>LPNX010116732.1:46955-98179 GCA_001517045.1 Pseudotsuga menziesii
TTTATTGTCCTTGCAACAAGGATATCCATAATATAATGAAACTTTTTTTTGGGTGGTGGATTCATTTTATACTTGGATCAAAATCAAAATAAGAGTGTTTAAGGACATTTGTACTTGTGCAATGGTGGATGATTTTATGCTCAACATTGACATTTTCTCTCTAGTTTTTTGGATACATATTTAATCTAGCAAACAGACAAGCACACTAAGTGACAAAATACATCAAACACTTTTGTTGGAACCAAGAGTTGGTTGAATTGTAAAATGGGAAAAAGAAGGATAAGTAATTGAATTGTACAAATAAGCAATTGCGTGAAATGCTTTAAGTCATTAAGGTATTTTTCATTTCAAAATTCAATTGTGAAAATGGTAAAAAAGAGACTTCTTTGACATTGAACAAGGAGGCCATCATCAATCAAATTCAAAGATCATTGTAATCACACTCTAGGGTGCATGATTGGTATTACTTAACACCCTAAAATTGACAATAAGAGAAAGTAAGTGAGTATAAGCAAGCATGGCAATTGAAAATATGCAATAGGTAAAGGAGGAAAGCAATTGCAAAAAACATAACAAATTAAAGATCTAGGCTCGAATGCCTTAAAATAATTGGAGAATAGAGTTGTTAATCTTCACAACCGAATTGAAATGAAGGAGCAAGTGATTGAATTTCTTCAACTATAATTAATTGAAAAGGAAATGATCGATACAACTTGTTATATTAGTGACTTAATTCAAATGGTTGATAAAACTTGTGACACAAATGATTTAATGCAAAATATCGGTGCTACTTGTGCTACAAATGACCTAGTACATCTAGATGCTTAGCTACTATGGTTGATGACTCTTTACCTGGTCATAATAAGGAATCATTAATAAACAATACCTCAAGATCTACCCCAAGGAATTACGACATTAACCCTCCATTATTATAAGTCATAATGTATATGATAGAGCCTACCAAACATGGGTACCCTAGGTAGAACCTTGGTTTTTTTGTTGGTGCCCATGTCAAAATTTTGTATCAGGCATAGGAGTCCCTTTCAGCCCCACAATGATTTTGTGTTGAAGTTGCATGACTTCCTCCCAATATGTTTTTGTCCACACCTTATATGGAGATCCCAAAACTTTTATTTCAATTATGTTGTTGCATTGTATACCGTTACTTGCACTATTGATATTAATTCCCATTGTAGTTCACCATTTTTTATTTACCACTTATGCATTCTCCTTGGACACTAGCCTTCACATTTATTGTAGCCACTTATCGAAACCATTATAGGAGGAGGGACTACAAATGAGTGTCGATGATTTACACATCCTTTTTTTTTGCATTTTTCATAGGTATGTTTCATGTGCTTGGAATGTAGTTTCATGCCATGCGACACTCGTCTCCTCCATTGTAATATAGCATCCTTTTATTCCATATTAGGATTTATAATATGAAAAATACAAAAAAAGTAACTTTTTTATAAAAATAGAGAGCGGGGGGGGGGGGGGGGGTGATGTTAGATCTCTGTTATTATTGATGGCAGCAAGTCAATTCAAGTCACCCTTAAACAAAGCACTAGTTTTGAGTATACTCCAAAGGTTGGGATTTTAGTATCGCCTTAGGAACCGAACCATGATCTTTGAGTTTATACCCCTTCAATTGGTTACTCTTCCAATCAATATGGATAATTTGTTAATGCCTCTTGCATTTCAAATATATATGATAATTGTTCCCTTTGTGTCTAATGTTTCCTAGATCACAATTGTGTCATGCTAATGTTCAAGGGTTATCTTTATCTCATGTCTTCCATTTCCCAATTTCCTTAACCATGCAAATTGGCCTTCCCTATTGTCAAGTTACTTTCTATTTGTATCATCATAACCAATGTCTGTACTCGTGCTAGTGCAAAAGATCCCAAATGACTTTTCATTGGCGGGTCATTTCTCATTGACAATGATGCATTTCTATGCTAAGTTGACCTAGAGTGGTTAGAACCGTGTTCCTACTTTTATTATTGGTATGCTACCTCAACATATGATATCTCATCATTGGTCTTTGAGTGAGTGATTTCCCATATGTTCCACAAAAAAACATGTATTTTACATTTTGGGATTCATGTTGTACTTTGGATTTCATTTTCATCATTGGTGGAAGTCCTCTCCTATGTTAATGAATTTGATTACTAGTTGTTTCTCAAGGGGTATCTTTCATGCCCTATTTATATCGGGTGCATGCAAGAGATGTACTCAATGGTATGTCCTTGTATATAACTTTGTATAAGACCTTCCTAAAACATGTTAGTTCTTTATAATTCCTTGTGTTGGATAATGGGTGATAACTCAATTCATCCCTTCCAATGGATCTATTCTAATTGAATCCAAATCATCTTGATCTGGGAATAATATTTAGAAATCTTTTCAGTACCTTAGGGCCTATAATCATCGGTGGCAAGTTCCCTCACTCCCTCACTATTGATAGTGGGAATGCATAATTTTTCCTTGCTTGATATATTCTTCAAGCGTTCGAATCCAACACCTCTATTCACACATGATAGAATGTACTAAGTACCTTGACACCCATTATCATCATTGATGGGTTGTCTTGCATTTGTTAACAATATACGTCAATGATCAGTAATAAAATGGTGCCCCCCATGTTCAACGTCAAATCATCTATTCACATGGTGAATAAATGTACATCCCAATAGCTTGGATGGAAGACCTTGGGATACAATAACACTACCTCATTTTCTATTGCCCGAGCTGTGAAATACTGTACCGTACATTGTATAAAATAGTGATCATATGGAAAGCTAGTTTGTACTCCCTTTATTTATAGTCATTCTCATGAAATGTACTAATAAATAGATCCAATTTCTATTTACTCAAGCCTATGATCTATTTTGGCATGGATCGACTGTGTATATTTATCATGGCCATGATTAAGTATCTTATACACTCCATGGATATGCAATGTACTTGATTTGGAGACCATGCTTACCTACACCTCAACATGGGTATGCACACCTTGGGGAAGATTATTCGACACATTGATATGTTTTTGTTGATGTAATTGTAACTTCGGAATGTATTCACTTGTATTTCTTATGTATTGTAACCCGATGTTTATTCTGGGATGTCTTTGTAATGTCTTGAGTCATGTCATGCCCCGATGTTCCTATCGAAAAGTTTCTATAATGTAAACAAGTCATGTTAAGTCAAGGTGGGTAACCCTCCTATTGTATAAGGGTTAAAGTCCCCACAGTTCTGTGGCACTAGGGTTATTATATTCTCCTAGAGAGGTTGGCCCTAGTTGGGTTTAGTCAAGTCGGGAATTAGTATAAATAGAGAGCTAGCCTCTCTATTTATCACACACTCATCCACACTCAGTTGTAGCGGATAGCTGAGGAAGAGAAAGACACCGTGGCAAGGAAGAAAGAGGTTACTGCTGTCGGGAGATCATCTTACTGTTTTTGGGTTTCACTTTGGTGTTGATTCTATCTCTGAGGAAGTTGCGGGGTTTTCTCCATTTATGGTTTCCCCGAGGAAAAAAATTGTGTTCATTTTCTCTTGTGTTTGATTGATGTGCTTGTTTTTCTCTCAGTTAAAGATCCTAATGTTATGCTAGCTTAATGTTAAAAATCTAACATGGTATCAGAGCTAACCTGAGAAAAATACACTGTGCAGTTACGGGAACTAGGGCTTCCTACTTTGTGGATCTCTCTCCACAGATTTTCAGCAAAAGAAGGGTGGAATAAATCTCCTCCCTAGGTTGCATCTTTCTGTCGAAGCAGAATCCAATTCTGAGGTTTTTCAGTTTTGGACCCGACACTATTGCTGAAAATTAGGGCTTTTGACAGAAGTGGAATTTTTCAATGAGCCTAGGACTAGATTGATCTCCTCCCCAAAATCGAAGTTAGGGATCAAATTCAAAGCATTTGGTTGGACAAAACTTCGGAAGAGAAAAACCCTAATCTACTCCTGAACCAACACTACAGGATTTCAGCTCCAAATCTAGATCCGACATCTTGATCTGGTAAGATCTAAATATTTTGTATTTCCATTTGAGGTTCTCAGTTAAGATGTCTCATAATACCAAGCTTGATGAAAATATTGGGGGAGTTGATAACTTCCGAGCCTGGAAGTATAGGATCTCCCTGGTCCTAGAAGAAAATGAGTTGGACTCCTATATCAGTGAGGAGGTTCCAGTTCCAGAGGGAGATGATGCCAAGGCATTACATAAGAAGAAGTTGGTTATGAAAAAGAGGATTATTGCTGATCACCTCATACCACAGGTGTCCTCCCTCAAGACACCTAAATCCATGTTTGATGCCCTAACCAAACTATTTGAAGGGAAGAACATCAATCGAAAGATGATTCTAAGGAACCAGTTGAAGAATGTAAAGATTCAAAATGAGGAGACCATCCAATCATACTTCAGAAGGGTCTCCCAGATCAAAGAACAGATGGAAGCAGTAGATGAAGAAGTGGAGAATGCAGAAATTGTGATGACAACCTTGAATGGTCTCCCTAGGTCATGGGATTCTTTCATCCAAGGAATCTATGCTAGGAAGAAGTTAGTCAAGTTCAGTAGACTGTGGGAAGAATGTTCTCAAGAAGAAGCTCGGATAACAACTCAAGAAGAAAAGATGGGAAGTGAAGATCAAGCTCTCACAGTACACTCCAAGAAAGGAAGAAGGGAAAATCATCATCACCAAGGTAAGCATTCTCATTAGAAAAATAATGTTGTAAGAAGGGATCCATCCAAACTCAGATGTTATACATGCGATGAAATAGGACACTTTGCTAGAAATTGCCATGAATAAGAATGGATCCAAGAAGAAGAAGAACTCCAAAATAAGACATCATGCTCACACTACTGAGGATGATGATCCTCCCAGGAAGAGAGTAAAACAAGAAAGTGAAGACTCTTCAAGTGAAGAAGAATATGTTTTGATCTCCGCTCTCACAGGAACTGTCACTCACAGAAGCAAAGATTGGCTTATTGACAGTGGGGCTTCCAAACACATGAAAGGTTTCAAGGAATCCTTTGAGAAACTATCCAAACATAATTCACCCCATAAGGTGAAGCTTAGAGATGACTACCAATGTCCCATAAAAGGTAGTGGTGAATCCTCCTACAAGCTAGACTCTGGAAAATCTATGAAAATGAAGGATGTCTTGTTTGTACTAGGACTAAAGAAGAATATTCTATCCATATAGGCACTGGATGCAAAAGGCATGAGGGTTTCATTTATAGATGGTGAAGTTATCATGTGGCCAAGAGGAAAGACTATTGATGATGCAATAGTAATTGGAGAACAAGAAGGAGGATTATACAAATTAAAGGGCCATCTAGAACAAGCTTTGGTCCATGACACAGTAGAGCCAAATGAACTTTGGCACATAAGGCTTGCACATGTGCATTAAAAAGCACTACCACTTGCAAGCAAAGCTGTTGAAGGTCTTCCAGAAATTCAAGCAAAACATGAATGCATCTGCAAAGGATGTGCGAAAGGAAAGAATACAAAGAAGACATTTCCAAGTAGCGAGAGCAAGGCAAAAGGAATCTTGGAAATCATCCACTCCGATGTATGCGGAACAATGTCATCAAGTTCAATAAGCGGGTATGTATACTATGTTTCTTTCATTGATGAATTTTCTAGGAAGACATGGATTTACTTCATGAAGAACAAAGATGAAGTTTTCAGCAAGTTCAAGGAATTCAAAGCCTTGATCGAGAACCACAGAGAAAAGAAGATCAAGACCTTTCGATCAGATAATGGTGGAGAATTCACATCAAATGAATTCAAAGACTTATGCAAAGAATCAGGGATTAAGAGGGAGTTATCCACTCCTTAATATCCACAACAAAATGGGGTTGCAGAAGGAACTATCATGGAAGCTGCAAGAGCAATGCTTCATGATCAGGATATTCCCATGCATCTATTGGCAGAAGCTATTAGAACATCGGTGTATGTACAGAACCATACTCCACACAGAGTACTCGAGAACTCCTGAAGAAGTATTCTCCGGAAAGAAACCAGAAGTCATCTATCTTAGAATATTCGGCTGTCCAGTGTACATACACATTCCAAAAGAGAAGAGAACAAAATTAGATCCTTCAGGAAAAAAGGGTATATTTGTGGGATACTCTGAAAGCTCGAAGGCTTACAGAATATACTTCCTAGGATTCAAGAAGATCGGCATCAGCAGGGATGTAACATTGATGAAGACATAGCTTACAACAAATCTAGAAAGAGACCTACTGAAGAACCTGAAGAAGAAGAAACATCTGTAATTCATGATACAACCATGAACAAAGAAACTCAAGAAGAAGATCGAGAATTTGAAGAACCACAAAGACTTGTAGATCCACCTCAAGAGAAGAATCCTCACAAGAGGAAACTTTCTTGGGTATGAGAAATTATCCATGGTGTGAAAAGATATGGGGCTCCTGAAGAGAATCACAGAGAAAGAAAAAGAACCAGATCCTGCTCTGGATATGTAGCTTTACTATGTGATGTTATCAATAAAGAACCTTACAATTATGAAGAAGCAGTATAATGGAAAGAATAGAAGGATGCTATGATCAAAGAGTATCAATCTATCATGAAGAATGATGTTTGGGATGTTGTCCCAAGACCATAAGGGAAGTCGGTTGTAACTTCCAAATGGATCTACAAGATCAAGCATGCTGGAGATGGTAGCATAGATAAATATAAGACAAGATTCGTGGCTCGTGGCTTCTCACAGAAGGAAGGAATAGATTATGAAGAAACCTTTACACCTGTAGCCAGATACACTTCCATCAGATCGGTACTTGCTTTGGCTGTAGTGATGAAATGGAAGATACACCAAATGGATGTCAAGACTATTTTCTTGAATGGTGTAGTAGAAGAGGAAGTGTATGTAGAGCGGCCACTCGGCTTTCAGACACATGACAAGGAGTCTCATGTGTGTAGACTGAAGAAAGCCTTGTCCAGTTTGAAACAGGCACCCAAGACATGGTACGACATAATTGACAACTTTCTATCCAGTTTGAGCTTTACCAAGAGTAAAGCGGATTCCAACCTTTACTACAAGGTTGAAGATGGAAACCCAGTGATGCTCCTACTGTATGTAGATGATCTTTTTGTGACAGGTATGGATGGGTTGATTGCTGATACGAAGAGAAATCTTGCTGTCAAGTTCGAAATGAAGGACTTAGGTATGATGCATTATTTTCTAGGCATGGAGGTGTGGTTGAATATGGATGGAATCTCCCTCGTACAAGGGAAGTATGTAGTAGAGATCTTGAAGAGGTTTGGGATGGTGGAATGCAAGGCTATGGCTACGCCTATGGCATCGAACCTGAAGCTATTGAGTGATGCTTCATCAGAAGCGGTTGATGCTATGATGTATTGTCAGATGATTGGGTCCTTGATGTACCTGACAAACACAAGACCAGATATTTGCTTTGCTGTGAACACCTTGAGCCAGTTCTTGATAGATCCAAGACATGTTCACTTGATTGCACAAAATCATATTTTGAGGTACCTGAGGGGTACAATTGATTATGGGCTCAAATACGAGGCGAATCAGAAGATTAACCTAGAGGGTTATGTTGATTCAGATTGGGCAGGTAGTGCCATCGATAGGAAGAGCACTTCAGGTTGTTGCTTCAGTATGGGATCAGGTGTGATCTCTTGGTTTAGCAGGAAGCAATCCTATGTGGCACTGAGTACAGCTAAAGCAGAGTATGTCGCAGCTTATTCAAATAGTTGTGAGGTAGTATGGTTGTGGAAGCTACTGTCTGATTTATTTTATCTCCAGATGGATGCTACTTGTATACATTGTGACAACCAGAGTTGCGTGAAGTTGTTAGAGAATCCAGTGTTCCATGACAAGTTCAAGCATATCAAGATCAAGTATCACTATATCAGGGATATGGTGGAGAGGGGAGCAGTGAAGCTCCAGTATGTTATGATGGAGGAACAGATAGCTAATGTGTTGACGAAGCCATTGGCTACGGTGAAGTTCGAGTACTTTCGGGAGAAGCTTGGTGTTCTCTAGATTGAGGTTTCCTCCAAAGGGAAATGATGAGACCCAGAGCCATTCTGACATGGTGAGAGGATTGGTTCCTTCCATGGTCAAATGTAAGGGCTGAGCCATTTTGTCATGGTGAGAGGATTGGTTCCTTCCATGTCAGATGTGAGTGCTGAGCCATTCTGATGTGACTGTAGGATTGGTTCCTACATGATTAGAAGTAAGCACTGAGTGCCATTCTCGGGATGGAGGCACCTGGTCAATTACCAGGTGGCTCAGTCTGGGATTGGGGGCCATTCTGATATGACTATAGGATTGGTTCCTACAATATTAGATGTGAGTGCACGCCCTTCTAACATTGGTTTTCAGATGTAAGTGCAGAGCCCTTTCGGCATGAAGGATTGGTTCCTTGCATGGTCGAATATAAGTTCTGAGCCTTTCTGACATTGGTTGTCAGATGTAAGTGGAGAGCCTTTCTGACATTGGTTTTCAGATGTAAGTGCAGAGCCTTTTGGCATGGAGGATTGGTTCCTCGCATGGTCGAGTGTAAGTGCTAAGCCTTTCCGACATTGGTTGACGAATGTGAGTGCTGGGCTTTTCTGACAGGGTTGTGGCCTATGTTACCACATGGTCAAATGTGAGTGCTAGGCATGCCTTTCTGATATGATTATAGGATTGGTTCCTACATGATTAGATGCAAGTGCTGGGTGGGCCATTCTGACTTAGGTCAGATATAAGTGCTGGAAGAAGACCTACATGGTGGCTAGGCCTGCAACCAGCATGAAAAAGGGCTAGCTCTGTCGAACTTCCTATGACGAGAAGAATCATGAGACAACACTAGTGAAGATCCAGCAGAGATGATCCATATCGAGGGATGATCCAGATCCAGAGATGATGCTCTAGAGATGATCCAGATCGAGGGATGATCCAGATCCAGTGATGATGATCCAGATCGAGTGATGATCCAGATCTAGGTAAAGATGACTTGAAGATGAAGGTGACTTGAATATAGAGATGACTTGAAGGTGAAGATGACGAAGACTCGATGATGATCCAGATGATACAGAGAATAAGACTTGTGTTGACAAATTGTGTCGAGAGAATACCTTCCTAGTTAAGAGGGAGTGTTGATGTAATTGTAACTTTAGAATGTATTCACTTGTATTTCTTATGTATTGTAACCCAATGTTTATTCCAGGATGTATTTGTAATGTACTTGAGTCATGTCATGCCCTGGTGTTCCTATCAAGAAGTTTCTATAATGTTAATAAGTCATGTTAAGTCAAGGTGGGTAACCCTCCTATTATCTAAGGGTTAAAGTCCTCGCAGTTCCGGGGCACTAGGGTTATTAGATTCTCCTAGAGAGGTCGGCTCTAGTTGGGTTTAGTCAAGTCAGGAATTAGTATAAATAGATATCTAGCCTCTCTATTTATCACACACTCATCCATGCTTAGTTGTAGCGCATAACTGAGGAAGAGAAAGACACTAGGGCAAGGAAGAAAGAGGTTACTGTTGTCGGGAGATCATCTTACTGTTTTTGGGTTTCACTTTGGTGCTGATTCTATCTCTGAGGAAGTTTCGGGGTTTTATCCATTTATGGTTTCCCCGAGGAAAAACACTGTGTTCATTGTCTCTTGTGTTTGATTGTTGTGCTTGTTTTTCTCTCATTTAAAGATCCTAATGTTATGCTAGCTTAATGTTAAAAATCTAATAGTTTTGTAGGTAATTTGTGGGACCATCGTTCAAGGACCTCCATTTGAGAACACTCTATTTATTTACCCCAAGAATTTAATTTATTTCATCCATTAGCTTCCCTTCTAACCTCATAGATTATGTGACATCTGTTATATTGTTGGAGGAGCTAGTCGATGAGCTGACTAATTAGAGATTAGGTCAGTCGTGTAAGGTCATGTTAGTTGATCGAACCAACAGGTAGTTATATGTAACTGTTTGTAAATAATATAAATTAGGCTATTGAGCCAGATGAGAAATCGGTTCAGTTCTGTGTATGTATGGACCCTCATGATATAATATAATCTGTTGTTCTACATCTATGTTCTTGTCTCTTGTGTCTGTTATGTCTGTATGCTTTAATGTGTATTATTGGTAACCCTATGTGATCTGTGAGATTACAACATTGGTTCCGTTGATGGTAGTACATATTTGAGATGACTATAAGTAGATGATATCAGAACAGGAGATTAAGAATTGGTGGGAGCATAAGAGAGCAAATTATTTGCAGAATTACGCAAGGAGAAACAGATTAACCACTGCTCAGGCGAAGGAGAAATTATTCATTGAAACTCATGAGAAGTTCGTAGAATTGGTACCCCAGCTTTTGAAAAAACTTCTGGATGAAAAATCCAGAAGAAAATAAGGAACAAGAGCTGCTAGAGAAACTGATTCGAGGGGGACGAACAAACCTGTCGGAGTGGTTTGAAAAGATCATAGACGAATTCTGCGAGGAGCAAGCCATATAAGAAAGAACTTTGGTAGAAACCATTCAGAAAAAAATCTATACAGACCTTACCGAGCAGTTCTTGTGCTCCCTACCGACCCTAATATTCAAATTCCTGATAGAAAAAGGAGTGGGTCATATTGTAGAACCTCGTCCATCACTGCACGAACCGCCACCAAATTCTAACTGGGCAGAGAAACAGAAAAAGTGGGAAAAATTCATTGCCGAAAGGGAGTGGGAATATTTCCTAAGCAAATAAACAGAACTATCCGAGATTTCTAAAGTGTCAGGTAGGATACGGGGGGGTAGTTGGTCATATGTCGGGGTAAAGTGAAGAGGATTCTAGTTGACTAAAAGGAGATACCATCACTAGCAATGAAAAGTCAACCTAAAAATAAAATTGAACGCATAGTGACCCACAAAGGTACGAAGGATTTACAGAAAGTAGAGAGAGAGAAGAGGCTGAAAAGAAGGGAAGAAAGAAGAGAATGGGCTATAGCACTGCAAAGAGGAATGAATACTAGGGTGACAAACCAAGAAATAAATCCGCCTGAGTCGGGTCATGACCGACAGGAGGAAGGCGTGGATGAGGAAGCGCCACCCATGGAAGAAAACTTGTGGATAGAGCAATGTGAAGCTCTCCAAATAGAAGTTACCCAGGATATAAGACCTCTGTCTCCAATGAATCCAAGTACTAGGATACAATCCATTGTCAAAGAAGACCTAAGACTAAGAGCTGGTGAGTTTGGTATATGGAGCCGACTAGACGATGAGGTAAATGAAGATAATCATCTAGTGATTTGTCGACTAGAGGAAGGAAACTGGGTCACGCTTCAGCCGTAACCTTCCAATCGAAGTATCCAGTTACTTTACTCGACACATGAAGGAGCACCCCCCTGCCAAACACAGCTTTGGAAAATACAGAACAGTTGGACCTGCAGACAAATCAGTGCAGTTAGACATCGACAGGAGAAGTCGACCCGAACTGACTGCTTGTCGGAGAATAAACGACAACCGATGAGAACAAAAGTTTCGTTGACAACAACTCTACATTACGAGAAATGAATGTTACCCTCCCCACCCAGGTTCTACTCTTGTAAGTGACATGATCCTCTTGTGGAGCCCTTTGTAATAAATGTGTGTAAAAAAAAAAGAAACATACATATAACGAGCATAATTGTTAGACAAAACTATAAAATCTAAAAAAAATCCTAAAATAGAACCAACACCCATAACTTAGGATGACAGGAAATAATAACCAGCACTTCAACAATCAACACCAAGCCCATCAACATACCTCCATCGACCGCTCACATGATCATCATTGACCAATGACCCAAAGGCCAAATCACGCCTTCATGACTATGGACAGAAGGAGTGCCAAAATCAAATCGCAATTAACGCAAACTCCAGAGACCGTGTTGGACCATCACTTCTGCCATTAATACATCCATCAACAAAAACGTCACCCACTCCACCTATAAATATCGGACCAGGAAAAGATCATTTACTGTATTTTGAAGAGATAGAACAATTCAACAGTCAGAAAATTGAGAAACGAGAACCTATAAGAAAATTTGACCAAGAGACTAACGAGATGGTGCCGAAGCAAACTAGAGCTGCAGCTGCAAAAACAAAGGAGCTACAATCAACAGAAACCCCACTCATGAGACGACTAAGAAAAATCAATAATTCCAAGGTACAAGAAACCTCATGGGTGAAAACTTGGGTCGAAATCAAGTAATGGGCCTATGTCGACAAGAAATAGACACAAGAGATAGAGAAGATAAAACACATATCCATTATGAACTACATGAACACATTGTTCATGGCGAGTTTTGGAGGAACGAAAGAAACCGCGATAAAATTCATTATCAGCTGATACCACAATGGCAAACTTTACTTCGATAGGCCAGTAGAAATATCTGGCAAAGTCATATACAAGCTGACTGGTCTCTCAAACCAAGGCGACCGAGTCCCTGTCAGCATAAAAGAAGGACTGGTAGAACGACTAACTAGAACATCGTCAGGAAAAAATTCAAAAGGGCTAATGATCAGTCAGATACAAGTCCAGATGCCACAAATCGTAGCCAAAATCATAGCAACAGGGCTCACCCCTATAGGATGAGGGAGTGACCTAAATCTAGACATGTTAGAAGTGATAGACACAATAGCTAAAAATGGAAAAGTGTACATATGGGCTTAGTATGTCGCCGACATGCTCAAATCTATATGTGAGAAGTGTCAGGAGTCAGCCGGAATTATAAGATTCCCATCTCTAATACTCTGGATAGTGATGTACCACTTGTTCCCAGTCAAGGACAAACAGTTCCAAGAAGCAACAAAATTCCATAGGTGGAGGTTCAATCCATTTGTACAGAATGGAACATTGAAAGAATTAGCAAACGGAAAAGTACTGTTGGAAAACTGGTTCCAAAACTTAAAAATCCAGACAACCAAATGGAAGGTGCCTCATAACATCTGAAGAAGTCTGCCGAAAATAACTCATATTCAACTCGAGATAGACCACACAGCAGTTTGGTATATGCAGGGAGAAAAATCAACAACAAGACCTCTTGATTATTACCCAACAATCGAAGAGATGTTCCGCGAGCTAGCTTGACAATCAAATACAAAATTGTCAATACCAACAAAGGCTAAATAAGTAAACCTATCAATTGAAGAACCACTGAACGACCAGGAGAAGGAAGAGGACTATGAACTCTGACTACATATCAGCACCTTCATGTCAGAAGAGACACCAACAGAGGACACCAACAGACTACAATTAACAATCATACCACCAATGACCCAAAGGGGAAGTGCACCGACTGAGAATCAGGTGGCCAAACTAGTGGAGAAAAACATAAGTCTGGTTCACCAATAGGAGGGAGGAGAAGGGCTAGAGGATGAAATTGAACCTGAAAACCCAGAATATGCTATAACCAAAGACAAAATCAGAAAACTAGCAAGGGAAATAACAACCGCAAGAAAAAAGGCAACTCAGGAAAAAGGGAAGGGAAAGCGCAAGATTATCCTCTCAGAATTAGAAGATGAAGACGAACTAGTATCTATGGTCGTCAACATCATAGAAGACATTGTAGTGAACAAAGTTTCGGTCGAAACATAATTCAAACGGTTCGTCGAAGCAGGAGCACAACAAGGTCGGCCGGAAAAGGTAAAAAGTGCAAACACTTCAATGTCTGAAAACATTGTTGATTTAGTTTCTACACCTCCACCCCCATCTCCAACCTAGATTACACATGAAGACAATCCACAGGTACCCACCATAATCCTAGTCGACATTTGCAAAAATGCTATGCCAAAAACCCTAAAAGAGAGGTTCGACCAGGATGGTGATTTCCAGGCATACATTGAAAAATTGCCTAAACTACTCACCTCTACCCAGAGGATTACCACCAAATGTCCATTGATTGAAACTAGTGGATCAAGACAGCTCTTCCCTCAATGATCTAGACAAATACCCCAGAAACCAAGATCTGTGGGAATTATCAAGTCGACATTCTTGAGGAACCCGACAAGACATCTCAAGTTGTCGCAAGTCACACTTCATCTGTTATCCCTGTCGACATCCCACACCCTCCATTAGCCAGTGAGCCAATAAGAGATGTGGAGGAAGATAACCTGTAAGATATCAACCGGGTGATCGAAAACCTATTCTCTGACGACCCAGATGATTCACCACCACAAGTTAAGGACCCAAATGACAATATCCCTACTACACCAATTACACCTGACCATTCACCATCTCCACCACCACTTCCCAATCCAAAACCTGTTCCAAACCCTGAACCATCTGTACCAAATCCTCCAGATACACATCCAGCTATAGATCTCACCCAAGAAAGTCAACCAGAAGTTCCACCAACTGTTGAAGATCAGCAACCAGAAAACCAACCACAGGAGAACCCACCACTTGCAGATGCACAGGCACAACAACAGATAGAACATCATAAACACAAGAGAAAAAGAGACATAAAGAAGAAGGAACACCAAAAAGAATCACAGTCAGCAATGGTCCACATTAGCCAACTTGGATCGACTATTGCAATCAACACAACAAAGCTAAGAGACGGAGAGTTGGGACAACTCTTAGAAACTCTAGCCACTGAAGCAAAAATAAGAATCCAGATCAGACGCAAGGAGCTCGACAATATTGAGAATGAACAAGTTGAATTCCTGTCAAAATGCAGAAACTCATCTCAAACTATAATACCAGGGCCAATGGAAGTCGAAACCGACAAGCCACTATAAAAAAACATATCAACTATTTGAGAGTGTGGTGGCGACCCTACAAGTACACATACAAAATACAAAAGAAGGCCAAAAAGAGGAGACATCCAGATTGTTAAGGCAATAGTACACAACATTCTCAGAAGCTTACAAAGTGCTACAAGACAACTTGGAAGAATCTATCATTACAGAAGAGGTACTCCGGGACTGGCCTACTTATTACAGACAAGTATTTCAGTAGACCAGACAGACTCAAGAACAGATTCAAGCGTTGGAAAGAAGAAAAGGCATCGAAGAAGCACTGATAAACCAGATACAAGATCAAATCATACTAGAGACAACCAAACTACAGAGACTAGAAAGACAAGCACACCATTGGGTACAACAAGCACTCCCAAGCTTGGAGAAACTAGATACCATCTGCCCGCAGATGAAAAGACTAATGGAAACATCAAAAGAAAAAGTTCAATTCTTTGGATCCGACATGGAAAGCATAGCACACCTTTCCATCTAGGAGAAGATGTCGACCTTATCAAGCATCGCAACATTAACCATCGACATCCAGAAAGTATTACAGAGCTGGGCATAATTTCAATATCAGTTGGCCATTACAACAGAAGCAATTGTGGAAGTATGTGTGTAGAAATGACCAACCATCCGATTGCATAGCCCATGAAAACAACAATAAAGTAACTATCTCATATAGTAAAATTTTGAGTACCTCCCCTGTTTCTTCGGGACGAAGAACGATTTTGTTCCTGTGGGAGATGTTGGAGGAGCTAGTCGATGAGTCGACTAGTCAAATAGCCGACTAATTAGAGATTAGGTTGGCCACGTAAGGTCGTGTCAATTGACCGAACTGATAGGTAGTTATATGTAACTGTTTGTAAATAATATAAATTAGGTTGGTGAGCAAGATGAGAACTCGGTTCAGTTCTGTGTATGTATGGACCCTCATGATATAATATAATCTGTTGTTCTACATCTATGTTCTTGTCTCTTGTGTCTGTTATGTCTGTATTCTTTAATGTGTATTATTGGTAACCCTCTGTGATAAGTGAGATTACAACATATATCACATATTTTCACTTAGTGAACCTACTGGAACCTTATTGACCCTACCAACATCATCTTGATTATAAGGGAACAAGAGCTTCTAGAACAACATTTAACTGACCATATTTGGTTCCAGGTGTCCCTAATCACCAAAAAAACCCTTAATAGATGCTAGTCACCTTGAATTTCATAATTAGTGTTAACCTAAATGATCGTCATCACCTCATGAAACAACTTTAGTTTTTCCCAACACAAGTTTTAGTAAAAAGTGCTAAGTTTTGAGCCCCATGCAGTTATCCCTTGATCAAGGTGGGTGGCCACGCAATTTTCCCACTTGTAGGTTGTGTGGGCCTTAGAAAATTAACAAAATTATATAAAAATTTTGAAATCTAATAGATGAAAGGGAATGTCCTCAGTGGTGACCAATCAAAAATACTTCCTAACCATCTTAACTTTGTGAGACACTCAATGAAAAGGAGCCTATGTTGAGGATGAGGAGTAAAAATAACACCCATGTTATGATACTGCTAGAGTATCTTACCTAATCCTTGAGTTTTTATGTTTTATTCCCCCCTCAAAGTTCATGATCTCTAACTGATACTCCCATTTTCATGTTGAGGTTATCATATGATATCTTCCCTATATGTGATAAAAGGTCGAAGGTTTGGGATTAGTACACATGAGTGGCTCAAGGTTGTGGAGGGATCTAGAATTCAATTTTGGCTATGATGGCATCACAATCAAGTATAGTTATATGTTATTTCCATCACCTTCAATAAAAATATATTATCTCCCCCCTATTCAATTGTCAATGTACTTGTTTTTCATTGATGTAAAAGTATTGACCCTCTTGATAGGTCAACTAGGGTTTCTTTTTATGTATCATTCTTATGAATTACTTTACAACTATATAGGCCAAAAGTATTTGAGTAAGGTCTTTTGTACCTATGTGTGTAGGTGTGAAGGAAATATACGTGGAAGCATTGGAGGAGAAGAATAACCAAGGACAACCATCATACTACAAGCTCATTGATTTGCTTTAATTTGTTCTAAATTGAGTTCAAACCAATACCCTAGGGGAATTGTAATACTTATAATTTCATTGCTTTGTTGGTAGTCAAGTTCTATCTATTAGGTAAAATTACATACAATAGTCCCATACTTCTAAGTGGGTAATATCTATGAACTATCTTGGAATCTTGATAGATTGTGTCTCATTTACTATAATTTACTCATGTTCATGAGGGAGTCCCAGGGATGTTGGGATACGAGAAATGAAACCATAAAAATACTCTCACATAATATTGAACCTTAAAAAATAAAATATATCCTTAAACCTCACATTGTATTAATATTTCCCAATAATACATTTCTCACTTGACATTAGAGTACAATGCGATCCCTTTATATAACAATAGATGACCTTAATAAACATGTCATAATAGGAGTTTTTGTTCAACCATGTGCATAACTACCTCCCACAATATCTCTCCTTAAATATATCAAGTGATCTTATGAGATCCTCATCCCCAAGTTATCTCTTTTTCTCCATGCTTAAGTGTATGTAGTCATTTGTGCAAGATATTCATTATTACATATTATAATGTAACCACCAAATATCACAAAGAGGTTTTAATCCTTCAAGGTACTTATCCCACAAGAACATGGTTTCTTCCCCAAGTCGTTCTTCCTCTTCTTCCATTACATGCTCAATTTTTATTTCCCGAGCTAGGGACTCAACCTAGTTTTATTAGTCATTATTACATATTATAATGTCAAATATCAAAATAGGTCTTAATTGTTCAAGGGACATATCCCACAAGAACATGTTTTCTTTCCTAACGTGCTCTTCCTCTTCTTCAATTACATGTTTGATTTCTATTTCCTTAACAAGGGCCTCAACCTGTTTTTGTTGATTAATAAATTGGTTGGACACCAATGTCATAGAATGAATATTTTATGGACAATTTATTTTAAGTGGTTAACATGGCGATCATTGCAATAATTGTCTATTCCACCCTCATATAAATTCATGTTAATATTTCGATGACTTTAGAGGGTTTGTCCAGTCATTTTTCTATAGAAAGGTTTATAATTTTTTTTTTTGAAGTAAGTGTGTGTGTGTGTGTGTGCATATCATAGTATGAAACTATGATACCGCAAATTATGAAACAACCTTATCATCCACATGATAAGGTCGTATTCGATGTACATAGCTTTAGCACACAATATCATAGTAATACAGATACTTGGGAGATTTACGTGCAATTATAGGTACATGAACCCTTGGTCTTAGTCTCGATTTGTTTTCATAAAAAAAATACATACATAGAGAAGTCTTCTATCCCTTCCTACCTAGCCCTTTTGTTCTCCATCTCTCTATCTCTTTTTGTCTCTCGACATTCATTGATTTCTCTATTCTTCTTCTCGAGGCTTCCTCTAGAATATTTTCCACCACTTATATTCTCTAAAAGATACCTTATGCTTCTCGTTCCCTCTCCTCTTTTTAAAGTAAATGGGAATGAATGATGAATCTTCAATCTTTAGCCAAAACCAAGCGTCAATCATACAATCGATGGCTATAAAAATCCACCATAAATTATGTATACAAACCGTAATAAATTACTCATCATTTTTTTCCTTTTATGTTATCAAGAATGTTCTTCTTTCACGTTCTCTACTTTATCAGGACCCTTGTTCCTTTTGCGAGATGATCTCTTTGTTAGATTTTTATCATTAAGTTAGCAATATATTAGGATCTTTTAACTGAGAGAATAACAAGCACAACAATCAAACACAAGAGACAATGAACACAATGTTTATCCTTGGGGAAACCATAAATGGAGAAAACCCTACAACTTCCTACAAGATAGAATCAACACCAAAAGTAAAACCCCAAAACAGTAAGATGATATTTCGACAGTAGTAGCCTCTTTCTTTCTACCCCCAATAACTTCTTCTCTCTCTGCTATGCGCTACAACTGAGTGTGAGTGAGTGTGTAATAAATAGAGAGGCTCACTCTCTATTTATACTAATTCCTGACTTGACAATAACCTACTAGGGCTGAATTATCTAGGAGAGTCTAATAACCCTAGTGCCCCGGAACTACGAGGACTTTAACCCTTGAAAAATAGGAGGGTTACCCACAATGACTTGACATGACTTGTTTACATTATAGATCCTCCCGATAGGAATATCAAGGCATGACATGACTCAAATACATTACAAACACTTCCCGGAATAAACATTGGGGTACAAGACATAAGATATACAAGTGAATACATTTCGAAGTTACAAATACATCAACACTCCCTCTTAACTAGGAAGGTATTCTTTCGACACAATTTTCAGCACTGGTCTTCTTCTCTGTATCGACTGGATCATCTCGTCATCTTCATATTCAAGTCATCTTCGTCTTCAATTCATATTCATATTCAATTCATCTTCATATTCAAGTTATCTTCATCTTCAATTCATCTTCGTCTTGATCTAGATCATCACTGTTGGATCATCATCACTGGATCTGGATCATCATCACTCGATCTGGATCATCAGTGGGTCATCATCACGGGTGCTATCTCTTGATTCTTCTCATCACAAGAAGTTATACAGAGCCATCCCTTTTTCATGCTGGATGTACATCTACAGAGCCAGTCCTTCTTCATACTAGATGTATCATCACAGAGCTGGTCCTTTTTCATACTAGATGTGGCAGCCACACAGAGCTAGTCCTTTTTCATACTGGATGATTCTTCACAGAGCTAGTCCTTTTTCATTCTAGATGTGGGATCTACACAGAGCCAATCCTTTTTCATATTGGATGAGTCTTCACAGAGCTAGTCCTTTTTCATTCTATATGTGGGATCTATACAGAGCTAGTCCTTTTTCATACTAGATGTGTCTTCACAGAGCCAGCCCCTTTTCATGCTGGATGTGGGATCTACACAAAGCTATTCCTTTTTCATACTATATGTGTCTTCATAGAGCCATCCCTTTTTCATGCTGGATGTGGGATCATCAAAGACACCTGAAAATGGAAGGAACCAATCACAGCACCCGTGATAATGACCCAGGAAGGAACCATGTCACCCGTGATCAAGAGATAGCACCCGTGTCATAGCTCTTACATCCGACTATGGAAGGAACCAATCCTCTCACCATATTAGAAGTGCACAACACTTACATCTGACCATGGAAGGAGCCAATCCTCTCACCATGTCAGAAGGGAACAACACTTACATCTGACCATGGAAGGAACCAATCCTCTCACCATGTCAGAAGGGCTCAGCACAGACTCATCAGTTCCTCTCGAGAGGAATCTCGATCTAGAGAACACCAAGCTTCTCCCTAAAGTACTCAAACTTCACCCTAGCCAATGGCTTAGTCAACACATCAGCTATATGTTCGTCCATCGCAACATGCTGGAGCTTCACTACTCCTCTCTGCACCATATCCCTGATATCATGATACTTGATCTCGATATGCTTCGACTTGTCATGGAACACTGGGTTCTCCGACAACTTTACACAACTATAGTTGTCACAATATATACAAGTAGCATCTAACTGGAGATCAAATAAATCAGACAGTAGCTTCCTCAGCTATACTGCCTCACAACGAACTGAACAAGCTGCGACATACTCTGCTTTAGCTGTACTCAGTGCCACACAGGATTGCTTCCTGCTAAACCAAGAGATCACACCTGATCCCATACTGAAGTAGCACCTTGAAGTGCTCTTCCTATCGATGGCATTGTCTGCCCAATATGAATCAACATAACCCTCCAGGTTATTCTTTTGATCAGCCTTATACTTGAGCCCATAATCAACTGTACACTTCAGGTACATCAAAATATGCTTTGCAGCAATCAAGTGAACATGTCTCGGATCTGTCAGGAACTAGCTCAAGGTGTTCACAGCAAAGCAAATATCTGGTCTTGTATTCGTCAGGTACATCAAGGACCCAATCATCTGATGCTACATCATGGCATTAACTGACTTAGATGAAGCATCACTCAATAGCTTCAGGTTCAATTCCATAGGTGTGGTTAAGGCCTTGCAGTCCATCATCCCAAATCTCTTCAGGATCTCTACTACATACTTCCCTTGTCTGAGGAAGATTCCATCCGCATTCTGCCACACCTCCATGCCTAGAAAATAATGCATCATACCCAAGTCCTTCATTTTGAACTCGGTAGAAATCTTTCTCTTCGTATCAGCAATCAAACCATCCATACCTGTTACAAACAGATCATCTAGATATAGTAGGAGCATCACTGGGTTGCCATCTTCAACCTTGTAGTAAAGGTTGGAATCTGCTTTACTCTTGGTAAAGCCCAAACTGGATAGAAAGCTGTCAATTTTGTCATACCATGTCCTGGGTGCTTGTTGAAACCATACAGGGATTTCTTCAATTTACACACATGAGTATCCCTGTCATGTGTCTCAAAACTGAGTGGATGCTCCACATACACTTCCTCTTCTACTACACCATTCAAGAAAGCAGTCTTAACATCCATTTGGTGTATCTTCCATTTCATCACTGCAACCATAGCAAGTACTGATCTGATGGAAGTGTATCTGGCTACAGGTGCAAAAGTTTCTTCATAATCTATTCCTTCTTTCTGGGAGAAGCCATGAGACACAAATATTGCTTTATATTTTTATATGCTGTCATCTGCAGCATGCTTGATCTTGTAGATCCATTTGGAAGTCACTACAGACTTCCCCTAAGGTCTTGGGACAACATCCCAAACATCATTCTTCATGATTGATTGGTACTCTTCGATCATAGCATCCTTCCATTCTTTCTTTTCTGTCGCTTCTTCATAGTTGGAAGGTTCTTTATCAATGAAGCCACATAATAAGGCTACATAACTGGAACAGGACCTGGTTCTTTTCCTTTCCCTGTGTGATTCTTCTGGAGCCCCATATCTTTTTGCACCTTGGATAACTTCTCTTACCCAAGTAGGTTTCCTCTTGTGAGGATTCTTTTCTTGAGGTGGATCTATAGGTTCTTGAGGTTCTTCTATTTCTTGATCTTCTTCTTGATATTCTTTGTTCATGGTTGTGTCATGGATTCTGGGTGCTTCAGCTTCTTCAGGTTCTTCAACAGGTCTCTTTCTGGATTTGTTGTAAGCTGAGTCTTCATCAAATATCACATCCCTGCTGATGTCGATCTTCTTGAATCCTAGGAAGTATATTCTGTAAGCCTTTGAGCTTTCAGAGTATCCCACAAATATACCCTTCCTTCCTGAAGGATCTAACTTTGTCCTCTTTTCTTTCAGAATGTGTATGTGCACTGGACAACTGAATATTCTGAGATGGCTGACTTTTGGTTTCTTGCTAAAAAATGATTCTTTAGGTGTTTTGTTCTCGAGTACTCTGTGTGGAGTACGGTTCTATACAGACACCGTTGTTCTTGCAGCTTCTGCCCATAGATACATGGGAAGATCTTGATCATGAATCATGGCCCTTGCAGCTTCCATGATCATTCTATTCTTCCTTTCTGCAACTCCATTCTGGTTGTGGATTATATGGAGTGGTTAACTCCCTCTTAATCCCTGGATCTTTGCATAGGTCTTTGAATTCATTCGAGGTGAATTCTCTGCCATTATCTGATAAAAAAATCTTGATCTTCTTTTATGTGTGGTTCTCGATCAAGGCTTTGAATTCCTTGAACTTGCTGAATACTTCATCTTTGTTCTTCATAAAGTATATCCATGTCTTCCTAGAAAAATCATCAATGAAAGAAACATAGTATACATACCCGCTTAATGAACTGGACGACATCGGCCCGCATACATCAGAGTGGATTATTTCCAAGATTCCTTTTGCCTTGCTCTCGCTACTTGGAAATGTATTCTTTGTGTTCTTTCCTTTTGCACATCCTTTGCAAACACCATCATGTTTTGTCTACATTTCTGGAAGACCTTCAACAACTTTGCTTGTAAGTGGTAGTGCCCTATAATGTACATGTGCAAGCCTTCTATGCTAAAGTTCATTTGGTTCTACTGAGTCATGAACCAAAGCTTGTTCTGGTTGGCCCTTCAATTTGTATAGACCTCCTTCTTGTTCACCAATCACTATTGCATCGTCAAAAGTCTTTCCCTTTGGCCACATAAGGACTTGGCCATCTACAAAAGCAACCCTCATTCCTTTTGCATCCAATGCAGATATGGAGAGGAGGTTCTTCTTTAGTCCTGGTACAAACAATACATTATATATCTTCATAGACTTTCTAGAGTCTAGATTATAGGAGGATTCACCACTACCTTTTATTGGATACTAGTAGTCATCCCCAAGCTTCACCTTGTGGGGTGACTCATGTTCAGATAGTTTCACAAATGAATCTTTGAATCCCGTCATATGTTTGGAAGCACCACTGTCTATAAGCCAATCATTGCTTCCATGTGAGATAGTTCCCGTGAGAGTGGAGATCATCACATATTATTCATCACTTGAAGAATCATCACTTTCTTGTCCGATTCTCTTTGTGGAAGGTTCATCATCCTTTGCAGCATGAGCATGATGTCTTCTCTTGTTTCCCTTCTTCTTCTTTGAGTTCCCTTTGTTAGGGCAGTATTTGGATATGTGACCTTTCTCATCACATGTGTAACATCTAATAGTAGACAAATCTCTTCTGGAGTGTGAAATCTTACCTTTTGAGTGATGATGGTCCCTTTTGGTTTTCTTGGTGAGAACTGTGAGATATTGATCTTCACTTCCCATATTTTCTTCTCGAGCTGCTATCTGAGCTTCTTCCCATAGTCTACTGAACTTTACTAACTTCTTTCTGGCACAGATCCCTTGAATGAAAGAGTCCCATGCCCTAGGTAGACCATTTAAGGTGGTCATCACAATCTCTGCATTCTCCACTTCTTCATCTACTGCTTCCAGTTGTTCCTTGATCTTAGAGACCCTTGTAAAGTAAGACTGGATGGCCTCTGCATTCTGGATCTTTACATTCTTCAGTTGGTTTCTCAGAGTCATCTTCCATTTTATGTTCTTCCCTTCAAACAATTTGGTTAGGGCATCAAACATAGATTTAGGTGTCTTTAGGGAGGACACCTGTGGTATGAGGTGATCCTTGATTGAATCAACAATAATACTTTTAGCCATAACAAACTTATTCTTATGTAAGGCCTTAGCCTCATCTCCCTCTGGAACTGGAACCTCCTCGTTGATATAGGATTCCAACTCATTTTCTTCCAGGACCAAGGAGATCCTATACTTCCAGGCTTAGAAGTTATCAACTCCCTCAAGATTTTCATCAAGCTTGGTATGATGAGACATCTTAACTGAGAACCTCAAATGGAAATACAAAATATTTAGATCTTACCAGGTCAAGATGTTGGATATGGATTTGGAGCTGAATTTCTGGTTCAGGAGTAGATTAGGGTTTGGATTTTCTAGAGTTATGTCCAACCAAATGCGTTGATCTTGATCTCTAAAATTCAATTTTGAGGAGGAGATCAATCCAGGCCTAGGCTCACTCAAAAATTCCACTTCTGTGGAAAGCCCTAATTTTCGGCAGTAGTGTCGGGTCCAAAACTAAAAAAAAACTCAGAATCAGATTTTTCTTCGATAGAAATATGCGCCATAGGGAGAAGAGTCAGCCCAACCTTCTTTTGCTGAAAATCTGTGGAGAGAGATCCACAAAGTAGGAAGCCCTATTTCCCACAGCTGCACAATTTCTTCTTCTCAGGTTAGCTCTGATACCATGTTAGATTTTTATCATTAAGCTAGCAATATATTAGGATATTTTAACTTAGAGAATAACAAGCACATCAATCAAACACAAGAGACAATGAACACAATGTTTATCCTCGGGGAAACCATAAATGGAGAAAACCCCACAACTTCCTCAGAGATAGAATCAACACCAAAAGTAAAACCCCAAAATAGTAAGATGATCTCTCGACAGCAGTAGCCTCTTTCTTTCTAGCCCTAGCTACTTCTTCTCTCTCAGCTATGTGCTACAACTAAGTGTGAGTGAGTGTGTAATAAATAGAGAGGCTCACTCTCTATTTATACTAATTCCAACTTGACAATAACCTACTAGGGCTGAATTCTCTAGGAGAGTCTAAGAACCCTAGTGCCCTGGAACTACGGGGACTTTAACCCTTGAACAATAGGAGGGTTACCCACAATGACTTAACATAACTTGTTTACATTATAGATCCTGCTGATAGGAACATTGAGGCATGACATGACTCAAATACATTACAGACACTTCCGGGAATAAACATCGGGGTACAAGACATAAGATATACAAGTGAATACATTTCGAAGTTACAAATACATCAACACTCTTGGATTTGACCTATCGAAATTTATCCATTAGAATTACTTATTTTTTATTTAGAACTGATGCTCCAACGGTCCAAGTCTAATGTGAACTCTTTGATATCGTATTTCGACGTGACCCTTCTGACACCATCGGATCTTATTGTTAAAAACAAGATAGTAGAGAAATAAAATAAAAATAAATGCATAAGTAACACATAAAAGACCACAATACAAGAGAGACGCCAATATGCATGGTTCACTCAATATGGGATACATCCATAAAAAACAACTGATCTTTTGGTTTATTATGTCCAACAAAATGAAGGGATACAAATCACAACACATCCACTGCAGCCTCCTCTTCACTCACTCACAGTCTTTCTCACACTCTGCACAACCATAATACAATGCCCTCTTTAAAATAGGTTCATATTCTATGGTAAACAGACACAAACATAATATCTACTGTGAGATATATATAACCTAATGATCAACTCTCTAGACTGATTACAAAATTACATTATTTTACAAGGAAACTTTCCCAAAAAATTCTCTTCGTTGGGGCTCCATTAATGGTGTTTCCACCCTTCCCTAGACCCCCTAGTCACAATAGTGAAATGACAAGCCCCTACACTCCCCCATGTCAAGAATTGGGATCCAAAAACAACTGAAACATGAACTTTGTATCAGGAAGATAATCAAGCTCCATAACCAATAATCTCCCACTTAGAGATTGATCACAACAAATCCATTGTTATTGCACTTGTTGGACTATGATCCAAATTAGACCTAGAAAGTTTCTCATCCTCACCTTCATGCTTGAAGTCCAACTAAAACTGTGCAGGAACTCAAATTCTCCTTGGTTACTACCTTTGTGAACATGTCTACACGATTTTGGTTAATCTGTATTTTTTTCAACTTCAATTGTCCATCTTCCAAAATGGATGGTATGAAATGGTACTTGAGTTGTGTATGTTTAGTCTTGAAATGTAAGGTTGATTTGTTTGCAAGATGAATGGAACTGTGGTTGTCACTATACAACATGATATTATCCTACTTCTTTTCCAATTCCTCCATAAACCTATGTATCCAAATAATCTCTTTAATATCCTATGTAGCAACAACATACTCTGCTTCTGTTGTATAAAGTGAAGCAACATTTTGTAGTTTCGAAATACAACACATAATGCATTAGTAGTAGCACCAATAAAATACTTGAGAATCCACTTTATTATTAGAGGAAATTTCAACTCAAAATGGGCCTCCTAAAATGAACTAATAAAATAATAGTTAAAATAATAAAATAATATTTATTAATTTTGGAGGAAGAAAAGAAAAAAACTACTTTTTTGTTTGTATTTTTGACATATCTCCCCATGTTTTTACTCAAATTTCGATCGGGAGAGCTCGTTGGATGCAGAATTAAATTCCGCATCCAACGATCTCCCCCGATCGAAATTTGAGTAAAAACACAGGGAGATATGTCAAAAATACAAACAAAAAAAGTAGTTTTTTTTATGATACCTATCCCCAAATTTATATTAAAAAAGTGTTTAAGACCTATACGGTATTTCAAATTTAAAGCAATTTCATTAGCTACCACATGATGACATGGAATTTGAATAAAAGTTAAAAGGCCCATTTTGAGTTGAAATTTCCTCTAATAGTGCCTCCCAATTCTCTTTATATGGATTGTTCATATACCTACTCACAACTCCCATTGCATTTGTAATATCCAATATTGTGTGTTAAATTTCATGAACCATAGATCTATAGGCCTGAATGAAAGCAATCTGAAAAGAAGGATGCAGTGGAATTGGAAAATAAATGTAAACTGAACAATAGATTCATGGCAGAATTTTCACACAAATAGTACAAGAATTGGACATAATATCATTACATCAATCTTCATTAACATCTCAATAATACAATAGTCATACAATAAGGATAATTCGAATACAGTGGATAGGATTCGAATTCACCAACTCAAATTGACTAATGTGTTAACTCAGTGTGGAAAAAATCACAGTTGGAGCTCACTAGTTTAACTCCGGATAACTAATTCAGTTCACAAGAAGTTAACTGATTAAGGTAGGTGAGCAAAGGCGCCCACACTCCCTTGAATCATGTAAACTGATGCTAGGTTGATTGACAGTGAAATAACTAGTGGTAATTGGAGCATAACTGATCATGACTGAATACCTACATACTTACTGAAGGTGGCACTCATAGTGGGTTCCTAAAATGTAGGAATTGGCACCAGTGGCACCAATGACACCAATGACACCAATGACACCAGTGACACCAAGATTCATGGTGCACCAAAACTCTAGTAAAGTGATAATGACCTCCTAAGTTTGGAAAAATGAACAAATATACTATGTTGGGTTAAGGGAGGATTAATTAATCCTAACACTCCCCCTTAATCCTAACTTTGGACAACTTGGGACCTGACAACTAGGCCAAAAGTCACCCATACAATCTAAATGAAATATAAATGTTGTTTAATAAACAAGGAAATGGGGAAAACCTCATGGGAAACCCCCCTCTCAAAATAAGTAGGAAATCAGGAAACAATGAGTCAAGCCTTTACACTAAGAAGAGATCCGAGGTAAACAAATATCTTTTCAGTGAAGGACTTGGTAAAAATATCTACAATCTTCTCCTCTGTAGGGCAGCAATGTAGTGTGATAGTCTTGTCATGCACTAGTTCTCGAATGAAATGCTTGTGTACTTCAACATGCTTTGTTCACTACTTATGAACTGGATCATTAGATTTCTTGATGGTACTCTAGTTGTCACAATAGATTTCTATTGAAGGTGAAGTGTGAATCCCAAACTCTATCAAAATGCCATGCAACCAAACTTCTTGAATAGCCGAATTCACAACCCCCCTATACTATGTGAAGATAGTGCAAGAGCTACTTTCTTCTAGCTTGACCAACAAATTGGCCCAGGTCCCAACATAAACAAAAAACCTGAATTATATTTCTTATCATTTCCATCTCCATCCCAGTCTAAATTAGTGTAACCAATGATATATAACTTTGCATCAACTAAATAATGGATCCCATAGTCTCTAGTACCCTGCACATAGTCCAAGATGCGCTTTACTTCCTTCCAATGCAGCTCATGTGGCTCCTGCATTTATTTGGAAGCAACACTCACAACATAGGAAATATTTGGCCTCAAATGTGTCAGGTATAGTAGGCTCCCAATGAGTTGTCTGTAAAGAGTGATGTCAACCAATGGTGTAGAACCACCTTCTTCTAGCCTGATGCCAGATAAGAAGGGAAAATGTGCTGCTTTACAATATTCCATGTGGAATATTTTAAGCACATGTCATGAGCATATAGACTATGAAATTATGATTCCTGAAGTCTTTTGACTTACTTTGAGACCAATGAATTGTTTCAACAGTCCTATATCTGTCATAGCGAATGCTTCACTCAAAGCTAACTTGATGCTTCTCAATCCAACAACAGAGTCGTTAGTAGTGAGAAAGTCATCCAAATATAAGACAATCAACAACAATTATCCCCCTTTCTGCTACATGTAGACATTGTAGTTAGACCTATATCTCTCAAATTTCTGTGACATGAGAAAGGCATCCATTTTGGAATACCATGCCCTTGGGGATTATTTGAGTCCATAGAGATATTTCCTCAGTTTGCAAACTAAGGATGAATCTTGAATGCACCCCTCAAGATGTATCATATATATCTCCTCTTTCAGGTCACAATGGAGGAAGGAACTCTTCACATCCATGTGATGTACCTCCCATCTCTTTGAAGCTGCAACTTCCAAGACTAGTCTAATGGAGTCCATTCTTGCTACTGGAGCGAATGTCTCATTGTAGTATAGCCTATGGACTTGTGAGTATCCTTATTCCACCAACCAAGCCTTGTACTTGGTTGTTGTTCCATCAGATTCTATCTTGGTCTTGTAGACCCATTTGCAGTGGACTAACTTTCTCCCGGGAGGCAAGGTGACAAGCTCCCACGTTTGGTTGTCCTATAACAAATCAAATTCCTCATCCATAGTTGCTCGATATCTTGGATCATGGAAAGCCTCTTTGAATGATTGAGGATCCGTTCCCACCATCACGAAACACCTCTATGGGAGAAGTGTATTTGAATGGGAGAGTGAAACATGGGGAGAGTGATACTAGGACCTCGTTCTCCTTTTGTCATCTAAATCCCCAACAACATTCCCAGCTACTTCAATGAGATTTTAAGCCCATATAGTCCTTTAATTTGGAATAGGTGTTGGATCTAGATCAAGATTATCTTGAGGTTAAATCTCAATATCAAGATCATGATGATCTTGTTCCTCATCTTATGAATATGAAACATTAGAAAATACATCATCATATGCAAATGGAAATGAAAGAGGGTTTATACCTTCTTCTACTTCTCCTGGCACTAGATGAGTATGGTAGAAAGTGTGAGAATGAATATTCCTTGAAGGCACGGTTTGTAACAACCATTGCAATAATATTCCCAGTTGAGATATCTGAGATCTCTACTGAGTCAAAATCAAATGTGACTCTCTTGGGAGAGCTTGTATGTGTCATTTGGTATACATACAACAAGTTTGATGCCAAGGAGGGAATATAGAGCACATTTTGGAACTCTCCATGATTTATTTTAATGGAACCTTTCCCGACATATGGGATCTAAGAATTATATCCCATATGGATGCTTGGTCCTCTAGAGAGATCTAGAGAAGTGAAGGATTATTTGGAAGAAACCATGTGGCTGTATGCTCTCGAATCAATAAGATAGGCCTTTCACTGAGTGAAGCCTGCTTTCAAAGCATGACACCTCTCATGTTCTTTAGATTAGTTTCCAGCTTCAAACTTGTTTGCACCTTGAGGAAGGGCAATGTTGTTATTGTTGATGCAATTGTAACTTCAGAATGTATTCACTTGTATTTCTTATGTCTTGTACCATGATGTTTATCTCAGGATGTGTTTGTAATGTACTTGAGTCATGTCATGCCCCGATGTTCCTATCGGGAGGTTCTATAATGTAAACAAGTCATGTCAATTCATTATGAGTAACCCTCCTATTGGTCAAGGGTTAAATTCCCCGCAGTTCCAGGGCACTAGGGTTATTAGACTCTCATGGAGAAGTCGGCCCTAGTAGGTTATTGTCAAGTCAAGAATTAGTATAAATAGAGAGTGAGCCTCTTTATTTATTACACACCACTCACACTCAGTTGTAGCGCATAGCTGAGGAAGAAGAAGACACTGGGGCTAGGAAGAAAGAGGCTATTGCTATCGGGATATCATCTTACTGTTTTGGGGTTTTACTTTTGGTGTTGATTCTATCTCTGAGGAAGTTGCAGGGTTTTCTCCATTTATAGTTTCCCCGAGGAAAAACACCGTTTTCATTGTCTCTTGTGTTTGATTGATGTGCTTGTTATTCTCTCAGTTAAAGATCCTAATATAATTCTAGCTTAATGTTAAAAATCTAACATGGTATCAGAGCTAACCTAAGAAGAAGACACTATGCAACTGCGGGAACTAGGGCTTCCTACTTTGTGGATCTCTCTCCACAGTTTTTTAGCAAAAGAAGGTTGGATTAACTCTCCTCCCTAGGGCGCATCTTTCTGTCGAAGAAAAATCCAATTCTGAGCTTTTTCAGTTTTGGACCCGACACCATAGAAGAAAAAATCGACGAAAAATCGCTAAGGTCACGAAAAATCGCAATTTTTCGAGACCGGTGATTTTTTCAGGCGATAAAATCGCGATTTTTAAAAAAAACCGTACATCGTGATTTTTTACAAATATTGGCGATTTTTACTTAAAAATCGCGACATGATGGGTGACCACGGCTCGGATTCTGAAGGCGGCCTCATAAAAGCGATTTTTTGGTTTTTTTTTTGTTTTTATTGCCTTCGTGAGGGTCGTGACCGTGAGAACTGAGCACAGGCCGTGAGCACTGAGCAACAGTTGTGAATAGCCTTCGCGAATCGCGTGACTGAGATTGTTGGAGGGAGCGGTGAGCCCGTGGCTGTCCAGAGTCCCGAGTCTGGGTTTCCATTCACCGATGAGTGGGTTTCATGCGGGTTTCATCGGTTTATCCTTTGAGTTTTTGGGTTGTAGTCCCGAGTCCCAACTCCCCCGTGGCCAGGTCTGATCTGCCAGGGTTGTAGTCACTGTTTTATCGTTTGAGTTTCACTGCTCGGGAGTCCGTCCAGCCGCCGGCGTCCGCTGCTGCGCACGCTGGTATATAGTATATTGTTATACTATATACTATATAATATAATATAGTATATAGTATAACAATATACTATATAATTTTAATGTTTATATTATATAATATATATTATATATTATATATTATATAATATATATAGTATACTATATAGTATATACTATATACTGTATATTATACTATATACAGTAAATTTAATATTTTTAAATTTTTAAATTTTGTAAATTTTATTTAATAAATTTAATAAATTTTAAAATGCTATAATATATATAGTTTTTATTTAATATTTTTCACTAAATTTTATTTTATTTAATATAGTTTTTAAAAATGGTGTATTAAAATTTAAAATTATAATTTACGTTGAATTTTATACACCAAAACCTCATTCGCTTTTTGGATTTTTTTTTTGTTAGATTGATTATTGAAAATTAGTGCTTGAAAGATTGAAATATGCCATATACTTTACTTTTTCTAGCGAGGATAATGCTTATCTTAAATTTTAATTGAATACTAAAATAACTAGGATATCAGAGCTAGTATTGTTAGGTGGCTCTTTTTAGGCCCAATAGATGTAAACCTGTTCAAGTTGAAGATGAAACATATATTGGGACAGAGTTTATGGTATAGTGTCTTCATTAAATATAGAATCAACCAAACATAAAACCTTATGAGAAATCCTTCAATTTACTCTTCCTTGAGTCCCACTGTTTAATGTGTTTAAACTTTACACTCCTTTCTATTCATTTTCACATTCTATTTAGCACAATAAGAGATCCAACTGTCAACATGTCTTTTGTTATAGACTTATGAAGGTTAACGCCAATACATGACTATTTGTATTTAGCAAAATACATAATGGTTGATAACACAGATTAAGGTGGTTCTTCTTTGGTCAAATTTCTGATGCTCTTCTGGACAACAATTATCTTTTGTGCATGGTTGTTTTCACTGTGTGCCACACCCATCTCTTGATGTACATTATCAGTTAGTTTCCTGTCATATATTTTTCACTAAATTTTATTTTATTTAATATAGTTTTTAAATGCTATATAGTATATAGTCTTTATTTAATATTTTTAAATTTTTTAAATTTTATTTGGGTTTAAATTTTAATGTCTTTATGTAATATTTATAAATTTTTAATGTCTTTATTTATAATTTTTTAAATTTTTTAAATTTTATTTGGGTTTAGATTTTTAAATTTTAATCACAAATTCATAATGTCTTTTTTTTTGTTTTTTTTGCAGCCACAGGTTTGACAAAATGCCAAAGGCATTGGACCCATTTTGGCAATATGCTGACCCTGAAGATGGAACAAACCGACAACGATTGAATTGCAAATTGTGTGGACAACATATGACATGAGGCATTAGCAGGTTGAAGTATCATTTGGCAAAACTCCCTGGCCATGATGTGGGGCTTTGTAGTGCAGTTACCCCCGAGATTATGAGAATGACCCATGATGCAATTCACTCGAAAGATAGAAAAAGGGAAGAGTCAGCTGCAAATAGAGCTGAACTTGCTGCAGGTGGAGTGGCTAGGACTTCAGGGACATATGATTATGATCATCCGAATCCCACTAAGGGTAGGGTTGGGGGCTCCATGGCCATGGGTTCAGCTTCCGTGAAGGCTGCTGCCTCATCTTTCTTTGTTCCACGGAATAGCAACAAGTCCATGGTTAAAAAAAGGGAGAAGGAAGAAGGAGATAGGATTATGGGGAGGATGTTTTTCTGGAGTGAATTGCCTCTTACAATAACAAGAAACAATCCTTTTTTTCAGCCTATGTGTGATGCCATTGCTATTGTTGGCCTAGGGTACAAGTGCCCTACATATGAAAAGATTCGAGGCCCAATTCTTCAAGCAGAGAAGAAAGACATCAATACTAGATTGGAGCAATTCAAACAATCATGGGAGATTACTGGATGCACATTGATGTCTGATGGTTGGTCAGATGCAAAGGGTAGGACCCTTGTCAATTTCTTGGTACAGTGCCCTAAAGGTACCATGTTTATCAAATCCATTGATGCATCGGCACAGGTAAAAGAAGCAGCATTGTTATGTGAGTTGTTGGATGGGGTCCTTCAGGAGATTGGTATGGACAATGTGGTGCAGATCATAACAGATAATGCAGCCAATTATGTGGCTGCTGGTAGATTGCTTATGGAGAGGCACCCCTCACTATGTTGGAGTCCATGCGCTGCACATTGTATTGATTTGATGCTGGAGGTTGTGGGGAAAATTCCCTTCATCAAGGAGGTTGTTGACCAGGCTAGGAGTATCACCAAATTCATATATAACGATGCTTGGGTTCTTAGCCTCATGAGGAGATACACAAGAAATAGGGAATTGTTGCACCCTGGAAGCACACGATTTGCCACCAAATTCATTTCTCTTCAGTATTTGCTTCGAGTTCAGTTTGAGCTGAAGCAAATGTTTGTTTGTGATGAGTGGCGAGATTGCACATATAGCAGGAGAGAGGATGGGAAAGCCATTGCTAGATTGGTTTACACTGACTCCTTTTGGGAAGGAGTGGAGGAAGTGTGATCAATCAGTGAACCTTTGGTAAAGGTTTTGAGATTAGTTGACAGTGACAAGCCCGCTATGGGCTATTTGTATGAGGCCATGGATAGGGCCAAAGAGTCTATTCGGTCTTATTATGTCAGAAAGGGTACCCTTGGATACAATAGACACATGATGCTATGGGAGTTGATTGATACACGATGGACTGGGATGCTCCATCGACCTATTCATGCAGCTGCACTTTTCCTCAACCCTGCCTTTACATACAAGTGTAATTTTGATTTTGATGAAGAGGTTTTGGAAGGGCTTATCGAATGTATGAATAGGATGGTACCTAGTTTTGAGAATCGGGAGAGTATTACTCGTGAGATGGAGATGTATCGAGAGGCTACTGGACTATTTGGCTATGGTGATGCTGTCCGTGCAAGGAACAATTTGACTCCAAGTAAGTGATTGCAAATTAGAATTTATTTGTATTTTGAAAATTTGAACTTCAAATTCTTAAATTTTAATTGTGTTTTATGATTTATCATTTTATTTGAAATTTGAATTATTTAATCTGATTCTTCTTCTTGTTTATTGTAGGTGTTTGGTGGAGGACATAAGGTGCAAGGGCACCAAATTTAAAAAAATTTGCCATCCGAGTCCTCAGCCAAACCTGTAGCTCTTCTGGATGTGAGCGTAATTGGAGTGTCTTTGATAAAATACACTCAAAGAAACGCACCAGGTAAGTACTAAGAAATTTATCAAAGAAATTAAATTCATTGTAATTTAAGATCCTGTTTCATATTGGTTTCCTCTGGCATCAAGACTCATTAAATATTTTTATCACCCTCTTATAGGTTGGATTTCCCACGCCTGAATGACTTGGTGTATGTCCACTACAATCTTCGACTTTGGATGAAGCAGGTGGAGAAATCACCCGATGTGGATGTCATTTGCTTGGACAATATTGATGTATTGTCCAAGTGGAGGGTGGAGGCTAAGTTATCTATCATGGAGGAGGCACCTACATGGTTAGATGAGGAGCAGCAGCAGGGGCAGGAGGATGAGGAGGAGCAAGAGGAGGAACAGGAGGAGGAGGCGGACCGCTTTGACCCAGAGGACTTCATGGAGGGTGATGTGGCTTCATCAGCACCACCTTCTACAGTGGTCAATGCATCTACTCCCTCATTGGAAGTGGCACCGAGTCCCTCATTGGAACCTAGTAGTACAGGGCCAGGACCTTCTACTGTTAGGGGCAGGCCTGGCAAACAACCCATTATGTTTTCCCGTAAAAGGGGAAGAGGGCATTGATTTATATTTCAGAGACATATAGTTAGCTACTAGTTTTGTGATGTCATTTTGTAATATGATATATGTATGGACCATTGATTTCCCACTTTTGTTTTGAGTACTATTGGAAAACTATATTCAGACTTTCAGTATCGACTTTCATGTCTCATATTATATTTGGCATGCCTACATGATATCTATCGGTGTTTTTTCTATATTTATGTGTCAATGTATTTATTTGATGTCATTGTTACTTTATATGCTTAAAATTATGAAAACAATGAATATATTTTGTCTTTTTAAATATTTGCCGCGGTTTGCCAATTTTTGCTGATTTTTTCTGTCGATGTTGCCGAGAAGATGTTTTCTGGACCCTTGCCGATTTTTTTCCGATGCCGATGTTTTCTTCTATGCCCGACACTGCTGCCGAAAATTAGGGATTTCCACAAAAGTGGAATTTTTCAGTGAGCCCAAGCCTGGATTGATCTCCTCCTCAAAATCAAAGTTTAGAGATCAAGATCAAAGCATTTGGTTGGACAGAACTCTGGAAAATCCAAACCCTAATCTGCTCCTGAACCAGCACTGCAGAATTTCATCTCCAAATCCAGATCCGACATATTGACCTGGTAAGATCTGAATCTTTTGTATTTCCATTTGAGGTTCTTAATTAAGATTTCTCATCATACCAAGCTTGATGAAAAGCTTGAGGGAGATGATAACTTCCGAGCCTGGAAGTATAGGATCTCCCTGGTCCTAAAAGAAAATGAGTTGGACTCCTATATCAATGAGGAGGTTCCAGTTCCAGAGGGCGATGAGGCTAAGGCCTTACACAAGAAGATGTTGGCTATGGCAAAGAGGATTATTGCTGATTCAATCAAGGATCACCTCATACCACAAGTGTCCTCCCTAAATACACCTAAAGCTATGTTTGATGCCCTAACCAAATTGTTTGAAGGGAAGAACATAAACTGAAAGATGGCTTTGAAGAAACCAATTGAAGAATGTAAAGATCCAAAATGCAGAGACCATCCAGTATTACTTTACAAGAGTCTCTCAGATCAAGGAACATCTAGAAGCAATAGATGAAGAAGTGGAGAATGCAGAGATTGTAATGACCACCTTGAATGGTCTCCCTAGATCATGGGACTCCTTCATTCAAGGAATCTATGCCAAAAAAAAGTTAGTCAAGTTCAGTAGACTATGGGAAGAATGCTCTCAAGAAGAAGCTCGAGTAGTTGCTCTAGAAGAAAATATGGGAAGTGAAGATCAAGTTCTCACAGTACACTCCAAGAAAACCAGAAGAAGTTCTCATCACCCTAGAGGTAAGCCCTTCCATAAAGATAACACTAGAAAATATTTGTCTAGAATCAGATGTTATCCATGTGACGAGAAAGGACACTATGCTAGAGAATGTACTAGAAACAAAAATGTCTCTCACAAGAAGAAGGGAAACAAGAGAAGACATCATGCTCATGCTGCAGAGGATGATGAACCTTCCACAAAGACAACCAGATATGAAAGTGAAGACTCTTCAAGTGATGAAGAATATGTTTTGATTTCCGCTCTCACGGGAAACATTACTCATGGAAGAAATGATTGACTTATAGATAGTGGGGCTTCCAAACATATGATAGGATTCAAGGAATCCTTTGTGAAACTATCAGAACATGAATCACCACACAAGGTCAAACTTGGAGATGACTACCAGTATCCAATAAAAGGTAGTGGGGAATCCTCCTATAAGCTAGACTCTGGAAAGTCTATGACAATGAACGAAGTATTGTTTGTACCAGGACTAAAGAAGAACCTCCTCTCCATATTTGCATTAGATGCAAAAGGCAAGAGGGTTGCATTTATAGATGGCCAAGTTATCATGTGGCGAAAGGGAAATACTATTAATGATGCAATAGTGATTGGGGAACAAGAAGGAGGTCTATACAAATTGAAGGTCCATCCAGAATAAGCCTTGGTCCATGAAACAGTAGAGCCAAATGAACTTTGGCATAGAAGGCTTGCACATGTGCATTACAGAGCACTGCCACTTGCAAGCAAAGCTGTTGAAGGTCTTCCAAAAATTCAAGCAAAACATGATGGATTTTGCAAAGGATGTGCGAAAGGAAAGAACACAAAGAAGACAGTTCCAAGTAGCGAGAGCAAGGAAAAAGGAATCTTGGAAATCATCCACTCCGATGTATGTGGTCCATTGTCATCAAGTTCATTAATCAGGTATGTATACTATGTTTCTTTCATTGATGACTTTTCTAGGAAGACATGGATTTACTTCATGAAGAAAAAATATGAAGTATTCAGCAAGTTCAAGGAATTCAAAGCCTTGATCGAGAACCACACTGAAAAGAAGATCAAGACATTTCAATCGGATAATGGCGGAGAATTCACATCAAATGAATTCAAAGATTTATGCAAAGACTCAGGGATTAAGAGGGAGTTATCCAATCCATATAGTCCACAACAAAATGGGATTACAGAAAGGAAGAATAGAACTATCATGGAAGTTACAAGAGCAATGCTTCATGATCAAGATCTTCCCATGCATCTATGGGCAGAAGCTTCCAGAATAGCGGTGTATGTACAGAACCGTACTCCACATAGAGTACTCGAGAACAAGACACCTGAAGAAGTATTTTCCAGCAAGAAACTAGAATTTAGCCATCTTAGAATATTCAGCTGTCTAGTGTACATACACATTCCAAAAGAGAAGAGGACAAAATTAGATCCTTCAAGAAAGAAGGGTATATTTGTGGGATACTCTGAAAGCTTGAAGGATTACAGAATATACTTCCTAGGATTCAAGAAGATTGACATCAGCAGGGATGTGACATTTGATGAAGACTCAACTTACAACAAATCCAGAAAGAGACCTGCTGAATAACATGAAGAAACAGAAGCACCCAGAATTCATGACACAACCATGAACGAAGAAACTCAAGAAGAAGATCAAGAATTTGAAGAACCTCAAGAACCTGTAGATCCACCTCAAGAGAAGAATCCTCACAAGAGGAAACCTGCTTAGGTACGAGAAGCTATCCAAGGTGCGGAAATATATGGGGCTCTAGAAGAGAATCACATAGAAAGAAAGAGGACTAGGTCTTGCTTTGGATATGTAGCATTATTATGTGATTTCATCAATAAAGAACCTTCCAATTATGAAGAAGCGGCAGAATGGAAAGAATGGAAAGATGATATGATCGAAGAGTATCAATCAATCATGAAGAATGATGTTTGGGATGTTGTCCCAAGACTAGAAGGGAAGTCTGTTGTAACTTCCAAATGGATCTACAAGATCAAGCATGCTGCAGATGGTAGCATAGAAAAATATAAAGCAACATTTGTTGCTTGTGGTTTCTCTCAGAAAGAAGGAATAGATTATGAAGAAACTTTTGCACCTGTAGCCAGATACACTTCCATCAGATTAGTACTTTCTCTGGTTGCATTGATGAAATGGAAGATACACCAGTTGGATGTCAAGATTGCTTTCTTGAATGGCGTAGTGGAATAGGAAGTGTATGTGGAGCAGCCACTCGGTTTTGAGACACATGACATGGAGTCTCATGTGTGTAGATTGAATAAAGCCCTGTACAGTTTGAAACAGGCACCCAGGACATGGTACGACAGAATTGACAGCTTTCTATCCAGTTTGGGCTTTACCAAGAGTAAAGCAGATTCCAATATTTACTACAAGGTTGAATATGGCAACCCAGTGATGCTCCTACTGTATGTAGATGATCTGTTTGTAACATGTATGGATGGGTTGATTGCTGATATGAAGAGGAAGCTTTCTACCGAGTTCAAAATGAAGGACTTGGGTATGATGCATTATTTTCTAGGTATGGAGGTGTGGCAGAATGCGGATGGAATCTCCCTCGGACAAGGGAATTATGCAGTTAGAGATCCTGAAGAGGTTTGGGATGATGGACTGCAAGGCCATGACCACACCTATGGCATCGAACCTGAATCTATTGAGTGATGCCTCATTAGAAGCGGTTTATGCCATGATGTATCGTCAGATGATTGGGTCCTTGATGTACCTGACGAACACAAGACCAGATATTTACTTTGTTGTGAACACCTTGAGCCAGTTCTTGACATATTCGAGACATGTTCACTTGATTGCTGCAAAGCATATTATGAGGTACCTAAGGGGTACAGTTGATTATGGGCTCAAGTATGAGGTGAATCAGAAGATTAACCTAGAGCGTTATGTTGATTCAGATTGGGCAGGCAGTGCCATTGATAGGAAGAGCACATCAGGGTGTTGCTTCAGTATGGGATCAGGTGCGATCTCTTGGTTTAGCAGGAAGCAATCCTGTGTGGCACTGAGTACAGTTGAAGCAGAGTATGTCGCAGCTTGTTTAGCTAGTTGTGAGGCAATATGGCTAAGGAAGCTACTATCTGATTTATTTGATCTCCAGTTGGATGCTACTTGTATATATTGTGACAACCAGAGTTGTGTGAAGTTGTCGGAGAACCCGATGCTCCATGACAAGTCGAAACATATCGAGATCAAATATCACTGTATCAGGGATATGGTGCGGAGAGGAGTAGTGAAGCTCCAGTATGTTGCAACAGATGAACAGATAGCTAATGTGTTGACGAAGCCATTGGCCAGAGTGAAGTTTGAGTACTTAAGGGAGAAGCTTGGTGTTCTCTGGATCAAGGTTCCTTCCAAGGGGAAGTGATGAGTCCGTGAGCCATTCTAACATGGTGAGAGGATTGGTTCCTTCCATGATTAGATGTAAGGGCTAAGCCATTCTGTCATGGTGAGAGGATTGGTTCCTTCCATGTTAGATATGAGTGTTGAGCCATTTTGATATAACCATATGATTGGTTCCTACATGATCAGATATAAGGGCTATTGACATTCTTTGAATGGAGGTGCCTGGTCAGTTACCAAGAATACTCAGTCTAGGAATGAGGGCCATTCTGATATGATTGTGAGATGTGTTCTCACATGTTTAGATATGAGTGCATGGACATTCTTTGAATGGAGGCATCTGGTCAATTACCAGGAATCCTGAAGAGGCTAGGCTAGGCCTACAACCAACATGAAAAAGGGCTGGCTCTGTAGAACTTCTTGTGACGAGAAGAATCATGAGATAGCACCCATGATGATGATCTAGTAGTGATGATCTAGATCGAGTGATGATACAGATCCAGATGAAGATGACTTGAATATGAAGACGTATTGAAGATGAAGATGACTTGAAGATGACGAGGACTCGATCATGATCCAGATGATACAGAGAAGAAGAATTGTGCTGATAAATTGTGTCGAAAGAATACCTTCCTAGTTAAGAGGGAGTGTTGATGTAATTGTAACTTTGCAATGTATTCACTTGTATTTCTTATGTATTGTACCTCGATGTTTATTCCAGGATGTGTCTATAATGTACTTGAGTCATGCCATGCCCCGATGTTCCTATTGGGAGGTTTTATAATGTAAACAAGTCATGTCAAGTCATTGTGGGTAACCCTCCTATTGGTCAAGGGTTAAAGTCCCCGTAGTTCTAGGGCACTAGGGTTATTAGACTCTCCTAGAGAAGTCGGCCCTAGTAGGTTAATTTCAAGTTGGGAATTAGTATAAATAGAGAGTGAGCCTCTCTATTTATCACACACTCACTCACACTCAGTTGTAGCACATAGCTGAGGAAGAAGAAGACACTGGGGCTAGGAAGAAAGAGGCTACTGCTGTCGAGAGATCATCTTACCGTTTTGGGGTTTTACTTTTGGTGCTGATTCTATCTCTGAGGAATTTGCGGGGTTTTCTCCATTTATGGTTTCCCCGAGGAAAAACACTGTGTTCATTGTCTCTTGTGTTTGATTGTTGTGCTTGTTATTCTCTCAGTGAAAGATCCTAATATAATGCTAGCTTCATTTAAAAAATATAACAGTTATGTTCAAGGATCTTAGATAATTGGTCAATGTATTCTTCATACACTGAATTTCTAGATGAAATCCTCTCATGCAGTAAGAGCATTTAGCTTTTTCAAAATTCTTGTTCTTTTTCTTCTTGGAAACAGAGGCTCCATCAGAAGGGTTATGCTTCTCCTTAGCCTTCAAATTAGTATTCTTGTTCTCTTTCCCTCTTTGCTTCCCTTTTTCTCATGCATTCCCAGAGTCTCCAGCTAAGAGGGCTTGATTCTTGGAGGATTTTAGCACTCCCATATGAATCAATTTGTCTTGTTCCTGGATTAATGATTCTGCAAATGCATCTAGAGATGGAATTTTCCAATTTGGGATGGATAGCCTTCTAGAGTGGAAAATAAATACAAAAACTGGAAAATCTGATCCAACCTTACTCAGAATTGAGAGCACAAGCTGCACACCCTTATTTTCAATCCCACATTGCTTGCATTGCAAGACCAGGGATTTTTATTTCAAAATGAACTGCTGAATTGTCTCGAAGTTGTTTGGATGGAGTGCAATCAACTCATTCTCTAGGATATGGTCCCTCAACTCATCCTATTTTCCAAACAAGGATTCGAGCTTTCCCCATACTTCCTTTGGAATTCTAAGTCCCTCGAGGTGGAACAAAAACTCCATGGAGATGTGGATGCACATGAAGCCAAAGGTTTCATCTAGCTTATTCAGAATCCTAGGTTTCTCAATATGCTTCCGGGGTTCGAATTCTCTTCCCATTGTCATCCTATACATGCCTTTTTTGCGCAAGGAAATCTGCATATCTTCCTTCCAATCAATGTAATTGAAGGTGTAAGGATCCTAAGAGATAGAGCAGTTGAATTCTCCATTTCAATGGTATGCTGATCAATAATTCTTCAAGAAACTATGAGTGTACCTGCAAAAAATAACTACAAAACACTTCAATTCAAAAACTTGTCAGTTCAAACATCTCCACCTTGACATGAGCACTTTTTCTGAGTCCATCACACCTAATGATAATCACTAGTAATTATAATATTCATATAATTAACACTAGTATTAACACTTATTATAAATACAACAAATAAATTTTAATAAATAAATATAGGAACAGTAAAAGTTTTACTTAGGGTTTAACATAGCTATTACTTCATAGGTCCTTATAATTATTTATTCAGGCTTACAGTTACACTTTGTTTTTCTGTAAGCACGGGTGTTTTTACTGCAACCCTTAAGAACCATCTAGGGTTGATAAGAGATAGGATTCATCTCTAAAAGAGACTTTTACATTATTTTTATAATACAAAAACCTAACATAATTTTCCTAACTTAATAACAACAGTAAATAATTATTACTAAAAAAAAAATAAAAAATACAGAGCTAAATTTATTTCTGAAAAACCATTTAATTACAAAACTGTAGGTTATCCAATGATAAGAACCTTTTTAAGAGAAACATAACATTTTATTTACCCAATAACATTGTGCAAATCAAATACTAAAAATTGCTATAAACCATTTATACCTAAATGTAAATTTAAATTAAAATAATACTGTAAACAAACTAAACAGAGACGAAATGAAATAAGCATAATGGCCTATGGCCTTTTATAACATATGTTGAGGCTTAAGCCTGATCAAAGTGACTTATTCAAGTCTAAACAGAAGTTGTAAACCAAAATGATCAAACTTACAATTCATATTAAGTAAAAACCCTTCGTCTGTTTACAAGAATTGCTATATGGACATTCTTTTCTTTTCCTGCAAAAACCACTTAAAAATTCAAGTAACCACCCAATGTTTGAATAGTAATGTCACGGCTTAAAGCCGAGTTTGTAAATAAAAAATCTTTTATATCTTCCTAGGCCGTAAAGGCTCAACTAAAAAGCATTAAATCACGGTTGCAACAGCCTTAAACATTTCCACATAACAACCTCTAGGGTTTTAAAAGTAGTATAAAATAAACAAGGAGAAATAACATAATAGTAAACCATGGCCGAGCCCACAACCAGCATAGCAAAGCTTCCATTTTACCAACTGCCACAACATAAAGTTCAGGAAAAACCCTCAGTTATCACCGAGGCTTACCAGGGTTTGCGTGGTGGAAGTTTGAAGAGATGTGCTAGAATCCAACATCCAAAGCCGGGAGAGAAACCTGCACAGTATAATAATAAACATTATAATCTTAAAAATATAATGGAAAATACTGATTCGTCCTAAAATGCAAACAATGTCGTGTAGTTACCTGGTAAAGAAGTCGTTTGGGAGAAGTTGTGGAAGCGAAGCCACTGGAGCCAACTCAATGGCACCTCAGAGAGTAATGCCAGAAACTATGAAAATGCCGAGTGCATCACAAACCCTGAATCATGCTCTGAAGGAAATAAACACCACGAAGGAAGAAAACCAACTAGAGGAAGAACCACCTTGTCACCGTGCACTTAAACCACACCTCAGTTTCTCAATTTGGCGACAAAAACCAGCCTCAATACTCAAGTACATCCACAGCAGTCAACAAGTTTCGAAAACCACTGTATGTTCTCACCGACACAAGCTCGTAGCAATTTTTGGAGGACAGTTTTACAACTCGGAGGTCAACACAGAGCCATGGCGGCCACGAGCTTGCAGCTCGGCCGCACCATAGTCGAAGAAACCCTCTCGATGCGAAATGAAGGGTTAGGACAATCCCTTAAGTCAAACTTAACCTAATGGATAAAACACTTCCACGTGTCCACTGTAATTTTTCACCTTCGTGGGTTGCAAATCAATAGTCGATTATGCAGTTACCAATCTGCATTAAATCATTGCAAATCAAAATTATAAATCATTTCAATAATGTAAATTTGATTGCCAATACTGTAATATATCCTTTGGTCATATCGATACCTAGTATATAAACCATAAGATAAAGAAATGGATTTTTCTTTTTATGGTTATTGTTTATTGGAAAAGATAGGGTAGTATTTGCTAACTACATTTTATAAAATATAAGTAAATGACATACCTTTAATAATAAACTATTTTGAGAAGGGAAATCTAATCATCTCTTGAAGTAGTTATTTAAATTTTGGAGTTGGAGAGTAATTGTTTGACTATGGCCAAAAAAATTATAAGACCTTTTATATTATATAAACCGACCACCATATCTCAAGAGAAGTACAAAATAACTTTATGTAAAATTGTAGTTTATAGCTAAAGGATATACCAGGAAACAAGGTATAAGATACAGATAAAAAGAATTCAAATTAAAGTTTGTAAAATTTTGAAGAAGAACTCTTTCAACTACGAAGGGAACCTTGGACCAACTCTTTTAATGCATTGTGTAGTTGGGGAAACAAGTAAGTGCAGTTCATATACTTTTATATGAAAGTCTCAATTGTAATTTTAACGTCCAAATATTGAGAGAAGCAGTTTAAGAGTCAAATTAATTTTTGTTTATCTAAATTAAGAAAACATTTAATTATAGAACCCTAGGGTAAGGGTAAGTTTGGTAATATTTCTACTAGGTATGATGACTCACGAGCTCTTAGAAAACAAAACTCTCTGGACAAGAAAGACTAAGTTTATGGTTCAGTAGCGTAGAGTATTTCTTTCATGTTTACAAAAGGATTCAAAAGAATTTGATAAAAAACCAAACTCCAAATGTTTTTGACTGATCTAAGCATAAGTCTGCGAACCATATCTCTTCCTATTTAAACTTTAGATCACAAATACTTATAAGAAAAAGTACATGTATTCTTTAGAAATAATCTTAATCATCCAGTTTGATTTGATTCCATTTTGATAGTATTTCATTCATGCATTTTAACCCATGCATATGCAATTTTGTTTTAACATCTTTAGGGAGTTTTGACGACTTTAATAAGGTAAATGTTACCTCTTACAAAGACATGTTGCAAATAAACATTCTAATACTAGCATCATATTTATGCTAGTGAAGTATCTTTCTTGACCTGGATATTTTTTTACTCAAACAAAACGCTTACCTGTTAGAACCTGTAAAAGAACCATCAGTTCCACTGTGTTAGCTATAAGCTAAGTAAGCCCCGATCACACCTAAGAATTCTCCCTACTTGACAAAAGAAAACAATAACGTACTTAGCATTAGTAAGAGTCAGATTTCTTTTCTACTATCTAGAAATTGCAACTACTAGGTTAAAACAGTACTAACACAGTATTTAAGAAAAGTCTTTAAGTTATGCAGATCCATATAAAGAAGTAACCTTCGTTTTCTTTCAAACTGTTTAAATATCCGCTAACAGTTAATGGTTCATTAGCATTGACAATTGACATTTTATGTCACATGAAATTTTTTTAAATTTTTACAAATTTTTGAGTTATTATATGTGGTATCAGAGCACAAGGTTCAGACACTAGGCCTGAATGTAGCTCAACTTGCATAAATGGAATATTATGTTTAAATAAGTACACTTATTTTTACTTTCTTTTGAATTATGCTTCCAGAGAATTTTTTTAAGTTAACTGCAGGTATGGAAAAATTGGAGAAATATGCGGATGAGGAGTCTCCCTACGCTGAACAAAATAATTTTCAAAGAGAACCTATACAAGAAAAAATAACTAATAATTCTTCCGAACTACTACAAACAATTAAGCAACTAAGAACAGAGATGGAATCGGTAAAAAAAGAAAATGAGAGGATTCTGAGAGCTCAGGAGGAGTTCAATTAGATTTTGATGGAAATATTTCATAATGAAGAAAAAGATAAAAGAACTGAGTCTAAAGATATGGGTTATCAACATAAAGATAGAAAGACTAAACAAATTAAAATCGAAAGTATCTCATCTTCTGAAGTGTATGGTGATTCACATAAACAAAATTTTCAATATACTAGTGATAGTAGTGAAGATAATCATCATACTAGGAAGAGAAATTTTAAACCTTACGAAGAAATCTTTGGGGAATTCAAGAAAATCAAGCCACCAACCTTTAATGGTGAAACTGAGAAGGGAGAAGATGTAGAATATTGGATGTCCGGGATGAAGAAATACTTTCAAATTTGTAACTAATCTAATCAACTGAAGGCCAGGATGACTATTTATAATCTTACAGGAAAAGTAGATATTTTGTGGCAACACCTAAAAAGAGTAAAAGGTACAAGAGAGAAAAATATTAATTGGAGTACATTTAAGAAATATTTCAAAAAGAAATTTTTATCTGAACAATATTATGAAGAGAGGGCTAAGGAATTTTACGAGCTAAAACTAGGAACAATGAATATGAAATAAATAAATAGTAAATTTCTAAGTCTGCTCAAGTATGTGCCGTATATTGTGGATGAGAAACCTAAGGTACAATGGTTTCTCAAATGTTTACCTTATCATATAAAAGATAGAATTTAGTATGACAATCCGAAAACTTTAGAAGAAGCAATGAGAAAAGTGAATTTATGTTATGAACAGAATCGTAAAAAAGAAAGTATGACCAACTCGAAGGCCAAAAGAAATAGTAACTTTAAACAGAAAAAAGAAAGGTTTTGTACCTAACCGAGATTTTAAGAATAATAACACCAGAAATTTTCCTAGTAAAAATTTCTAAGGGAGCAAAAGTAATTCATAGACCAATCCAAATAATCAAAGAAATAAAGAATCTATTAACAACCATGGTACCTATACTAAGAATTTTGAACGAAGGGAACCAATAAAGTGTTGGGAATGTAATGGTCCGCAATATGTATCAATTTACCCCAATCGAAAGAAGACTGTTAGCAACATACACACAATATAGGAGGATATGACTGTTGGTGATCTAGCGAGGACAATGCTCAGGATCAATGCAGCATTGGAGAAAAGGCATGTAGATTATTAAACTTTCATGGTGGAAGTGGAAGGTAAGCTAAATCAAATACCTATATCTATTTTAATCGATCCAGGAGCTATTTTAAGTTATATTTCTCATAATTTAGTAGAAAAGTGTAAGCTCTCAGTTGAAAAGTTTGCAAGATCCTGGTTAGTTCAACTAGCTACTGGTGCAAAGATAAAAGTAATTAGCTTTGTTAAGAATTGTGCAGTAACTATGGATGAGTTTGAAACCTCTGTTAAGCTTAATGTGTTACCTTTAGGTTCATATGATATGTTAATTGGTATGGATTGGCTAGAACATCATAGGGTAGTCCTAAACATCTTTGATAAAACCTTTACTTGCATAAATAATGACAGAGAGTTAATAAATGTAAAAGGAATCCCTAGGTAAACATCCATAAGCTAGATTTTTGCTTTGCAGCTTAAGGGAGCTGTTCAAAAGGGCTATAAATATTTTGCCGTAACAGTAATTAATGAAGAAAATACTAATAATAGAGATAAATTAAAACTGGAAGATATTCCAATCCTAAGGGAATATTCATATGTATTTCCAGAAGAAATTTTGGGATTACCTCCGAACGGGAATTAGATTTGACTATTGAGCTGGTACTTGGTGCAGTGCCAAGCTCAAAAGCCCCTTATCGGATGAATATACTATAATTAAATGAACTAAAGTCACAATTAGAAGAAATTATTGATAAAAATTACATTAGACCCAGTGTGTCTCCCTAGGGAGCACCTGTTTTTTTTGTTAAGAAGAAGGATGGAACTTTACAACTATGTATAGATTACCGTCAACTAAATAAAATGAATATCAAGAACAGATATCCATTACCCCGCATAGATTACCTGTTTGATCAGCTATGGGGAGCAACGGTGTTCTCAAAGATTGATTTAAGATTTAGTTACCACCAGGTCCGAATCAAAGATGAAGACATATTTAAAACAAATTTTAGGACCCGGTATCGTCATTACGAGTTTGTCGTTATGCCATTTGGGCTTACTAATGCCCCATTTGGGATAAGTTTGTGGTCGTATTTATTTATGACATATTAATTTACTCAAAGTATGAAGAGGAACATAAAGAACACTTAAAATTTGTCTTACATGAGTTACGAGAACATCAACTATATGCAAAATTTAGTAAATGTGACTTCTTTAATGATAAAATTCAGTATTTAGGTCATGTGGTGACTAAAGAAGGAATTTATGTCGACCCCAAAAAGATAAAGGCAATCAAGGAATGGCCAGTCCCAAAAGACATAATTGACGCCTGCCCATTCATGGGGATTATTGGCTATTATTGAAGATTCATCGAAGGGTTTTCAAAAATTGCAAATCCTATAACCTCTTTGCAGAAGAAAGGGAAGAAGTTTGATTGGAATTAGAAGTGTGAAGACAGTTTTAAAAAGTTAAAAACGTTATTAACCACCACACCAATTCTAAGAATTGGTGACCCTAATGAAGATTTTATAGTATGTACTGACACATGCAATGACAGTTTAGGTGGATTTTTAACTCAGGAAGGACACGTCATTGCTTTCGAGTCTAGGAAGCTGAAGATTCATGAGAAAAATTATGCAACCTATGACTTAGAGTTAGTTGCTGTCATACATGCCTTAAAAAAAGTGGCGTCATCATTTAATCAGAAGAAAGTTTATATTAATGACAAATAATAAAGGATTGAAATATATGTTGGATCAACCTACTTTAAATGCTAGGTGGCTAGCTTTTCTTAGTGAATACGATTTTGAAATTCAACATATTAAAGGAAAAGAGAATAAGGTTGTTGATGCATTAAGTAGAAATGCAAAACTTAATTTTACAGCAGCCATCAACACTTATAAGACAAATCTGGAAGAACAGTTAGAAGATGGGATAGAACAAGATGAAAATTATCGAAAATTACAAGCAAAGGTAAGAGAAAATATAATAGAAAGTCTAAGTACAGGGTATAGTTTGAACGAAAAAGGATTATTATTGTATAAGGATAGACTACACATACCTAATGTACCTAATATTAAGCTGTTAATTTTAAACGAAGTTCATAAAACTCCTTATTCAGGGCATCAGGGTTATCAAAAAACTATAACCATGCTAAGAAATGATTACTTTTTGCCAAACATGAAAAATGAATTAGCAAAATACATTGCTAAGTGCTTAGAATGTCAACAAGTAAAGACTGAACATCAGCATCCAGTTGGGCTACTTTATCCATTGCCTATTCCTAACTGGAAATGAGAGATAATTAGCCTTGATTTTATCACGGGACTACCTAGAAATCAAAACTTAAATGACTCAATAATGGTAGTTGTTGATAAATTGAGTAAAGCATCCCATTTTATACTTGTAAAAACTACTTATAAAGATGCAAATATTAATGATATTTTCTTAAAACAAAATTTTTGGTTGCATGGAATACCAAAGGTGATAATTTTAGATAGAGACCCTAAGTTTACAAGCAACTTTTGGAAATATTTGTTTAAAGGGTTAAATACTACGTTAAACTTCAGTACCTCTTTCCATCCTCAAACCGATGGACAAACTGAAAGAATAAATCAGGTATTGGAGGATCTACTCCAAATGTATGTAAAGGATTATCCAGATAAATGAGAAGATTACTTCCACCTGGTAGAATTTGCTTACAAAAATCATTATCAAGCTTTAGCTAGATATAGTCCTTTTGAAATTCGGTATGGAAGGAAATGCAATACCCCCATCTCTTTGAGAAATCCATTTGACAGGCTAGTTAGGACCTGAATTATTAAAGGAGATGGAGTTAATAGTAAAATATGTACAAGATAACTTGAAAGTTGCACAAGATTGACAGAAAATCCAAGCAGTTCTTAAACGAACTCCAAAGGAGTTCCAGGTAGGTGAACATGTTTTTATTAAGGTGAGACCTAAAAAGAGTTCGCTGAGGTTAGGTACTTGTCCTAAGCTAACACCCCGATATTGTGGTCCTATTGAAATACTGTCCAGGATAGAACATGTTGCATATCAGTTAGCTTTACCACCAAATTTAAGAGTTCACAATGTTTTTCATATTTCTGTATTAAAAAAATATGTACATGATGCTACTCATGTTATTAACTGGAATGATGTGCGGGTGGAACTAAAAGGATATTTTCTGCTGGAACCAGATTGTATACTCAAAAGGAGGGAGATCGCTTCAGAATCACACCATTGGTCAAGTGAAGGTGCAATGGAAGCACTTTAGTCCAGAAGAAGCCACCTGGGAATTGGAAAGTCATATGCGGGATGCATATCCAATTCTATTTCAGGGAAATTCTGAGGACGAGGAATACATAACATTGAGGACGATGTTATAAATTAAGGGGGTGTGTATGTCACATGCCCCAATTTGCAAAACAATTTAATGTCATTGAGGAACATTATGTTATATTTTATGATAAAGTTTGTAATTGATGACCAAGTGGGGTCAAGGATAATTTAATGTATTTCCGAATATTTTATTAATAAATAAATAAATGATGAGACAACAGTTTAGGGAAGCTGCTAAATGAGTGTTTACTGGTCACTTAGTGGAGGAGACTGGGTGGAGAGTATACTGACAAGTGGCAGCATCCTCAAACTACTTCTAACTGTTGCAGGTGGCAACTTCTCTATAATTATGGTCATGATTCCCCAAGAAAGTGGAATATGAGCAAGTGGCTCATTAAGTAAAAACTGACCTAGAAGACCTAGGCATTGATATAAAACTTTCCATTGAAGACAGCTGAGGCTGCTCATTCTGGAATTGTGATCATTCTGAGTGAATGAAGTGCACATGACAAATTCGATGGAGGGGATTCTTTGAAGTGACTTTGATGGGTTAAGTGCTGAAGATTAAACTTATGCAGCTACTCTAACCTAAAGTTATTACTGCTGTGAGCAGGGCTGAATTACTGTTGTATATTCAGTAAAGTGGCAGAGGATCTCAAGGTTACATCTCTCACCCAGTATTCTACCAAGAGGACCAGGAGACAGGCTCAGGGGTCTTGAGAAATTGCAAACTAAGATTTCTCTAGGAGTTGGTTGGGAGGAACAACGTCCTTAAGCTGTTGTCACCTCATCCTTTTGACAGGTTCTACTTGTTTAGGTTAAATTATAGTTTATCTATTGTTTCAGAAAAAAAGATTAAGAGTTTATTAAGATACACATATTGTTTTTTTATTAGGGTTAATGAAGAAGAAAGAGCTTTCGTTTTATTGATAAAATTAGTAATTAGCAAATTATGATTAAACAATAGAGATTTTGCTAAGTGAAAGATGAATAGAAAATTTACCAACTTTGTATTTTTCCATGCCTTTTACAAGGTAGTACTCTAGTACAACAAGTTTGCTTAGTTTAGATAAGTATATTTGTTTATTAACTCTGAATGTAAATGCAAATAATTACTTCTATAGTTTT
>LPNX010116732.1:98498-124898 GCA_001517045.1 Pseudotsuga menziesii
AAGCCATTTAATTACAGAACTGTAGGTTATCCAATGATAATAAATTTTTTAAGAGAAACATAATATTTTATTTACCCAAATAACACTCTGCAAATTAAATAGTAAAAATTACTATAAACCATTTATGCCTAGATGTAAATTAAAATTAAAATAATACTGTAAACAAACTACACTGAGACAAAATGAAATAAGCATAATGGCCTATGGACTTTTATAACATCTGTCGAGGCTTAAGTCTGATCAAAATGACTTATTCAAGTCTAAACAAAAGTTGTAAACCATAATTATCACAATTACAATTCATAGTAAGTAAAAACCCTTCATCTATTTACAAGAATTGCTAAATGGACAGCCTTTTCTTTTCCTGCAAAAACCACTTAAAAATTCAGGTAACCACCCACTAGTTGAGCAGTAATGTCACGGCTTAAAGCCGAATCTGTAAATAAAAAATCTTTTACATCATCCTAGGCCGTAAAGGCTCAACTAAAAACCCTTAAGTCACGGCTGCAACAGCGTTAAACATTTCCACATAACAACCTCTAGGGTTTTAAAAGTAGTATAAAATAAACAAGGAGAAATAACATAATAGTAAATCATGGCCAAGCCCACAACTATCATAGCGAAGCTTCCATTTTACCGACCACCACAACAGAAAGTGCAGGAAAAACCCTCAGTTATCATCGAGGCTTACCAGGGTTTGCGTGGCCGAAGTTTGAAGAGATGTGCTAGCATCCAACATCCAATGTCGGGAGAGAAACCTACATATATAGTATAATTATAACAATTATAATCTTAAAAATATAATGGAAAATACTGGTTCTTCCTAAAATGCAAACAATGTTGGGTAGTTACCTGGTAAAGAAGTCGTTTGGAAGAAGGCGTGGAAGCGAAGCCACTGGAGCCAACTCAATGGCACCTCGGAGAGTAATGCCGAAAACTATGAAAATGCCAAGTGCATCATAAAACCTTTAATCACGCTCTGAAGGAAATAAACACCATGAAGGAAGAAAACGAACTAGAGGTAGAAGCACCTTGTCACCATGCACTTAAACCACACTTCAGTTTCTCAATTTGGGTGCAAAAACCAGCCTCAATACTCAAGTACATCCACAACAGTAAACAAGTTTCGAAACCCACTGTATGTTCCCACCGACACAAGCTCGCAATGATTTTTGGAGGACAGTTTTACAACTCGGAGGTCAACGCAGAGCCATGGTGGCCACAAGCTTGCATCTCGGTTGCACCACAGTTGAAGAAACCCTCTCGATGCGAAATGAAGGGTTAGGACAATCCATTAAGTCAACCTTAACCTAATGGATAAAACACTTCCACGTGTCCACCGTAATTTTTCACCTTCGTGGGTTCCAACTCAATAGTCGATTATGTAGTTACCAATCTGCATTAAATCATTGCAAATCAAAATTATAAATCATTTCAATAATGTAAATTTGATTGCCAATAATGTAATATATCCTTTGGTCGTATCGATACCTAGTATATAAACCAACAAGATAAAGAAATGGATTTTTCTTTTTATGGTTATTGTTTATTGGACAAGATAGGGCAGTATTTGCTAACTATATTTTATAAAATATAAGTAAATGACATACCTTTAATAATAAACTATTTTGAGAAGGGAAATCTAATCATCTCTTGAAGTAGTTATTTAAATTTTGGAGTTGGAGAGTAATTGTTTGACTATGGCCAAAACAATTATAAGACCTTTTATATTATATAAACCGACCACCATATCTCAAGAGAAGTACAAAACAACTTTATGTAAAATTGTAGTTTATAGCTAAAGGATACACCAGAAAACAGGGTATAAGATACAGATAAAAAGACTTCAAAGTAACATTTGTAAAATTTTGAAGAAGAACTCTTTCAACTATGAAGGGAACCTTGGACAAACTCTTTTAATGCATTGTGTAGTTGGGGAAACAAGTAAGTGCAGTACATATACTTTTATATAAAAGTCTCAATTGTAATTTTAACGTCCAAATATTGAGAGAAGCAGTTTAAGAGTCAAAGTAGTTTTTGTTTATCTATTAAGAAAACATTTAATTATAGAACCGTAGGGTAAGGGTAAGTTTGGTAATATTTCTACTGGGTATGATGACTTAAGAGCTCTTAGAAAACAAAACTCTATGGACAATATAGGCTAAGTTTATAGTTCAACAGCGTAGAGTATTTATTTCATGTTTACAAAAGGATTCAAATGAATTTGATCAAAAACTAAACTCCAAATGTTTTTGACTGATCTAAGCATAAGTCTGCGAACCATATCTCTTCCTATTTAAACTTTAGATTACAAATTCTTATAAGCAAAAGTACAAGCATTCTTTAGAAATAATCTTAATCATCCAGTTTGATTTGATTCCATTTTGATAGTATTTCGGTCATGCATTTTAACCCATGCGTATGTAGTTTTGTTTTAACATCTTTAGGGAGTTTTTATGACTTTAATAAGGTCAACGTTACCTCTTATGGAGACAAGCTGCAAATAAACATTCTAATACTAGCATCATATTTATGCTAGCGAAGTATCTTTATTGACCTGAATATTTTTTTACTGGAACAAAACACTTACCTGTTAGAACCTGTAAAAGAACCATCAGTTCCATTGTGTTAGCTATAAGCTAAGTAAGCCTCGATCACACCTAAGAATTCTCCCTACTTGACAAAAGAAAGCAATAACATACTTAGCATAAGTAAGAGTCAAATTTCTTTTCTACTGTCTGGAAATTGCAAATACTATGTTAAAACAATACTAACACAGTATTTAATATAAGTCTTTAAGTTATGTAGATCCATATAAAGAAGTAATCTTCGTTTTCTTTCAAACTGTTTAAATATCCGCTAATAGTTAATGGTTCATTAGCATTGACAATTGATATTTTATGTCACATGACAATTTTTTAAATTTTTACAAATTTTTGAGTTATTACATGTGGTATAAAAGCACAAGGTTTAGACACTAGGCCTGAATGTGGATCAACTTGCATAAATGGAACAATAATTTTAAATAAGTATACTGATTTTTACTTTATTCTGAATTATGCTTACAAAGAATTTTTCTGAGTTAACTGCAGGTATGGAAAAATTGGAGGAATATGCGGATGAGGAGTCTTCCTACACTGAACGAAATAATTTTCAAAGAGAACCTATACAAGAAGAAGTAACTAATAATTCTTCCGAACTTCTACAAACAGTTAAGGAACTAAGAACAGAGATGGAATCAGTCAAAAAAGAAAATGAGATGATTCTGAGAGCTCAGGAGGAGCTAAATCAAATTTTGATGGAAAAATTTCATAATGAGGAAAAAGATAAAAGAACCGAGTCTGAAGATATGGGTTATCAGCATAAAGATAAAAAGACTAAACAAATTAAAATCAAAAGTAGCTCATCTTCTGAAGTGTATGGTGATTCACATAAATAAAATTTTCAATATACTAGTGATAGTAGTGAATATAATCATCATACTAGGAAGAGAAAATTTAAACCTTATGAATAAATCTCTGGGGACTTCAAGAAAATCAAGCCACCAACCTTTAATGGTGAAACTGAGAAGGGAGAAGAGGCAGAATCCTGGAAGTATAAGATGAAGAAATACTTTCAAATTTATAACTACTCTAATCAACTGAAGGCCAGGATGGCTATTTATAATCTTACAGGAAAAACAGATATTTGGTGGCAGGACCTAAAAAGAGTAAAAGGTATAAGGGAGAAAAATATTAATTGGAGTACATTTAAGAAATATTTCAAGAATTTTTTTTTATCTGAACAGTATTATGAGGAGAGGGCTAAAGAATTTTACGAGCTAAAACTGGGAACAATGAATATGAAAGAAACAAATAGTAAATTTCTAAGTCTGCTCAGGTATGTGACGTATATCATGGACAAGAAACCTAAGGTACAAAGGTTTCTCATCTATTTACCTTATCATATAAAAGACAGAATTGAGTATGACATCACGCAAAAATTTAGAAGAAGCAATGAGAAAAGAGAATTTATGTTATGAACATAATCGTAAAAATAAAAGTATGACCAACTGGAAGGCCAAAAGATATAATAAATTTGAACAGAAAATTATAGGTTTTGTACCTAACCGAAATTTTAAGAATAATAACACCAGAAATTTTCCTAGTAAAAATTTTCAAGGGAGCAAAAGTAATTCATAGACCAATCCAAATAATCAAAGAAATAAAGAATCTATTAACAACCACAATAACTATATTAAGAATTCTGAACGAAAGGAACCAATAAAGTATTGGGAATGTAATGGTTTGCATTATGCATCAGTTTTCCCCAATTGAAAGAAGATTGTTAGCAACATACACACAATACAGGAGGATATGACTGTTGGTGATCTAGTGAGGACAATGCCCAGAATCAATGCAACATTGGAGAATAGGCAAGCAAATTATCAAACTTCCATGGTGGAAGTGGAAGGTAAGATAAATCAAATACCTATATCTATTTTAATCGATCCAGGAGCTAGTTTAAGTTATATTTCTCGTAATTTAGTAGAAAAGTGTAAGCTCTCAGTTGAAAAGTTTGCAAGATCTTGGTTAGTTCAGCTAGCTACTAGTGCAAAGAGAAAAGTAATTAGCTTTGTTAAGAATTGTGCAATAACTATGGATGAGTTTGAAACCTCTGTTAAGCTTAATGTGTTACCTTTAGGTTCATATGATATGTTAATTGGTATGGATTGGCTAGAACAGCATAGGGTAGTCTTGAACTGCTTTGATAAAACCTTTACTTGCATAAATAATGATGAAGAGTTAATAATGTAAAAGAAATCCCTGGGAAAAAAGCCATAAGGTAGATTTCTGCTTTGCAGCTTAAGAGAACTGTTCGGAAGGGTTGTAAAGATTTTGCCGTAACAGTAATTAATGAAGAAAATACTAATAACAGAGATAAATTAAAACTGGAATATATTCCGATCCTAAGGGAATATTAAGATGTATTTCCAGAAGAAATTTTGGGATTTCCTCCGAACCGAAATTAGATTTTACTATTGAGCTGGTACCTGGTGCAGTGCCAAGCTCAAAAGCCCCTAATCGGATGAATATACTGAAATTAAATGAACTAAAGTTGCAGTTAAAAGAACTTATTGATAAAAATTACATTAGACCCAGTGTGTCTCCCTGGGGAGCACCTGTTATTTTTGTTAAGAAGAAGGATGGAACTTTACGACTATGTATAGATTACCATCAACTAAATAAAATGACTATCAAGAACAGATATCCATTACCCCGCATAAATGACCTGTTTGATCAGCTACGAGGAGTAACAGTGTTCTCAAAGATTGATTTACAATCTGGTTACCATCAGGTCCGAATCAAAGATGAAGACATCTTTAAAACAACTTTTAGGATCCGGTATGGTCATTACAAGTTTGTCGTTATTCCATTTGGGCTTACTAATGCCCCAACTATTTTTATGTGTCTGATGAATAATGTAATGCATAAATATTTGGATAAGTTTGTGGTCATATATATTGATGACATCTTAATTTACTCAAATTCTGAAGAGGAACATAAAGAACACTTAAAAATTGTCTTACAAGAGTTATGAGAACATCAACTATATGCAAAATTTAGTAAATGTGACTTGTTTAAGGATAAAATTCAGTATCTGGGTCATGTGGTGACTAAAGAACGAATTTCTGTCGACCCCAAAAAGATAAAGACAATCAAGGAATGGCCGTCCCAAAATATGTAACTGACATTCGATCATTCATGGGGATTACTGGCTATTATCGAAGATTCATCGAAGGGTTTTTAAAAATTGCAAATACTATAACCTCTTTACAGAAGAAAGGGAAGAAGTTCGATTGGAATCAGAAGTGTGAAGACAGTTTTAACGTTATTAACCACCGCACCAATTCTAAGAATTGGTGACCCTAATAAAGATTTTATAGTATGTATTGATGCATGCAATGACGGTTTAGGTGGAGTTTTAACTCAGGAAGGACACGTCATTGCATATGAGTCTAGGAAGCTGAAGATTCATGAGAAAAATTATGCGATCTATGACTTAGAGTTGGTTGTTGTCATACACGCCTTAAAAATGTGGCGTCATCATTTAATCAGAAGGAAGTTTATATTAATGACAGATAATAAAGGGTTGAAATTTCTGTTGGATCAACCTAATTTAAATGCTAGGCAAGCTAGGTGGCTAGCTTTTCTTAGTGAATACGATTTTGAAATTCAACATATTAAAGGAAAAGAGAATAAGGTTGTTGATGCATTAAGCAGAAATGAAAAACTTAATTTTACAGCAACCATAAGCACTTATAAGAAAAAATTGGAAGAACAGTTAGAAGATGGAATAGAACAAGATGAAAATTATCGGAAATTACAAGCAAAGGTAATAGAAAATCTAATAGAAAGTCTAAGTACAAGGTATAGTTTGAACAAAAAAAGATTATTATTGTATAAAGATAGACTATACATACCTAATGTACCTAAGATTAAGTTGTTAATTTTAAATGAAGTTCATAAAACTCCTTATTCAGGGCATGAGGGTTATCAGAAAACTATAATCATGCTAAGAAATGATTATTTATGGCCAAATATGAAAAATGAATTGGAAGAATACATTGCTAAGTGCTTTGAATGTCAGCAAGTAAAGACTGAACATCAACATCCAGCTGGGATACTTCAGCCATTGCCTATTCCTAACTGGAAATGGGAGATAATTAGCCTTGATTTTATCACGTGACTACCTAGAAATCAAAACTTAAATGACTCAATAATGGTAGTGGTTGATAAATTGAGTAAAGCATACCATTTTATACTTGTAAAAACTACTTATAAAGCTGCAAATATTAATGATATTTTCTTAAAACAAAATTTTCGGTTGCATGGAATATCGAAGGTGATAATTTTATACAGAGACCCTAATTTTACAGGCAACTTGTAGAAATCTTTGTTTAAAGGGTTAAATACTACGTTAAACTTCAGTACCTCTTTCCATCCTCAAACTGATGGACAGACTGTAAGAGTAAATCAGGTATTGGAGGATCTACTCCAAATGTATGTAAAGGAGCAGCCAGGTAAATGGGAATATTACTTACACCTTGTAGAATTTGCTTACAATAATCATTATCAAGCTTCAGCTAGATATAGTCCTTTTGAAATTCGGTATGGAAGGAAATGCAATACCCCCATCTCTTGGAGCAATCCAGTTGACAGGATAGTATTAGGACCTGAATTATTAAAGGATATGGAGTTAATAATAAAACAGGTACAAGGTAACTTGAAAGTTGCGCAAGATCGACAAAAAAGGCAAGCAGATCTTAAATGAACTCCAAAGGAGTTCCAGGTAGGTGAACATGTTTTTATTAAGGTGAGACCTAAAAAGAGTTCTCTGAGGTTAGGTAGTTGTGCTAAGCTAGCACCCCGATATTGTGGTCCTTTTGAAATACTGTCCAGGATAGGATAGGTGGCATATCAGTTAGCTCTACCACCAAATTTAAGAGTTCACAATGTTTTTCATATTTCTGTATTAAAAAAATATGTACATGATGATACTCATGTTATTAACTGGAATGATGTGTAGATGGAACCAAAAGGATATTTTCTGGTGGAGCCGGATTGTATCCTCGAAAAGAGGGAGATCTCGCTTCGAAATTACACCATTGGTCAGGTGAAGGTGCAATGGAAGCACCTTAGTCCAGAAGAAGCCACTTGGGAATTGAAAAGTCATATGCGGGATGCATATCCAATTCTATTTTAGGAAAATTCTGAGGAAGAGGATATTAATTTGTCACAGTGTTCTAGGAACAGAAAACACAGTCTCACAAAGAATACAGACAGATAATCATAAAATTGGCAAAATGGTGCTGCAATGGAAGTAGCAGCTCTGTATAATCAAATGAATAATGAATAATACAATACAATGATCATGCTAGAAGCATGAATTCCAAGACAATTCAAATTTCTAAGGAGGTCATTCGAATTGAATGAGTGAGTCTAGCTTAACTGAATGTAAGCCACAGTCAACACTTAAGTTAACCACCGATCAAAACCCTAATTGACTAAATTGAGCCCTAATTGAAGTTGGAGTGCAATAAATGACTGAGTTTAACTGAAAGTAGCTCAGACACATGTCACTGCAATCCAACCAACAAGTGGTAGCGCATCAATGACTCCAATGAATCTCGATGAGGTTGACTGAAGTGTTACTAACCATCAGAAGTGGTTGGAGGTGCCCATGTTGACTCCAGTTCATTAAATAATTAATAAATAATAAATTTAATGAAGGAAGGTGCCTTCACTACTCTGTTTAACTGATTGTAACCATCAGTTAGCAATATGGGGCATTAATGACACTCAGATCACCCCTGGAGTGATCCAGTTAGCCTCCTAGAATGTGGGAGAAGGCTAAGTTATCCTCCTTGACTGAAGGTAGGCGTGGGTGTTCTCAAGATGATGTCATCTAGTGCTCCTCTGATGTCAATTAAGTCAATAAAACTTAGAATAGTGGTTTAACTAGGCCAAATTGACCAAAATGAGTGTGTATGGTGGTAAATGTATCCAGCACCCCCCCTTAATCTATACTCAGGAGGAGTAGAAAACATAAAATGCATAAGAATGCTAGGGCCCCAGCAACTAAGTCCATAGATCACCCTTTACAATATTGAAACTCAAACAATGCTTAAAAACAAACTAAGTGAGGAAAAGAGGGAAAACCTAGCGGGAAAACCCCCCCTCAAGCCGAACACTGAAAGTAGTAGGATCACCCAGATGAACTCACCCCCAACAGTGAACAAAGGTAAATGAACTTATTTTTTGAAAACCTCTTGGTGAAGATGTCTTCAATCTGCTCATTAGTTGAGCAGTATTGTAGAATGATGGTCATGTCATGTACTAGCTCCCTCATATAGTGCATGTGTATCTCTACATGCTTGGTCCTCTGCCTAGTAACTGGATCTGTGGATATCTTAATAGCACTTTTATTGTCACAAAAGAGGACAGTGGACAAAGTACTTCTAAGATCAAACTCTGAAAAAATGTCTTGCAACCAAATTGCTTAGATGCAAGCATTCACCGCTCCTCGATACTCGGCCTTTGCTGAAGATAATGCTATGGTGCTAGACCAGCAAATGGGGCCACCACCAAACATGAATATATATCCAGAAGTAGACTTTTGATCAATAGAATCACCCGCCCAATCAGAATCTATGTATCCAACTAGCTCTAGCTCGGAGTCTACAGCATAGTGAATGTCGTAGGTCCTGGTTCCCTGAATATACTGGAGGATCCTCTTGGCTACCTTCCAATGAATATCATGGGGCTTCTGCATGTATCTTGGTACATCATTCATCTTATAAGGTTGCTAACATTATAGTAAAATCTACTTATAAGGTTGCTAACATTACTGATATATTTATGAAAGAAATTTTCAGGTTACACGGCGTACCTAAAGTAATAATCTCAGATAGAGATGTAAAGTTTACAATGAATTTTTGGAAAGCCTTGTTTAAAGGACTAGGCACACAATTAAATTTCAGCACTGCATATCATCCTCAAACGGATGGACAAACTGAGTAAATCAAATTCTGGAAGATATGCTTAGAATGTACGTAATGGATAAACCGTGTAAGTGGGAAGATTACTTACACTTAATAGATTTTGCTTATAACAATCATTTCCAAGTTTCATCCGGAATGAGTCCATTTGAAATTCTGTACAGACGACAATGTAACACTCTAATTTCTTGGAGCAGTCCCATCGACAAGTTAATGTTAGGTTCCGAGTTATGAAAGATATGGAGCTAGTAGTGAAACAGGTGCAACAAAACTTAAAGGATATTCAAGACAAGCAAAAGAGTTATGCTTATTTGAAAAGAACTCCTCGAGAATTCCAAGTAGGCAAGCAGGTATGCATAAAGGTAAAACCTCAAAAAAGATCCCTAAGACTGGGAAGATATTCAAAATTGGGACCCAGGTATTTCGGGCCATTTGGAATTTTGGCAAAAGTAGGACCGGTAACATATCAGTTAGCATTACTAATTACGATTAAAGTACGTAATATTTTTCATGTTTCCATTTTGAAGAAATATGTTCACGATGCTACTCCTGTGATTGACTGAAATGTCATATAGGTGGAACCAGAGCGTATTCTCGACAGGAGAGAAATTTTACTCTGGAATGGTAACATCAGACAAGTTAAGGTGCAATGGAAGCACCTTAATCCGGAAGAGTCTACTTGAGAACTAGAAAGTGATATGCGAGAGGCATAATCAATCCTATTTCAAGATCAACAAATGGAAGAATAAAGACAAAAAAAACACCAAGGACAGTGTTATCCTCTAAGAGGAGGTGTATGTAGCACACCGAACAAATGAAAACTATTATTCTTTAAATATTTTATTTATTTTTAATATTTTGACTAGAAAATCAAAATAGATGTAATGAATTATTTTTATTTAATAATTAAAAATACTGAGAAGAATCAGAACTAAAGTAGCTATTGAAAGAGTGTTTGTTGATCTACAAGGGGAAAAGACAAGTGGTGAAAGCTGCTGAGTGAGAACTCAAGTGATGGAGGAGGCATCTTCCCCAAAATTAGGTCAAGACTCCTTGTGGAGCGCTGAAGAGCAGGAGACTCATAAATGACCAAGTCCTAGGAAAAATACTATATAATAGTATGTCCATTTAGCAAGCAGGAGGCCAGCAATGGACGTGGAATTGATATGTCAATGCAAGAGATGGCGCATTTTTTGGATTTTTCCCTTGTGGTTCAACAAACAGACTCGAGGGTTCTAGAGCAAGTGAGACTTGGCTGCTCTAGGAGTTGATGGGAGGAATGGTTGTTTTAGTTCTGTTTTCCCGACAGTGATGTCAAGTTCCCTATTCAATTTCTTATTTGTTTTAATCTTGTTAAAGTAAAATTCAAGTTTAGATACGAATCGTAATTATGTTTTACAGTAAACAGTACTATGCATCTATTCCTATTATCTTTCCTATCTTATGTTATGATTTAATGTAAATTGGTCTTCATTAGTAGAGAAATCATAGATATATGGTCTTAGTAAATTTTAATGAATCTATGTTTGGGCATCCATACCCGAATTAGACTTCTGAATAAGAATGGTTGTAATGTTAGCATAATTAGGAAATCTGAACGAAAAATCATTATAGATCTGGTTAAATGTTTTAATTTATGCCTGCATATGTTCTATTAACATATTTTAAATGTATTCGTTCAACTAATATTTCTCTAGAAGTCGCTGTCTTCTTACAAGTTCAACTTTGTCCTCTAAACTGTTTCAAATTAAACCTTATTTAAATTAAAACCCTGTTTCATAGTTCCTATGGCTACGACAAGTTCCTTAAAGTATATAAATTACGATGACATTACAAAAAGGAAATTCCATTGTATAAACAGTAAACAAAATAAAAAGTGCAGTCTGCCACTTATAAATTTCTAGGATAAACAAAGGAGAGCCAAGAGGTTTTTCCTTCCCAAAATCCAAGCTATAAGTCGCAGAAACAAATCTCTAAGTTCATAAGAGTAAAGTTGAAATTTATCTCATCTAAACCCCAAATCATCCAAGCGCAGATCGAGACTTGCTACGATCACATTAATAAATATATACAATAAAAACCATAATATCCAGATCTGATTACTAAATCAAATAACTAACAGTTATAGGACTGAAGTCGGATGGGAAACCCATTATACTAAGTCCAGTTTTAGACTAGTTATATATCTGTTACAATAGCTCATAGATCTAGTTAATAAATACACAATCAGATCTAGCAGGAACTAAACAAATAAATTTCATACAGTCATTAAATATAAACACACACAATCTCTTATCACGAGTATCCAAACCCTGTGCCATATGGCTTTGCCCAAAAGAGTTACAACTCAACTGAATATCAAAGGATAATGTCCATGCGAAACTCATAAAAGAACACTAATGGATAAACAATATGTGGTTGTAAGTCCAAAAATGGCATCCATCGTTTTTATTAAACCCACAATGTATACATCCGAGAGAATAGTATAACACTGCAAACAAAAGAGAGGCTACGAAGCCTTTTCTGTAGGATGAAGGCCCATAAGGGTTTAATAAATACACAGTCCCAACTTATCTTGCAATAGTGGCGAAATCCTTGTTTCTACACGGTCCACGAACCCAACGAAGAACCACTGCAACCTAACTATTAATTTATCCCTTACCTCTTAGCTGTTGGTGGACCATTGATGCAGACCGAGCAACATCCACGCCGAGAGGTTACTTTGAATAACTTGCAAAAATGGTAGATTTCTAAGCTAAATCTAAATTGAAAACATAAAACTTCATGCAAAATTTTAGATGTAAGCAAAACAATATTATAACTTTGATCTAGAATGATTTTCACTTTAAAAGTAAATAGATCTAAGAAATAAGAAGAGGTAACCAAGGGAGAAAGTTTGATTTAAATTGAAGGACAGAGAGAGAGAAATAAATAGTTCAAGCTTGGGAACGCTTGGGATGTGGATTCCGTTGGTGGAGAGCAGAGGGACTATGCTTCTTCAACAATAAGTTCTTGAAGAGTGAGAGAAGCAAACAAGATCTCACACAAATCCAAGATAAGCACTTGTAAAAAACCTTCACACTTGCCAAGAAACTTGTCAAATCTAGTAAAAAATCATGCGAAAGACAATAATAGCATACCCATAAGTAAATCAACATCCAAATTCTTAATCTTGAACATAAATTAATAAAAAGAGCAACGAAACTACTTCACTCACTCCTACCGATTAGTATTAATCCTTTAATGAGGCTAGCTTTGACAAGGAATGACAAACGCATAAAATAAATTCTACAAGTTCCCTCACCAAAAACATGAGACAATGATCATCCAACACTTGAGCCATGGACCACATGAGACCTCCAAACTAATCAATCCCTTGAAACTAATAAATCCATCATAACTCACTCCAGGATGAAAATAGGGGAAAACTGACTGCTCTAGATGATCTGGAGACATAGAAGAATGGTATAAGTGACAACTCATACCCCCTAGAACATTTTTGTACTCTAGGAGAACCAAACATACTGTCATCTGAAATAAAAATAGGTCATTTTGCCATTAATCAAATGATAATAATCACTTTTCTGGAGAACCAGGGCCAAACTCAAAAAATTGAAACTGCAGTATTGGTCCTGGGCATGTTTCGAACAAATATAGACCATGTTGTATTTTTGAGTCATTGCCTTGGGAAACGTTATTGACCTGGTCAACTAGGTTGACTAGGTCAAAGTTCCCAAAATAAAGGTGAGATAACATGCCAATATGACCCTGTTACATTCCAAGGTAAGACATGCTCCAATGATATATATCAAAACCCAACTTGAGTTAGTTATTCATAATCATGGTGACTAACAATAATAATAATAATAATAAAATATACCTTTGCTTATGAAAGATCTTATAGAGTCTTCTGGAAATCTCCTTGCTCGTGCCATACTTACAAAGTGTAATCAATGTGCTATAGATGGGTGATAATGGAGGAACTAGGCTAAGACGAATGGGAAATGACTTTGACTGACTTTGACTAAGTGATCTATCTGACTGACAACCAATATACTCTACCAAGGTGACATATGCATGACAGATAGCAATAGGGGATGGAGGTGCCTCACAAATGGGTGAAGTATTTGGGTATGCTTCCCTCAGACTCTAGCAAGTTTTCCTTTGCAACTTTATTGCAAATATAGGTCAACCTTCAAAGGCAGGTGCTCTAGAAACCTTCTAGGTTCCAGTACTGAAAAAGACCCAGTCTTTCTAGACTAGTTTCACCCTGTGGCCCTATGGAGACCATTGAGACGAACACTATACAAGGAGTGAGTGCTCATCTTTTGACCATTAACCTTTCAATAAATTTCACAATTTTTATAAGATAGTAACCAGTCTACAAGAGCAGGTTCCCTAGAAAGCCTTCTGGGATCTAGTAAATGACTAAGGCTACTCGGTGCCCGCGAGCAGTCCATAGCCACGACGGGTTCGCCTCACCCTGGTGCCCTTGTAAAGGGCAAACTGAACCTTACATTATACAAGGAATGGGTGCTTAGTCTCTTGGCCAGTGACTACTTTTTTCAATCTTTCATACTTCAGCATCCTTTAGATATAGCTTTTATGCGTTCCGATGCTTTATTGTTTAAAAATAATTTTACAAGTGTTAAGAGAACAACAATTGTTTGGTAAGTTTAGAAAGTGCAATTTCTTTAAAGAAATAATCCAGTATCTAGGATACATGGTGTCTAAAGATGGAATATCAATCAATCTCAAGAAGATTAAGCTTATCACTGAATGGCTTGTTCCAAGAAATGTAACTGACATAGTATTGTTCATGGGGATCACTCGCTATTACTGAAATTTTTTTGAAGGGGTTTCTAAGATAGCTTAACCCCATAACTTCACTACAAAAGAAATGTAAGAAATTTGATTGGAATGAAAAATGTACTGCAAGTTTTAATAAACTAAAACACCTGTTAATTACAACTCCTACCTTAAAAATTGTTGATCCTTTTAAGGATTTTGTCGTATGCACTGACGCATGTAAAGAAGGATTAGGCAGGGTACTAATTCAAGAAAACTACGTTGTGGCCTGCGAATCTAGGAAGTTAAAAGAACATGAGAAGAATTATGCTACTCATGACTTAGAACTTGCTACCATCATACATGCACTAAAAATGTGGCGACACTACCTCATTGGAAGAAGATTCATATTAATGTCGGATAACATAAGTTTAAAATACTTGTTTGACCAACAAAACCTTAATGCAAGACAAACTAGGTGGATGCCATTTTTAAGCGAATATGATTTTGAAATAAAACATATAAAAAGAAAAGAGAACAAAGTTGTTGACGCTTTAAGTCGTCACGCAATATATGCAAACAATAGCTATAAATAAGATTTAGAAAATAAAATCTTAAAAACAAAAAAATTTGATAAGGAATATCAAACTCTAAAAGAAAAGACTGCAGAAAATGAAAGGAACCAAATAAACACAGATCTGAGTCTGGATGGAAGAGGGTTATTACTACATAAAGATAGATTATATATACCAAATTCAATAGACATTAAACTAACTGTTATGGATGAATTACATAAACGACCAAATTCAGGACACCATGGATAATAGAAAATGATCACTATGATGAGAAAAGACTTATTTTGGCCTAATATGAAAAAATAAGTAGCAGAATATTTAGCACATTGCATTGAATGCCAACAAGTAAAAGTAGAATATAAACATCCGACAAGATTACAAAAGCCACTACCCATTCTAGAATGGAAATGAGAAGTAATCAACATAGATTTCATAGCACGTTTACCTAAGAATTTTAAACAACACTACTCATTCATGGTCGTAGTGGACAAATTAAGTAAAGCAACTCACTTTATTATAGTAAAATCTACTTATAAGGTTGCTAACATTACTAATATATTTATGAAAGAAATTTTCAGGTTACAAGACGTACCTAAAGTAATAATCTCAGATAGAGATGTAAAGTTTACAATGAATTTTTGGAAAACCTTATTTAAAGGACTAGGCATACAATTAAATTTCAGCACTGCATATCATCCTCAAACATATGGACAAACTGAGTAAATCAAATTCTTGAAGATATGCTTAGAATGTACGTAATGGATAAACCGTGTAAGTGGGAAGATTACTTACACTTAGTAGAATTTGGTTATAACAATCATTTCCAAGTTTTAGCCGGAATGAGTCCATTTGAAATTTTGTACAGACGAAAATGTAACACTCCAATTTCTTGGAGTAGTCCCATCGACAGGTTAATGTTAGGTTCTGAGTTATGAAAGATATGGAACTAGCAGTGAAATAGGTGCAACAAAACTTAAAGGATGCTCAAGACAAGAAAAAGAGTTATGCCGATTTGAAAAGAACTCCTCGAGAATTCCAGGTAGGCGAGCATGTATACATAAAGGTAAAACCCAAAAACAGATCCCTAAGACTGGGAAGATATTTAAAATTGGGACTCAGGTATTTTGGGCCATTTGGAATTTTTGCAAAAGTAGGACCGGTAACATATCAGTTAGCATTACTACCTATGATTAAAGTACGTAATGTTTTTCATGTTTCCATTTTGAAGAAATATGTTCACGATGCTACTCATGTGATTGACTAAAATGTCATACATGTGGAACTAGAGCGTATTCTCGACAAAAGAGAACTTTTACTCGGGAACCATAACATCAGACAAGTCAAGGTGCAATGGAAACACCTTAATCTGGAAGAGTCCACTTGAGAACTAGAAAGTGATATGCAGGAGGCATAATCAATCCTATTTCAAGATGAACAAATGGAAGAATAAAGACAAAAAAAACACCAAGGACAGTGTTATCCTCTAAGAGGAGGTGTATGTAGCACATCGAACAAATGAAAACTATTATTCTTTAAATATTTTATTTAGTTTTAATGTTTTGACTAGAAAATCAAAATAGATGTAATGAATTATTTTTATTTAATAATTAAAAATACTGACAGGAATCAAAACTGAAGTAGCTATTGAAAGAGTGTTTGTTGATTTACAAGGGGAAAAGACAAGTGGTGAAAGTTGCTAAGTGAGAACTCAAGTGATGCAAGAGGCATCTTCCCCAAAATTAGGTCAATACTTCTTGTGGAGCGCTGAAGAGTAGGAGACTCATAAATGACCAAGTCGTAGGAAAAATACTATATAATAGTATATCCATTTAGCAAGCAGGAGGCTAGCAATGGACGTGGAATTGATATGTCAAAATTGTTTTCGTTTGTTCCAGAAACACCCATTTCGGCAAATCTGAAGGTATAATGTTACAGTGATGAATTTGTTTTATTTTTTTTAAATCTCTCATATTTTATCAGTTTAATTATTAGATCTTCACTGTTTTAGTCTCGGACTGTTGCCTTCCCTGGCTGCGTATACTCTTTGTCGTACACCTTGCGCGATCGCGATGAATCAGAAATAGTAAGGAAAAGTTTTTTTCTTGTCTTCTCGACTACGTATGCTCTTTATCATGCATCCTATGCGATCATAGCAAATCAGAAACAACAAGAAAACTTGAAAACGTAAACTTTCCAGGTAAGTTAACCAAGATCTAACTCCATTGTGTGGAAAAAGTTTTTTTGTTTTTGTTTTTCATTTTCTTCGTGATTTGCAGGAAAAAAAATGCAAGTACGAAGAACGAGAGAGAAGAGTAAAAAAAAAACTCTTTCTCTTTCCATTTTTTTATGTACCTTTTAAACTTAGCTCACTTGGTCCAAAGTTTCTTTATTTCTTAATAGGTCTTGAGTTCAAGTCTTATTAAGCTACTTTTTAATGCATGCAATTTCTATTTTCAAGTTACATTATTGTAAAAGTGCATCTTACTTAAATAAAATAAAATAAAAAGTGAGTCGCTTAAGTCTTTTAATTTATTGCCGCACTATTTAAAAATAACATTATTAAAAAAGTGAACATCACTTATTCTACAAAAGTGATTCACTTAAAAACAACTTTATTGTAAAGTGATTGTCAAAGGTTGATCTTGGGAAGAGCGGGGTTCTTTTTTTTAGTTGGTCAAGTTAATATTTACCACGTCACTATTGGGGACATCTTCAACATATTCTTTGATCAAGCATAACTTCATAATCCAGAATCAGTTTTCAGTGCCGTTTTTTTTAAAACTACATATTTTTTCGAGCTCTTTGCATCCAGACAGTTAGTTTATATTTTTTCAGCCATTATTTTATAGTATGGCCGCCCCTTGTGATATTATACTTACAAGTTTTAACTATTTCTCATGAAAATCTCGTATGGAGGATGTTCTACAAAGTAGAAGACTTTTTAAGATAACATCAAGGAAAGAAACAGAACCCACTAATGATGATAAGCAAATTAAATGGGCAAATAGATGTGTTGAAGCTTGTGGATTGATTGGAATGTCAATATCTACTGATTTGCGATTCCACATATCTGGAATTGATGAACCTGATATAGCTTGGGAAAAGTTGGAATCTGTGTTTGGTAAACACAATAAAATTTGGGGTCACCAACTTGAGAATGAGTTGATTTATTTGAATCCAAATAATTTTTCATACATTCAAGACTATTTATCTAAGTATAAAAATCTTAGACTCTTATGTACAGAATGCAAGATTAAAAAAGAAAACAAACAATGTATTTAACATATTCTTTCCAAACTTGGACCTGCATATTTTGTTTTTGTATCTACATTCTACTCCATGAAAGAATCCTTGACTGCAGCTAGCCATCAAGAGCCTAGTCTTGAATCCTTTTGTGATTCCTTAATTAGAGAGCAAGATAATCTCATTCATCTTGGAATAATTAACAATGCAGACACATCTGGGAAAGCCTTATGGTCCCAACAGAAAAAAAAAAGTCCAAGCCTCCCAAGAAATAGAATTTTTGCAATAATAAGCCAAACAACAAGGGTCCCAAACTCTCTCAGTCAGCTCCTTCTTTAAAAATGATAATGGATCCAAGCCAAAAGGAAAGAAGACTGAGCGTCATTGCAATTTTTGCTGAAAAAATAATCATGATGAATCTAAGTGTTTCAAGAAGATGGCAGCCTTGAAAGCGACAATGAAGAAGCACCACATCAGCCTAGATTCGTCTTCAGAATCTAACTCTCATGGACATGCACTTTGTGCTTCTGGTTACTCTTATACTGCATCTTCTTCTTCTACTTCAAATGAATGGCTCATTGATTATGGAGCATCTGATCATATGGCTAAAGATCAAGCCATCTTTTCTACTATGCATGAATGTAACACCAAACAAATATTTGTTGGTGATGATAGATCTCTAAGTGTTGTAGGATCTGGAACAGTTCCAGTAGAAAATGGTCATTTCAATGATGTACTATGTGTTCCAAAAAATTTCTGCAATTTGTTATTAGTCTTCAAATTACTCATTCGGGTTAAGGTAAAACTGTGATGTTTACACCTCACCAAGTTGTAATCAAGGATTTTAAAAATCCTCAAAATGTCCTTGCTACTGGAACTGTTGATGATATTACCAGTTTGTACAAATTTAACAATTTTGGGTCATCACCTTTTCCTTCAGTTTTTGTTGCTCATACTGATAACTTAAACAAACTTTGGCATGGGCGATTTGGTCACTTAAATTATCGCTCATTGCAAAAACTATGTAAAGACAATATGGTGACTGGTCTTTCGATGGTATCTTGCAAGGATGGTGTTTGTTCCGGTTGTGTACTCGAAAAACATCATCAGGACAGTTTTGACAAACGTGCCTCTTGGCACACATCGGTTCCCTTGGAGCTTGTGCATAGTGACTTGTGTGGTCCTCTTCCATTTGCTTTCTTTTCTAGTTTCAAATATTTCTTAACTTTCATTGATGACTACTCCAGACGCACTTGGGTTTACTTCGTAAAACTTAAGAGCGAAGTATTTAACATGTTCTTGGCCTACAAGGCCCTTGTTGAAAAACAATATGGTCATCAAATTATTAAGTTAAGATCTGACAATGGAGGAAAATATGTTAACAACAAGTTCACTACTTTCTGCATTGAACAAGGAATCCAACAACAGCACACTGTTCCATATACACCACAACAAAATGGTGTAGCTGAACGGAAGAACCGCACTTTAAGATAAATGGATAATTGTATGATCCAATCTATGAGCACTTTTTCTGAGTCCATCACACCTAATGATAATCACTAGTAATTATAATATTCATATAATTAACACTAGTATTAACACTTATTATAAATACAACAAAAAAATTTTAATAAATAAATATAGGAACAGTAAAAGTTTTACTTAGGGTTTAACATAGCTATTACTTCATAGGTCCTTATAATTATTTATTCAAGCTTACAGTTACACTTTGTTTTTCTGTAAGCATGGGTGTTTTTACTGCAACCCTTAAGAACCATATAGGGTTGATAAGAGATAGGATTCATCTCTAAAATAGACTTTTACATTATTTTTATAATACAAAAACCTAACATAATTTTTCTAACTTAATAACAACAGTAAATAATTATTACTAAAAAAAAAAAATACAGAGCTAAATTTATTTCTGAAAAACCATTTAATTACAAAATTGTAGGTTATCCAATGATAATAACATTTTTAAGAGAAACATAATATTTTATTTACCCAATAACACTGTGCAAATCAAATACTAAAAATTGCTATAAACCATTTATACCTAAATGTAAATTTAAATTAAAATAATACTGTAAACAAACTAAACAGAGACGAAATGAAATAAGCATAATGGCCTATGGCCTTTTATAACATATGTCGAGGCTTAAGCCTGATCAAAGTGACTTGTTCAAGTCTAAATAGAAGTTGTAAACCAAAATGATCAAAATTACAATTCATATTAAGTAAAAACCCTTCGTCTGTTTACAAGAATTGCTAAATGGACAGTCTTTTCTTTTCCTGCAAAAACCACTTAAAAATTCAAGTAACCACCCAATGGTTGAATAGTAATGTCACGGCTTAAAGCCGAGTTTGTAAATAAAAAATCTTTTACATCTTCCTAGGCCGTAAAGTCTCAACTAAAAAGCATTAAATCACGGTTGCAACAGCCTTAAACATTTTCACATAACAACCTCTAGGGTTTTAAAAGTAGTATAAAATAAACAAGGAGAAATAACATAATAGTAAACCATGGTCGAGCCCAAAACCAGCATAGCAAAGCTTCCATTTTACCAACCACCACAACATAAAGTGCAGGAAAAACCCTCAGTTATCACCGAGGCTTACCAGGGTTTGCGTGGTCGAAGTTTGAAGGGATGTGCTAGAATCCAACATCCAAATCCGAGAGAGAAACCTACACAGTATAATAATAAAAATTATAATCTTAAAAATATAATGGAAAATACTGATTCTTCCTAAAATGCAAACAATGTCGTGCAGTTTAGTAAAGAAGTCGTTTGGGAGAAGGTGTGGAAGCGAAGCCACTGGAGCCAACTCAATGGCACCTCAGAGAGTAATGCCAGAAACTATGAAAATGCTGAGTGCATCACAAACCCTGAATCATGTTCTGAAGGAAATAAACACCATGAAGGAAGCAAACCAACTAGAGGAAGAACCACCTTGTCACCGTGCACTTAAACCACACCTCAGTTTCTCAATTTGGTGACAAAAACCAGCCTCAATACTCAAGTACATCCACAGCAGTCAACAAGTTTCGAAAACCACTGTATGTTCTCACCGACACAAGCTCGTAGCGATTTTTGGAGGACAGTTTTACAACTCGGAGGTCAACACAGAGCCATGGCGGCCACGAGCTTGCAGCTCGGCTGCACCACAGTCGAAGAAACCCTCTCGATGCGAAATGAAGGGTTAGGACAATCCCTTAAGTCAACCTTAACCTAATGGATAAAACACTTCCACGTGTCCACCGTAATTTTTCACCTTCGTGGGTTGCAAATCAATAGTCGATTATGCAGTTACCAATCTGCATTAAATCATTGCAAATCAAAATTATAAATCATTTCAATAATGTAAATTTGATTGCCAATACTGTAATATATCCTTTGGTCATATCGATACCTAGTATATAAACCATAAGATAAAGAAATGGATTTTTCTTTTTATGGTTATTGTTTATTGGAAAAGATAGGGTAGTATTTGCTAACTATATTTTATAAAATATAAGTAAATGACATACCTTTAATAATAAACTATTTTGAGAAGGGAAATCTAATCATCTCTTAAAGTAGTTATTTAAATTTTGGAGTTGGAGAGTAATTGTTTGACTATGGCAAAAAAAATTATAAGACCTTTTATATTATTTAAACCGACCACCATATCTCAAGAGAAGTACAAAATAACTTTATGTAAAATTGTAGTTTATAGCTAAAGGATATACCAGGAAACAAGGTATAAGATACAGATAAAAAGAATTCAAAGTAAAGTTTGTAAAAGTTTGAAGAAGAACTCTTTCAACTACGAAGGGAACCTTGAACCAACTCTTTTAATGCATTGTGTAGTTGGGGAAACAAGTAAGTGCAGTTCATATACTTTTATATGAAAGTCTCAATTGTAATTTTAACATCCAAATATTGAGAGAAGCAGTTTAAGAGTCAAATTAGTTTTTGTTTATCTATTAAGAAAACATTTAATTATAGAACCCTAGGGTAAGGGTAAGTTTGGTAATATTTCTACTAGGTATGATGACTTAAGAGCTCTTAGAAAACAAAACTCTCTGGACAAGAAAGACTAAGTTTATGGTTCAGCAGCGTAGAGTATTTCTTTCATGTTTACAAAAGGATTCAAAAGAATTTGATAAAAAACCAAACTCCAAATGTTTTTGACTGATCTAAGCATAAGTCTGCGAACCATATCTCTTCCTATTTAAACTTTAGATCACAAATACTTATAAGAAAAAGTACATGTATTCTTTAGAAATAATCTTAATCATACAGTTTGATTTGATTCCATTTTGATAGTATTTCATTCATGCATTTTAACCCATGCATATGCAATTTTGTTTTAACATCTTTAGGGAGTCTTGACGACTTTAATAAGGTAAATGTTACCTCTTACAGAGACAAGTTGCAAATAAACATTCTAATACTAGCATCATATTTATGCTAGTGAAGTATCTTTCTTGACCTGGATATTTTTTTACTCAAAGAAAATGCTTACCTGTTAGAATCTGTAAAAGAACCATCGGTTCCAATGTGTTAGCTATAAGCTAAGTAAGCCCCGATCACACCTAAGAATTCTCCCTACTTGACAAAAGAAAACAATAACGTACTTAGCATTAGTAAGAGTCAGATTTCTTTTCTACTATCTGGAAATTGCAACTACTAGGTTAAAACAGTACTAACACAGTATTTAAGAAAAGTCTTTAAGTTATGCAGATCCATATAAAGAAGTAACATTTGTTTTCTTTCAAACTGTTTAAATATCCGCTAACAGTTAATGGTTCATTAGCATTGACAATTGACATTTTATGTCACATGAAATTTTTTTAAATTTTTACAAATTTTTGAGTTATTACATGTGGTATCAGAGCACAAGGTTCAGACACTAGGCCTGAATGTAGCTCAACTTGCATAAATGGAATATTATGTTTAAATAAGTATACTTATTTTTACTTTCTTTTGAATTATGCTTCCAAAGAATTTTTCTAAGTTAACTGTAGGTATGGAAAAATTGGAGAAATATGCGGATGAGGAGTCTCCCTACGCTGAACAAAATAATTTTCAAAGAGAACCTATACAAGAAAAAATAACTAATAATTCTTCCGAACTACTACAAACAATTAAGCAACTAAGAACAAAGATGGAATCGATCAAAAAAGAAAATGAGAGGATTCTGAGAGCTCAAGAGGAGTTAAATTAGATTTTGATGCAAATATTTCATAATGAAGAAAAAGATAAAAGAACAGAGTCTGAAGATATGGGTTATCAACATAAAGATAAAAAGACTAAACAAATTAAAATCGAAAGTACCTCATCTTCTGAAGTGTATGGTGATTCACATAAACAAAATTTTCAATATACTAGTGATAGTAGTGAAGATAATCATCATACTAGGAAGAGAAATTTTAAACCTTACGAAGAAATCTTTGGGGAATTCAAGAAAATCAAACCACCAACCTTTAATGGTGAAACTGAGAAGGGAGAAGAGGTAGAATCTTGGTTGTCCGGGATGAAGAAATACTTTCAAATTTGTAACTAATCTAATCAACTGAAGGCCAGGATGACTATTTATAATCTTACAGGAAAAGTAGATATTTTGTGGCAAGACCTAAAAAGAGTAAAAGGTACAAGAGAGAAAAATATTAATTGGAGTACATTTAAGAAATATTTCAAAAAGAAATTTTTATCTGAACAATATTATGAAGAGAGAGCTAAGGAATTTTACGAGCTAAAACTGGGAACAATGAATATGAAAGAAATAAATAGTAAATTTCTAAGTCTGCTCAAGTATGTGCCATATATTGTGGATGAGAAACCTAAGGTACAATGGTTTCTCAGATGTTTACCTTATCATATAAAAGATAGAATTGAGTATGACAATCCGAAAACTTTAGAAGAAGCAATGAGAAAAGCGAATTTATGTTATGAACAAAATCGTAAAAAAGAAGGTATGACCAACTGGAAGGCCAAAAGAAATAATAACTTTGAACAGAAAAAGAAAGGTTTTGTACCTAACCGAAATTTTAAGAATAATAACACCAGAAATTTTCCTAGTAAAAATTTCTAAAGGAGCAAAAGTAATTCATAGACCAATCCAAATAATCAAAGAAATAAAGAATCTATTAACAACCATGGTAACTATACTAAGAATTTTGAACGAACGGAACCGATAAAGTGTTGGGAATGTAATGGTCCGCAATATGTATCAATTTACCCCAATCGAAAGAAGACTGTTAGCAACATACACACAATATAGGAGGATATGACTGTTGGTGATCTAGCGAGGACAATTCCCAGGATCAATGCAACATTGGAGAAAAGACATGCAGATTATTAAACTTTCATGGTGGAAGTGGAAGGTAAGCTAAATCAAATACCTATATCTATTTTAATTGATCCAGGAGCTATTTTAAGTTATATTTCTCATAATTTAGTAGAAAAGTGTAAGCTCTCAGTTGAAAAGTTTGCAAGATCCTGGTTAGTTCAACTAGCTACTAGTGCAAAGATAAAAGTAATTAGCTTTGTTAAGAATTGTGCAGTAACTATGGATGAGTTTGAAACCTCTGTTAATCTTAATGTGTTACCTTTAGGTTCATACGATATGTTAATTGGTATGAATTGGCTAGAACATCATAGGGTAGTCCTGAACTTCTTTGATAAAACCTTTACTTGCATAAATAACGACGGAGAGTTAATAAATGTAAAAGGATTCCCTAGGGAAACATCCATAAGGTAGATTTTTGCTTTGCAGCTTAAGGGAGCTGTTCGGAAGGGCTATAAATCTTTTGCCGTAACAGTAATTAATGAAGAAAATACTAATAATAGAGAGAAATTAAAACTGGAAGATATTCCAATCCTAAGAGAATATTCATATGTATTTCTAGAAGAAATTTTGGGATTACCTCCGAACGGGAATTAGATTTGACTATTGAGCTGGTACTTGGTGCGGTGCCAAGCTCAAAAGCCCTTTATCGAATGAATATACTGGAATTAAATGAACTAAAGTCACAGTTAGAAGAAATTATTGAAAAAAATTACATTAGACCCAGTGTATCTCCCTAGGGAGCACCTGTTATTTTTGTTAAGAAGAAGGATGGAACTTTACAACTATGTATAGATTACCGTCAACTAAATTAAATGAATATCAAGAACAGATATCCATTACCCCGCATAGATGACCTGTTTGATCAACTATGGGGAGCAACGGTGTTCTCAAAGATTGATTTACGATCTGGTTACCACCAGGTCCGAATCAAAGATGAAGACATATTTAAAACAACTTTTAGGACCCGGTATGGTCATTACGAGTTTGTCGTTATGCCATTTGGGCTTACTAATGCCCCATTTGGGATAAGTTTGTGGTCGTATTTATTGATAACATCTTAATTTACTCAAAGTATGAAGAGGAACATAAAGAACACTTAAAATTTGTCTTACAAGAGTTACGAGAACATCCACTATATGCAAAATTTAGTAAATGTGACTTCTTTAATGATAAAATTCAATATTTAGGTCATGTGGTGACTAAAGAAGGAATTTATGTCGACCCAAAAAAGATAAAGGCGATCAAGGAATGGCCAGTCCCAAAAGACATAATTGATGTCCGACCATTCATGGGGATTATTGGCTATTATTGAAGATTCATCGAAGGGTTTTCAAAAATTGCAAATCCTATAACCTCTTTGCAGAAGAAAGGGAAGAAGTTTGATTGGAATTAGAAGTGTGAAGACAGTTTTAAAAAGTTACAAACGTTATTAACCACCGCACCAATTCTAAGAATTGGTGACCCTAATAAAGATTTTATAGTATGTACTGACGCATGCAATGACAGTTTAGGTGGATTTTTAACTCAGGAAGGACACATCATTGCTTATGAGTCTAGGAAGCTGAAGATTCATGAGAAAAATTATGCAACCTATGACTTAGAGTTAGGTGCTGTCATACATGCCATAAAAATGTGGCGTCATCATTTAATCAGAAGGAAGTTTATATTAATGACAAATAATAAAGGATTGAAATATATGTTGGATCAACCTACTTTAAATGCTAGGTGGCTAGCTTTTCTTAGTGAATACGATTTTGAAATTCAACATATTAAAGGAAAAGAGAATAAGGTTGTTGATGCATTAAGTAGAAATGCATGTTGATGAAATTGTCATTGATGCCAACATGGTCTTGATGTCATCGATATCACCACTTTGTTGAACTCTTGAAGAATCCCTATTGATGATGCTGAAGACCC
>LPNX010116732.1:127067-167534 GCA_001517045.1 Pseudotsuga menziesii
TACTACTGTACAGAAAGTTGTATGAGGACATATATTAAAATGAAATTTACAGTGACATCCTTGGATGTGTAATAAGCAGCAAACAGTGACAAGTATATTTGTGAGATGTTGTTGACTATGGTGATGCCTTGTATATGGACAAACATCCTTTTGAGCAGAATTTGAAGACATTGATGCAAAGATGTTAATATTGCATGCTATGATGTGATGATACACATTTGATGCATACTCTAATGATGATGTACATCTTATGATGAACTCCAAGATGATGTACTAACTTGATGATGATTAGAACTTTGTGTTTGATGACTTAACAGGCAGTATTGAAGAGCAGACTTTGTAGTATTGCAGCAGTATAGATGACATGGTTAATGAGCAGATGACCAGCAGCAATGATGTGCTTGTTCGACAGCAGGTTGACCAGCAGATTCATGAGCAGCGGTGAGCAGTAGTACAGAAGAGTTGATGGGATGAGCAGTTTGGATGTATCAAAGATTTCTTGTGTGACACAAGTATACTGTTTGTAAAAGCAAGCTTGTCTTGCTTTTGAGGTTAGGATACCTCAGTCACTTCTTAGCAGGGCCTAAGAAAACCAGGCAGGGACCTGGATAAAGAGCAGGTGCTCTATTTATCAGTAGGTGCTGATTTCGCCTAACGGTTGTAGCCGAACAAATAATACAAAAAGATTACAAATTCATATGATGTGTTCTTCTGTGTTATGGCTCTTGATGGTTTAACTGCTTTTGATTTGTGAATGATGTTCTGGAAGATGTTTATGAAATATTTATGATAGAGTAATGAATTGATGATTTGGTGGCTAACCCTGATAAACTGTGAAAAGGTTAAAATTGGTTGCACACTGATTCACCCCCCCTCTCAGTGTCTACAATGCAAAACTTAATTTTACAACAGCCATCAACACTTATAAGACAAATCTAGAAGAACAGTTAGAAGATGGGATAGAACAAGATGAAACTTATCGAAAATTACAAGCAAAGGTAAGAGAAAATATAATAGAAAGTCTAAGTACAGGGTATAGTTTGAACGAAAAAAGATTATTATTGTATAAGGATAGACTACACATACCTAATGTACCTAAGATTAAGTTGTTAATTTTAAACGAAGTTCATAAAACTCCTTATTCAGGGCATCAGGGTTATCAAAAAACTATAACCATGCTAAGAAAGGATTATTTCTGGCCAAACATGAAAAATGAATTAGCAAAATACATTGCTAAGTGCTTAAAATGTCAACAAGTAAAGACTGAACATTAGCATCCAGTTGGGCTACTTTATCCATTGCCTATTCCTAACTGGAAATGAGAGATAATTAGCCTTGATTTTATCACGGGACTACCTAGAAATCAAAACTTAAATGACTCAATAATGGTAGTTGTTGATAAATTGAGTAAAGCATCCCATTTTATGCTTGTAAAAACTACTTATAAAGCCGCAAATATTGCTGATATTTTCTTAAAACAAAATTTTTGATTGCATGGAATACCGAAGGTGATAATTTTAGATAGAGACCCTAAGTTTACAAGCAACTTTTGGAAATATTTGTTTAAAGGGTTAAATACTACGTTAAACTTCAGTACCTCTTTCCATCCTCAAACCGATGGACAGACTGAAAGAATAAATCAGGTATTGGAGGATCTACTCCAAATGTATGTAAAGGAGTATCTAGATAAATGAAAAGATTACTTACACCTGGTAGAATTTGCTTACAAAAATCATTATCAAACTTTAGCTAGATATAGTCCTTTTGAAATTTGGTATGGAAGGAAATGCAATACCCCCATCTCTTGGAGAAATCCATTTGACAGGCTAGTATTAGGACCTGAATTATTAAAGGAGATGGAGTTAATAGTAAAATATGTACAAGGTAACTTGAAAGTTGCACAAGATTGACAGAAAATCCAAGCAGATCTTAAACGAACTCCAAAGGAGTTCCAAGTAGGTGAACATGTTTTTATTAAGGTAAGACCTAAAAAGAGTTTGCTAAGGTTAGGTACTTGTGCTAAGCTAGCACCCCGATATTGTGGTCCTATTGAAATACTGTCCAGGATAGAACATGTTGCATATCAGTTAGCTCTACCACCAAATTTAAGAGTTCACAATATTTTTCATATTTTTGTATTAAAAAAATATGTACATGATGCTACTCATGTTATTAACTGGAATGATGTGCGGGTGGAACTAAAAGGATATTTTCTACTGGAACCGGATTGTATCCTCGAAAGGAGGGAGATCGCTTCAGAATCGATTCATTGGTCAAGTGAAGGTGCAATGGAAGCACTTTAGTCCAGAAGAAGCCACGTAGGAATTGGAAAGTCATATGCGGGATGCATATCCAATTCTATTTCAGGGAAATTCTGAGGATGAGGAATAAATAACATTGAGGACAATGTTATAAATTAAGGGGGTATGTATGTCACATGCCCCAATTTGCAAAACAATTTAATGTCATTGAGGAACATTATGTTATATTTTATGATAAAGTTTGTAATTGATGACCAAGTGGGGTCAAGGATAATTTAATATATTTCAGAATATTTTATTAATAAATAAATAAATGATGAGACAACAGCTTAGGGAAGCTGCTAAATGAGTGTTTACTGGTCACTTGGTGGAGGAGACTGGGTGGAGAGTATACTGACAAGTGGTAGCATCCTCAAACTACTTTTAACTATTGCAGGTGGCTCATTAAGTAAAAACTGACCTAGAAGACCTAGGCATTGATATAAAATTTTCCATTGAAGACAGCTGAGGCTACTCATTCTGGAATTGTGATCATTCTGAGTGAATGAAGTGCACATGAAAAATTCGATGGAGGGGATTCTTTGAAGTGACTTTGATGGGTTAAGTGCTGAAGATTAAACTTGTGCAGCTACTCTAACCTGAAGTTCTTACTGCTGTGAGCAGGTCTGAATTACTGTTGTATATTCAGTAAAGTGGCAGAGGATCTCAAGGTTACATCTCTCACCCAGTACTCTACCAAGAGGACCAGGAGATAGGCTCAGGAGTCTTGAGAAATTGCAAACTAAGCTTTCTCCAGGAGTTGGTTGGGAGGAACAACATCCTTAAGCTGTTGTCATCTCATCCTTTTGACAGGTTCTACTTGTTTAGGTTAAATTATAGTTTATCTATTGTTTCAGAAAAAAGATTAAGAGTTTATTAAGATACACATATTGTTTTTTTATTAGGGTTAATGAAGAAGAAAGAGCTTTCGTTTTATTGATAAAATTAGTAATTAGCAAATTATGATTAAACAGTAGAGATTTTGCTAAGTGAAAGATGAATAGAAAATTTACCAACTTTGCATTTTTTCACGCCTTTTACAAGGTAGTACTCTAGTACAACAAGTTTGCTTAGTTTAGATAAGTATATTTGTTTATTAACTCTGAATATAAATGCAAATAATTACTTCTATAGTTTTATGTAATTTATTTACAGAAATCTAGTTGTATTTGCTCTCTCTTTTGAAAGTAACTACATTATCTAATTACAGAAAAAAAAATAGATTATATAATAATCACTCACTAGTAATTATAATATTTATAGAATTAACACCACTATTAACACTTATTATAAATACAACAAATAAATTTTAATAAATAAATATAGGAACAGTAAAAGTTTTACTTAGGGTTTAACCTAGCTATTACTTCATAGGTCTTTATAATTATTTATTCAGGCTTACAATCACACTTTGTTTTTTTGTAAGCACAGGTGCTTTTACTGCAACCCTTAAGAACCATCTAGGGTTTACAAGCGATAGGACTCATCTCTGAAATAGACTTTTACATTCTTTTTATAATACAAAAACCTAACAAAGTTTTTCTAACTTAATAACAACAGTAAATAATTATTACTAAAAACAAAATAAATACAAAGCTAAATTTATTTGTAAAAAACCATTTAATTATAGAACTGTAGGTTATCCGATGATAATAACTTTTTTAAGAGAAACATAATATTTTATTTACCCAAATAACACTCTGCAAATTAAATAGTAAAAATTACTATAAACCATTTATGCCTAAATGTAAATTTAAATTAAAATAATACTGTAAACAAACTAAACTGAGACAAAATGAAATAAGCATAATGGCCTATGGACTTTTATAACATCTGTCGAGGCTTAAGTCTGATCAAAATGACTTATTCAAGTCTAAACAAAAGTTGTAAACCATAATTATCACAATTACAATTCATAGTAAGTAAAAACCCTTCATCTATTTACAAGAATTGCTAAATGGACAGTCTTTTCTTTTCCTGCAAAAACCACTAAAAAATTCAGGTAACCACCCACTAGTTGAACAGTAATGTCACGGCTTAAAGCCGAATCTGTAAATCAAAAAGCTTTTACATCATCCTAGGCCGTAAAGGCTCAACTAAAAACCCTTAAGTCACGGCTGCAACAGCGCTAAACATTTCCACATAACAACCTCTAGGGTTTTAAAAGTAGTATAAAATAAACAAGGAGAAACAACATAATAGTAAACCATGGCCGAGCCCACAACCAGCACAGTGAAGCTTCCATTTTACTGACCACCACAACAGAAAGTGCAGGAAAAACCCTCAGTTATCACCGAGGCTTACCAGGGTTTGCGTGGCCGAAGTTTGAAGAGATGTGCTAGCATCCAACATCCAAAGTCGGGAGAGAAACCTACATATATAGTATAATAATAACAATTATAATCTTAAAAATATAATGGAAAATATTGGTTCTTTCTAAAATGCAAACAATGTTGGGTAGTTACCTGGTAAAGAAGTCGTTTGGAAGAAGGCGTGGAAGCGAAGCCACTAGAGCCAACTCAATGGCACCTCGGAGAGTAATGCCGAAAACTATGAAAATGCCAAGTGCATCATAAAACCTTTAATCACGCTCTGAAGGAAATAAACACCATGAAGGAAGAAAACCAACTAGAGGTAGAAGCACCTTGTCACCATGCACCTAAACCACACCTCAGTTTCTCAATTTGGGTGCAAAAACCAGCATCAATACTCAAGTACATCCACAGCAGTCAACAAGTTTCGAAACCCACTGTATGTTCCCACCGACACAAGTTCGCAACGATTTTTGGAGGACAGTTTTACAACTCGGAGGTCAACGCAGAGCCATGGTGGCCACAAGCTTGCATCTCGGCCGCACCACAGTTGAAGAAACCCTCTCGATGCGAAATGAAGGATTAGAACAATCCATTAAGTCAACCTTAACCTAATGGATAAAACACTTCCATGTGTCCACCGTAATTTTTCACCTTCGTGGGTTGCAACTCAATAGTCAATTATGTAGTTACCAATCTGCATTAAATCATTGCAAATCAAAATTATAAATCATTTCAATAATGTAAATTTGATTGCCAATAATGTAATATATCCTTTGGTCGTATCGATACCTAGTATATAAGCCAACAGGATAAAGAAATGGATTTTTCTTTTTATGGTTATTGTTTATTGGACAAGATAGGGCAGTATTTGCTAACTATATTTTATAAAATATAAGTAAATGACATACCTTTAATAATAAACTATTTTGAGAAGGGAAATCTAATCATCTCTTGAAGTAGTTATTTAAATTTTGGAGTTGGAGAGTAATTGTTTGATTATGGCCAAAACAATTATAAGACCTTTTATATTATATAAACCGACCACCATATCTCAAGAGAAGTACAAAACAACTTTATGTAAAATTGTAGTTTATAGCTAAAGGATACACCAGAAAACAGGGTATAAGATATAGATAAAAAGACTTCAAAGTAACATTTGTAAAAGTTTGAAGAAGAACTCTTTCAACTATGAAGGAAACCTTGGACAAACTCTTTTAATGCATTGTGTAGTTGGGGAAACAAGTAAGTGCATTACATATACTTTTATATAAAAGTCTCAATTGTAATTTTAACGTCCAAATATTGAGAGAAGCAGTTTAAGAGTCAAAGTAGTTTTTGTTTATCTATTAAGAAAACATTTAATTATAGAACCGTAGGGTAAGGGTAAGTTTGGTAATATTTATACTGGGTATGATGACTTAAGAGCTCTTAGAAAACAAAACTCTATGGACAATATAGGCTAAGTTTATAGTTCAACAGCGTAGAGTATTTCTTTCATGTTTACAAAAGGATTCAAATGAATTTGATCAAAAACCAAACTCCAAATGTTTTTGACTAATCTAAGCATAAGTCTACGAACCATATCTCTTCCTATTTAAACTTCAGATTACAAATACTTATAAGCAAAAGTACAAGTATTCTTTAGAAATAATCTTAATCATCCAATTTGATTTGATTCCATTTTGATAGTATTTCGGTCATGCATTTTAATCCATGTGTATGCAGTTTTGTTTTAACATCTTTAGGGAGTTTTTACGACTTTAATAAGGTCAACGTTACCTCTTACGGAGACAAGCTGCAAATAAACATTCTAATACTAGCATCATATTTATGCTAGCGAAGTATCTTTCTTGACCTGAATATTTTTTTACTGGAACAAAACACTTACCTGTTAGAACTTGTAAAAGAACCATCAGTTCCACTGTGTTAGCTATAAGCTAAGTAAGCCTCGATCACACCTAAGAATTCTCCCTACTTGACAAAAGAAAGCAATAACATACTTAGCATAAGTAAGAGTCAAATTTCTTTTCTACTGTCTGGAAATTGCAAATACTATGTTAAAACAATACTAACACAGTATTTAATATAAGTCTTTAAGTTATGCAGATCCATATAAAGAAGTAATCTTCATTTTCTTTCAAACTGTTTAAATATCCGCTAATAGTTAATGGTTCATTTGATATTTTATGTCACATGACAATTTTTTAAATTTTTACAAATTTTTGAGTTATTACATGTGGTATAAAAGCACAAGGTTTAGACACTAGGCCTGAATGTGGATCAACTTGCATAAATGGAACAATAATTTTAAATAAGTATACTGATTTTTACTTTATTTTGAATTATGCTTCCAGAGAATTTTTCTGAGTTAACTGCAGGTATGGAAAAATTGGAGGAATATGCGGATGAGGAGTCTTCCTACACTAAACGAAATAATTTTTAAAGAGAACCTATACAAGAAGAAATAACTAATAATTCATCCAAACTACTACAAACAGTTAAGGAACTAAGAACAAAGATGGAATCAGTCAAAAAATAAAATGAGATGATTCTGAGAGCTCAGGAGGAGCTAAATCAAATTTTGATGAAAAGATTTCATAATGAGGAAAAAGATAAAAGAACCGAGTCTGAAGATATGGGTTATCAGCATAAAGATAAAAAGACTAAACAAATTAAAATCAAAAGTAGCTCATCTTCTGAAGTGTATGGTGATTCACATAAATAAAATTTTCAATATACTAGTGATAGTAGTGAATATAATCATTATACTAGGAAGAGAAAATTTAAACCTTATGAATAAATCTCTGGGGAATTCAAGAAAATCAAGCCACCAACCTTTAATGGTGAAACTGAGAAGGGAGAAGAGGCAGAATCCTGGAAGTCTAAGATGAAGAAATACTTTCAAATTTATAACTACTTTAATCAACTGAAGGCCAGGATGGCTATTTATAATCTTACAGGAAAAACATATATTTGGTGGCAGGACCTAAAAAGAGTAAAAGGTATAAGGGAGAAAAATATTAATTGGAGTATATTTAAGAAATATTTCAATAAGAAATTTTTATCTGAACAGTATTATGAGGAGAGGGCTAAAGAATTTTACGAGCTAAAACTGGGAACAATGAATATGAAAAAAAAAATAATAAATTTCTAAGTCTGCTCAGGTATGTGACGTATATCATGGACGAGAAACCTAAGGTACAAAGGTTTCTCAGCTATTTACCTTATCATATAAAAGACAGAATTGAGTATGACATCCCGCAAAAATTTAGAAGAAGCAATGAGAAAAGAGAATTTATGTTATGAACATAATCGTAAAAATAAAAGTATGACGAACTGGAAGGCCAAAAGATATAATAAATTTGAACAAAAAAATATAGGTTTTGTACCTAACCGAAATTTTAAAAATAATAACACCAGAAATTTTCTTAGTAAAAATTTCCAAGGGAGCAAAAGTAATTCACAGACCAATCCAAATAATCAAAGAAATAAAGAATCTATTAACAACCACAATAACTATATTAAGAATTCTGAACGAAAGGAACCAATAAAGTATTGGGAATGTAATGGTTTGCATTATGCATCAGTTTGCCCCAATTGAAAGAAGATTGTTAGCAACATACACACAATACAGGAGGATATGTCTGTTGGTGATCTAGTGAGGACAATGCCCAGAATCAATGCAACATTGGAGAATAGGCAAGCAAATTATCAAACTTCCATGGTGGAAGTGGAAGGTAAGATAAATCAAATACCTATATCTATTTTAATCGATCCAGGCATCTAGTTTAAGTTATATTTCTCCTAATTTAGTAGAAAAGTGTAAGCTCTCAGTTGAAAAGTTTGCAAGATCTTGGTTAGTTCAGCTAGCTACTAGTGCAAAGAGAAAAGTAATTAGCTTTGTTAAGAATTGTGCAATAACTATGGATGAGTTTGAAACCTTTGTTAAGCTTGATGTGTTACCTTTAGGTTCATATGATATGTTAATTGGTATGGATTGGCTAGAACAGCATAGGGTACTCTTGAACTGCTTTCATAAAACCTTTACTTGCATAAATAACGATGAAGAGTTAATAAATGTAAAAGAAATCCCTAGGAAAAAATCCATAAGGTAGATTTCTGCTTTGCAGCTTAAGAGAACTGTTCGAAAGGGTTGTAAAGCTTTTGCCGTAACAGTAATTAATGAAGAAAATACTAATAACAGAGATAAATTAAAACTGGAATATATTCCGATCCTAAGGGAATATTCAAATGTATTTTCAGAAGAAATTTTGGGATTTCCTCCGAACCAGAATTAGATTTTACTATTGAGCTGGTACCTGGTGCGGTGCCAAGCTTTAAAGCCCCTTATCGGATGAATATACTAGAATTAAATGAACTAAAGTCGCAGTTAAAAGAACTTATAGATAAAAATTACATTAGACCCAGTGTGTCTCCCTGTGAAGCACCTGTTATTTTTGTTAAGAAGAAGGATGGAACTTTACGACTATGTATAGATTACCATCAACTAAATAAAATGACTATCAAGAACAGATATCCATTACCCCGCATAAATAACCTGTTTGATCAGCTACGAGGAGTAACAGTGTTCTCAAAGATTGATTTACGATCTAGTTACCACCAGGTCCGAATCAAAGATGAAGACATCTTTAAAACAACTTTTAGGATCCGGTATGGTCATTACGAGTTTGTCGTTATTCCATTTGGGATTACTAATGCCCCAACTGTTTTTATATGTCTGATGAATAATGTAATGCATAAATATTTGGATAAGTTTGTGGTCATATATATTGACGACATCTTAATTTACTCAAATTCTGAAGAGGAACATAAAGAACACTTAAAAATTGTCTTATAAGAGTTATGAGAACATCAACTATATGCAAAATTTAGTAAATGTGACTTGTTTAAGGATAAAATTCAGTATCTGGGTCATGTGGTGACTAAAGAACGAATTTTTGTCGACCCCAAAAAGATAAAGACAATTGAGGAATGGCCAGTCCCAAAAGACGTAACTGACGTTCGATCATTCATGGGGATTACTGGCTATTATCGAAGATTCATCGAAGGGTTTTTAAAAATTGCAAATCCTATAACCTCTTTGCAAAAGAAAGGGAAGAAGTTCGATTCGAATCAGAAACGTGAAGACAGTTTTAAAAAGTTAAAAATGTTATTAACCACCGCACCAATTCTAAGAATTGGTGACCCTAATAAAGATTTTATAGTATGTACTGATACATGCAATGATGGTTTAGGTGGAGATTTAACTCAGGAAGGACACGTCATTGCATATGAGTCTAGGAAGCTGAAGATTCATGAGAAAAATTATGCGATCTATGACTTAGAGTTGGTTGTTGTCATACATGCCTTAAAAATGTGGCGTCATCATTTAATCAGAAGGAAGTTTATATTAATGACAGATAATAAAGGGTTGAAATTTCTGTTGGATCAACCTAATTTAAATGCTAGGCAAGCTAGGTGGCTAGCTTTTCTTAGTGAATACGATTTTGAAATTCAACATATGAAAGGAAAAGAGAATAAGGTTGTTGATGCATTAAGCAGAAATGTAAAATTTAATTTTACAGTAGCCATAAGCACTTATAAGACAAATTTGGAAGAACAGTTAGAAGATGGAATAGAACAAGATGAAAATTATCAGAAATTACAAGCAAAGGTAAGAGAAAATCTAATAGAAAGTCTAAGTACAGGGTATAGTTTGAACGAAAAAATATTATTATTGTATAAAGATAGACTATACATACATAATGTACCTAAGATTAAGTTGTTAATTTTAAATGAAGTTCATAAAACTCCTTATTCAGGGCATCAGGCTTATCAGAAAACTATAATCATGCTAAGAAATGATTATTTCTGGCCAAATATGAAAAATGAATTGGCAGAATACATTGCTAAGTGCTTTGAATGTCAGCAAGTAAAGACTGAACATCAACATCCAGCTGGGATACTTTAGCCATTGCCTATTCTTAACTGGAAATGGGAGATAATTAGCCTTGATTTTATCACATGACTACCTAGAAATCAAAACTTAAATGACTCAATAATGGTAGTTGTTGATAAATTAAGTAAAGCATACCATTTTATACTTGTAAAAACTACTTATAAAGCTACAAATATTGATGATATTTTCTTAAAACAAAATTTTCGGTTGCATGGAATATCGAAGGTGATAATTTTAGACAGAGACCCTAATTTTACAGGCAACTTGTGGAAATCTTTGTTTAAAGGGTTAAATACTACGTTAAACTTCAGTACCTCTTTCCATCCTCAAACTGATAGACAGACTGTAAGAGTAAATCAAGTATTGGAGGATCTACTCCAAATGTATGTAAAGGAGCAGCCAGGTAAATGGGAATATTACTTACACCTGGTAGAATTTGCTTACAATAATCATTATCAAGCTTCAGCTAGATATAGTCCTTTTGAAATTCGGTATGGAAGGAAATGCAATACCCCCATCTCTTGGAGCAATCCAGTTGACAGGCTAGTATTAGGACCTGAATTATTAAAGCAGATGGAGTTAATAATAAAAGAGGTACAAGGTAACTTGAAAGTTGCGCAAGATCGACAAAAAATCCAAGCAGATTTTAAGTGAACTCCAAAGGAGTTCCAGGTAGGTGAACATGTTTTTATTAAGGTGAGACCTAAAAAGAGTTCTCTGAGGTCAAGTAGTTGTGCTAAGCTATCACCCTGATATTGTGGTCCTTTTGAAATACTGTCCAGGATAGGACAGGTGGCATATCATTTAGCTCTACCACCAAATTTAAGAGTTCACAATGTTTTTCATATTTCTGTATTAAAAAAATATGTACATGATGCTACTCATGTTATTAACTGGAATAATGTGTAAGTGGAACCAAAATGATATTTTCTGGTGGAACCGGATTGTATCCTCGAAAATAGGGAGATCTCGCTTCGAAATTGCACCATTGGTCAGGTGAAGATGCAATGGAAGCACCTTGGTCAAGAAGAAGGCACCTGGGAATTGGAAAGTCATATGCGGAATGCATATCCAATTCTATTTCAGGGAAATTCTGAGGAAGAGGATATTAATTTGTCACAGTGTTCTAGGAACTAAAAACACAGTCTCACAAAGAATACAGACAGATAATCATAAAATTGGCAAAATGGTGCTGCAATGGAAGTAACAGCTCTGTATAATCAAATGAATAATGAATAATACAATACAATGATCATGCTAGAAGCATGAATGCCAAGGCAATTCAAATTTCCAAGGAGGTCATTCAAATTGAATGAGTGATTCTAGCTTAACTGAATGTAAGCCACAGTCAACACTCAAGTTAACCACCGATCAAAACCCTAATTGACTAAACTGAGCCCTAACTGAAGTTGGAGTGCAATAAATGACTGAGTTTAACTGAAAGTAGCTCAGACACATGTCACTGCAAGCCAACCAACAAGTGGTAGCGCATCAATGACTCCAATGAACCCCGATGAGGTTGACTGAAGTGTTACTAACCATCAAAAGTGGTTGGAGGTGCCTCTGTTGACTCCAATTCATTAAATAATTAATAAATAATAAATTTAATGAAGGAAGGTGCCTTCATTACTCTGTTTAACTAATTGTAACCATCAGTTAGCAATATGGGGCATTAATGACACTCAGATCACCCCCGGAGTGCTCCAGTTAGCCTCCCAGAATGTGGGAGAAGGCTAAGTTATCCTCCTTGACTGAAGGTAGGCGTGGGTGTGCTCAAGCTGATGTCATACAGTGCTCCTCTGATGTCAATTAAGTCAATAAAACTTAGAATAGTGGTTTAACTAGGCCAAATTGACCAAAATGAGTGTGTATGGTGGTAAATGTATCCAACACCCCCCCTTAAGCTATACTCAGGAGGAGTAGAAAACATAAAATGCATAAGAATGCTAGGGCCCTAGCAACTAAAGCCATAGATCACCCTTTACAATACTGAAACTCAAACAATGCTTAAAAACAAACTAAGTGAGGAAAAGAGGGAAAACCCAGTGGGAAAACCCCCCCTCAAGCCAAACACTGAAAGTAGTAGGATCACTCAGATGAACTCACCCCCAACAGTGAACAGAGGTAAATGAACTTATTTTTTGAAAACCTCTTGGTGAAGATGTCTTCAATCTGCTCATTAGTCGAGCAGTATTGTAGAATGATGGTACTGTCATGTACTAGCTCCCTCATATAGTGCATGTGTATCTCTACATGCTTGGTCCTCTTCCTAGTAACTGGATCTGTGGATATCTTAATAGCACCTTTATTGTCACAAAAGAGGACAATGGACAAAGTACTTCTAAGATCAAACTCTGAAAAAATGCCTTGCAACCAAATTGCTTAGATGCAAGCATTCACCGCTCCTCGATACTCGGCCTTTGCTGAAGATAATGCTATGGCGCTAGACCAGCAAATGGGGCCACCACCAAACATGAATATATATCCAAAAGTAGACTTTTGATCAATAGAATCACCCGCCCAGTCGAAATCTGTGTATCCAACTAGCTCTAGCTCGGAGTCTATAGCATAGTGAATGTCGTAGGTCCTGGTTCCCTGAATATACTGGAGGATCCTCTTGGCTACCTTCCAATGAAGATCATGGGGATTCTACATGTATCTTGGTACATCATTCATGGCATAACAGATATCAGGCCTAGAATGTGTCAATTACAACAAGCTAGCAATCAACTATCGATAAATAGTGCAGTCCATGGGAGGTGTGCTTTTTCCTTCTTCAAGGCTGGACGCTTTAAGTGGTCGCGCAAAATTAATATATGCAAACAATAGCTATAAATAAGAATTAGAAAATAAAATCTTAAAAACAAAAAAATTTGATAAGGAATATCAAACTCTAAAAGAAAAGATTGCAAAAAATGAAAGGAACCAAATAAACACAGATCTGAGTCTGGATGGAAGAGGGTTATTACTACATAAAGATAGATTATATATACCAAATTCAGTAGACATTAAACTAACTGTTATGGATGAATTACATAAAGAACCAAATTCAAGACACCATGGATACTAGAAAATGATCACTATGATGAGAAAATACTTATTTTGCAATAATATGAAAAAATAAGTAGCGAAATATTTAGCACATTGCATTGAATGCCAACAGGTAAAAGCAGAACATAAACATCCGACAGGATTATAGAAGCCACTACCCATTCTGAAATGGAAATGAGAAGTAATCAACATAGATTTCATAGCAGGTTTACCTAAGAATTTTAAACAACACGACTCATTCATGGTCGTAGTGGACAAATTAAGTAAAGCAGCTCACTTTATTATAGTAAAATCTACTTATAAGGTTGCTAACATTACTCATATATTTATGAAAGAAATTTTCAGGTTACACCACGTACCTAAAGTAATAATCTCAGATAGAGATGTAAAGTTTACAATGAATTTTTGGAAAGCCTTGTTTAAAGGACTAGGAACACAATTAAATTTCAGCACTGCATATCATCCTCAAACGGATGGACAAACTAAGTAAATCAAATTCTGGAAGATATGCTTAGAATGTACGTAATGGATCAACCATGTAAGTGGTAAGATTACTTACACTTAATAGATTTTGCTTATAACAATCATTTCCAAGTTTCAGCCGGAATGAGTCCATTTGAAATTCTGTACAGACGACAATGTAACACTCCAATTTATTGGAGCAACCCCATCGACAGGTTAATGTTAGGTTTCTAGTTATGAAAGATATGGAGCTAGCAGTGAAACAAGTGCAACAAAACTTAAAGGATGTTCAAGACAAGCAAAAGAGTTATGCTGATTTGAAAAGAACTCCTTGAGAATTCCAGGTAGGCAAGTAGGTATACATAAAGGTAAAACCTCAAAAAAGATCCCTAATACTGGGAAGATATATAAAATTGGGACCCAGGTATTTCGGGCCATTTGGAATTTTGGCAAAAGTAGGACCAGTAACATATCAGTTAGCATTACTACCTACGATTAAAGTACGTAATGTTTTTCATGTTTTCATTTTGAAGAAATATGTTCACGATGCTACTCCTGTGATTGACTGAAATGTCATACAAGTGGAACCAGAGCGTATTCTCGACAGGAGAGAAATTTTACTCTGGAACGGTAACATCAGACAAGTTAAGGTGCAATGGAATCACCTTAATCCGGAAGAGTCCACTTGATAACTAGAAAGTGATATGCGGGAGGCATAATCAATCATATTTCAAGATGAACAAATGGAAGAATAAAGACAAAAAAAACACCAAGGACAGTGTTATCCTCTAAGAGGAGGTGTATGTAGCACAACGAACAAATGAAAACTATTATTCTTTAAATATTTTATTTATTTTTAATATTTTGACTAGAAAATCAAAATAGATGTAATGAATTATTTTTATTTAATAATTAAAAATACTGAGAGGAATAAGAACTAAAGTAGCTATTGAAAGAGTGTTTGTTGATCTACAAGGGGAAAAGACAAATGGTGAAAGTTGTTGAGTGAGAACTCAAGTGATGCAGGAGGGATCTTCCCCAAAATTAGGTCAAGACTCCTTGTGGAGCGCTAAAGAGCAGGAGACTCATAAATGACCAAGTCCTAGGAAAAATAATATATAATAGTATGTCCATTTAGCAAGAAGGAGGCTACAAATGGACATGGAATTGATATGTCAATGCAAGAGATGGCGCATTTTTTGGATTTTTCCCTTGTGGTTCAACAAACAGACTCGAGGGTTCTAGAGCAAGTGAGACTTGGCTGCTCTAGGAGTTGGTGGGAGGAATGGTTGTTTTAGTTCTGTTTTCCCGACAGTGATGTCAAGTTCCCTATTCAATTTTTTATTTGTTTTTATCTTGTTAAACTAAAATTCAAGTTTAGATACGAATCGTAATTACGTTTTACAGTAAACAATACTATGCATCTATTCCTATTATCTTTCCTATCTTATGTTATGATTTAATGTAAATTGGTCTTCATTAGCAGAGAAATCATAGATATATGGCCTTAGTAAATTTTAATGAATCTATGTTTGGGCATCCATACCCGAATTAGACTTCTGAATAAGAATGGTTGTAATGTTAGCATAATTAGGAAATCTAAACAAAAAATCATTATAGATCTGGTTAAATGTTTTAATTTATTCCTGCATATGTTCTATTAACATATTTTAAATGTATTCGTTCAACTAATATTTCTCTAGAAGTCGATGTCTTCTTACAAGTTCAACTTTGTCCTCTAACCTGTTTCAAATTAAAACTCATTTAAACTAAAACCTTGTTTCATAGTTCCTATGGCTACGACAAGTTCCTTAAAGTATATAAATTGCGACGACATTACAAAAAGGAAATTCCATTGTATAAATAGTAAACAAAATAAAAAGTGCAGTCTGCCACTTATAAATTTCTAGGATAAACAAAGTAGAGCCAAGAGGTTTTTCCTTCCCAACATCCAAGCTATAAGTCGCATAAACAAATCTCTAAGTTCATAAGAGTAAAGTTGAAATTTATCTCATCTAAACCCCAAATCATCCAAGCGCAGATCGAGACTTGCTACGATCACATTAATAAATATATACAATAAAAACCATAATATCCAGATCTAATTACTAAATCAAATAACTAACAGTTATAGGACTGAAGTCGGATGGGAAACCCATTATACTAAGTCCAGTTTTAGACTAGTTATATATCTGTTACAATAGCTCATTGATCTAGTTAATAAATACACAATCAGATCTAGCAGGAACTAAACAAATAAATTTAATACAGTCATTAAATATAAACACACACAATCTCTTATCACGAGTATCCTAACCCTGTGCCATATGGCTTTTCCCAAAAGAGTTACAACTCAACTGAATATCAAAGGATAATATCCATGCGAAACTCATAAAATAACACTAATGGATAAACAATACGTGGTTGTAATTCCAAAAATGGCATCCATCGTTTTTATTAAACCCACAATGTATACATCCGAGAGAATAGTATAACACTGCAAACAAAAGAGAGGCTACGAAGCCTTTTCTGTAGGATGAAGGCCCATAAGGGTTTAATAAATACACAGTCCCAACTTATCTTGCAATAGTGGCGAAATCCTTGTTCCTACACAGTCCACGAACCCAACGAAGAACCACTGCAACCTAACTATTAATTTAGCCCTTACCTCTTAGCTGTTGGTGGACCATTGATGCAGACCGAGCAACATCCACGCCGAGAGGTTACTTTGAATAACTTGCAAAAATGGTAGATTTCTAAGCTAAATCTAAATTGAAAACATAAAACTTCATGCAACATTTTAGATGTAAGCAAAACAATCTTATAACTTTTATCCAGAATGATTTTCACTTTAAAAGTAAATAGATCTAAGAAATAAGAAGAGCTAACCAAGGGAGAAAGTTTGATTTAAATTGAAGGACAGAGAGAGAGAAAGAAATAGTTCAAGCTTGGGAACGCTTGGGATGTGGATTTCGTTGGTGGAGAGCAGAGGGACTATGCTTCTTCAACAATAAGTTCTTGAAGAGTGAGAGAAGCAAACAAGATCTCACACAAATCCAAGATAAGCACTTGTAAAACACCTTCACACTTGCCAAGAAACTTGTCAAATCTAGTAAAAATTCATGCTAAAGACAAGAATAGCATACCCATAAGTAAATCAACATCCAAATTCTTAATCTTGAACATAAATTAATAAAAAGAGCAACGAAACTACTTCACTCACTCCTACCGATTAGTACTAATCCTTCTATGAGGCTAGCTTTGACAAGGAATGACAAATGCATAAAAGAAATTCTACAAGTTCCCTCACCAAAAACATGAAACAATGATCATCCAACACTTGAGCCATGGACCACATGAGACCTCCAAACTAATCAATCCCTTGAAACTAATAAATCCATCATAACTCACTCCAGGATGAAAATAGAGGAAAACTGACTGCTCTAGATGATTTGGAGACATAGAAGAATGGTATAAGTGACAAATCATACCACCTAGAACATTGCTGTACTCTAGGAGAACCAAACATACTGTCATCTGAAATAAAAATAGGTCATTTTGCCATTAATCAAATGATAATAATCACTTTTCTGGAGAACCGGGGCCAAACTCAAAAAATTGAAACTGTAGTATTGGTCCTGAGCATGTTTCGAACAAATATAGACCATTTTGTATTTTTGAGTCATTGCCTTGGGAAACATTATTGACTTGGTCAACTAGGTTGACTAGGTCAAAGTTCCCAAAATAAAGGTGAGATAACATGCCAATATGACCCTGTTACATTCCAAGGTAAGACATGCTCCAATGATATATATCAAATCCCAACTTGAGTCAGTTATTCATAATTATGGTGACTAACAATAATAATAATAATAAAATATACCTTTGCTTATGAAAGATCTTATAGAGTCTTCTGGAAATCTCCTTGCTCGTGCCATACTTACAAAGTGTAATCAATGTGCTATAGATGGGTGGTAATGGAGGAACTAGGCTAAGACAAATGGGAAATGACTTTGACTGACTTTGACTCAGTGATCTATCTGACTGACAACCAATATACTCTACCAAGGTGACATATGCATGACAGATAGCAATAGGGGATGGAGGTGCTTCACAGATGGGTGAAGTATTTGGGTATGCTTCCCTCAGACTCTAGCAAGTTTTCCTTTGCAACTTTATTGCAAATATAGGTCAACCTTCAAAGGCAGGTGCTCTGGAAACCTTCTAGGTTCCAGTACTGAAAAAGACCCAGTCTTTCTAGACTAGTCTCACCCTGTGGCCCTATGGAGACCATTGAGACAAACACTATACAAGGAGTGAGTGCTCATCTTTTGACCATTAACCTTTCAATAAATTTCACAATTTTTATAAGATAGTAACTAGTCTACAAGAGCAGGTTCCCTAGAAAGCCTTCTGGGCTCTAGTAAATGACTAAGGCTACTCGGTGCCCGTGAGCAGTCCATAGCCACGACGGGTTCGCCTCACCCTGGTGCCCTTGTAAAGGGAAAACTGAACCTTACATTATACAAGGAATGGGTGCTTAGTCGCTTGGCCAGTGACTACGTTTTTCAATCTTTCATACTTCAGCATCCTTTAGATATAGCTTTTATGCGTTCCGATGCTTTATTGTTTAAAAATAATTTTACAAATGTTAAGAGAACAACAATTGTTTGGTAAGTTTAGAAAGTGCAATTTCTTTAAAGAAATAATCCAGTATCTAGGATACATGGTGTCTAAAGATGGAATATCAATCAATATCAAGAAGATTAAGCTTATCACTGAATGGCTTGTTCCAAGAAATGTAACTGACATAGGATTGTTCATGGGGATCACTCGCTATTACTGAAATTTTTTTGAAGGGGTTTCTAAGATAGCTTAACCCCATAACTTCACTACAAAAGAAATGTAAGAAATTTGATTGGAATGAAAAATGTACTGCAAGTTTTAATAAACTAAAACACCTGTTAATTACAACTCCTACCTTAAAAATTGTTGATCCTTTTAAGGATTTCGTCGTATGCACTGACGCATGTAAAGAAGGATTAGGCAGGGTACTAATTCAAGAAAACTACGTTGTGGCCTGCGAATCTAGGAAGTTAAAAGAACATGAGAAGAATTATGCTACTCATGACTTAGAACTTGCTACCATCATACATGCACTAAAAATGTGGCGACACTACCTCATTGGAAGAAGATTCATATTAATGTCGGATAACATAAGTTTAAAATACTTGTTTGACCAACAAAACCTTAATGCAAGACAAACTAGGTGGATGTCATTTTTAAGCGAATATGATTTTGAAATAAAACATATAAAAAGAAAAGAGAACAAAGTTGTTGACGCTTTAAGTCGTCACGCAATATATGCAAACAATAGCTATAAATAAGATTTAGAAAATAAAATCTTAAAAACAAAAAAATTTGATAAGGAATATCAAACTCTAAAAGAAAAGACTGCAGAAAAAGAAAGGAACCAAATAAACATAGATCTGAGTCTGGATGGAAGAGGGTTATTACTACATAAAGATAGATTATATATACCAAATTCAGTAGACATTAAACTAACTATTATGGATGAATTACATAAACGACCAAATTCAGGACACCATGGATACTAGAAAATGATCACTATGATGAGAAAAGACTTATTTTGGCCTAATATGAAAAAATAAGTAGCAGAATATTCAGCACATTGCATTGAAGGCCAACAAGTGAAAGTAGAACATAAACATCCGACAAGATTACAGAAGCCACTACCCATTCTGGAATGGAAATGAGAAGTAATCAACATAGATTTCATAGCAGGTTTACCTAAGAATTTTAAACAACACGACTCATTCATGGTCATAGTGGATAAATTAAGTAAAGCAACTCACTTTATTATAGTAAAATCTACTTATAAGGTTGCTAACATTATTAATATATTTATGAAAGAAATTTTCAGGTTACACGACGTACCTAAAGTAATAATCTCAGATAGAGATGTAAAGTTTACAATGAATTTTTGGAAAACCTTATTTAAAGGACTAGGCATACAATTAAATTTCAGCACTGCATATCATCCTCAAACAGATGGACAAACTGAGTAAATCAAATTCTGAAAGATATGCTTAGAATGTACGTAATGGATAAACCGTGTAAGTGGGAAGATTACTTACACTTAGTAGAATTTGGTTATAACAATCATTTCCAAGTTTTAGCCGGAATGAGTCCATTTGAAATTCTGTACAGACGAAAATGTAACACTCATTTCTTGGAGTAGTCCCATCGACAGGTTAATGTTAGGTTCTCAGTTATGAAAGATATGGAACTAGCAGTGAAACAGGTGCAACAAAACTTAAAGGATGCTCAAGACAAGCAAAAGAGTTATGCTGATTTGAAAAGAACTCCTCAAGAATTCCAGTTAGGTGAGCATGTATACATAAAGGTAAAACCCAAAACAGATCCCTAAGACTGGGAAGATATTTAAAATTGGGACCCAGGTATTTTGGGCCATTTGGAATTTTGGCAAAAGTAGGACCGGTAACATATCAGTTAGCATTACTACCTACGATTAAAGTACGTAATGTTTTTCATGTTTCCATTTTGAAGAAATATGTTCACGATGCTACTCATGTGATTGACTGAAATGTCATACAGGTGGAACCAGAGCGTATTCTCAACAAAAGAGAACTTTTACTTTGGAACCATAACATCAGACAAGTCAAGGTGCAATGGAAACACCTTAATCTGGAAGAGTCCACTTGAGAACTAGAAAGTGATATGCAGGAGGCATAATCAATCCTATTTCAAGATGAACAAATGGAAGAATAAAGACAAAAAAAACACCAAGGACAGTGTTATCCTCTAAGAGGAGGTGTATGTAGCACATCGAACAAATGAAAACTATTATTCTTTAAATATTTTATTTAGTTTTAATGTTTTGACTAGAAAATCAAAATAGATGTAATGAATTATTTTTATTTAATAATTAAAAATACTGAGAGGAATCAGAACTGAAGTAGCTGTTGAAAGAGTATTTGTTGATTTACAAGGGGAAAAGACAAGTGGTGAAAGTTGCTAAGTGAGAACTCAAGTGATGCAAGAGGCATCTTCCCCAAAATTAGGTCAAGACTTCTTGTGGAGCACTGAAGAGTAGGAGACTAATAAATGACCAAGTCCTAGGCAAAATACTATATAATAGTATATCCATTTAGCAAGCAGGAGGCTAGCAATGGACGTGGAATTGATATCTCAAAACTGTTTTCGTTTGTTCCAGAAACACCCATTTCAGCAAATCTGAAGGTATAATGTTACAGTGATGGATTTGTTTTATTTTTTTTAAATCTCTCATATTTTATCAGTTTAATTATTAGATCTTTACTGTTTTAGTCTCGGACTATTGCCTACCCTGGCTGCATATACTCTTTTCCGTACACCTTGCGCGATCGCGATGAATCAGAAATAGTAAGGAAACGTTTTTTTCTTGTCTTCTCGGCTACGTATGCTCTTTGTCATGCACCTTATGCGATCATTGCAAATCAGAAACAATGAGAAAACTTGAAAATGTAAACTTTTCAGGTAAGTTAACCAAGATCTAACTCCATTGTGTGGAAAAAGTTTTTTTGTTTTTGTTTTTCGTTTTTTTTATGATTTGAAGGAAAAAAAAGGCAAGTACGAAGAACGAGAGAGAAGAGTAAAAAAAAAACTCTTTCTCTTTCCATTTTTTTACGTACCTTTTAAACTTAGCTCACTTGGTCCAAAGTTTCTTTATTTCTTAATAGGTCTTGAGTTCAAGTATTATTAAGCTACTTTTTAATGCATGCAATTTCTATTTTCAAGTTACTTTATTGTAAAAGTGCATCTTACTTAAATAAAATAAAATAAAAAGTGAGTCACTTAAGTCTTTTAATTTATTGCCGCACTATTTAAAAGTAACATTATTATAAAAGTGAACATCACTTATTCTACAAAAGTGATTCACTTAAAAACAACTTTATTGTAAAGTGATTGTCAAAGGTTGATCTTGGGAAGAGGGGGGTTCTTTTTTTTTAGTTGGTCAAGTTAATATCTATCACGTCACTATTGGGGACATCTTCAACATATTCTTTGATCAAGCATAACTTCATAATCCAGAATCAGTTTTCAGTGCCGTTTTTTTTAAAACTATATATTTTTTCGAGCTCTTTGCATCCAGACAGTTAGTTTCTATTTTTTCAGTCATTATTTTACAGTATGGCCACCCCTTGTGATATTATACTTACAAGTTCTAACTATTTTTCATGAAAATCTCGTATGGAGGATGCTCTACGAAATAGGAGACTTTTTAGGATAACCTCAAGGAAAGAAACAAAACCCACTAATGATGATAAGCAAATTAAATGGGAAAATAGATGTGTTGAAGCTCGTGGATTGATTGGAATGTCAATCTCTACTGATTTGCGATTCCACATATCTGGAATTGATGAACCTGATATAGCTTGAGAAAAGTTGGAATCTGTGTTTGGTAAACACAATAAAATTTGGGGTCATCAACTTGAGAATGAGTTGATTTCTTTGAATCCAAATGATTTTTCATGCATTCAAGACTATTTATGTAAGTATAAAACTCTTAGACTCTTATGTACAGAATGCAAGATTAAAAAAGAAAACAAACAATGTATTTAACATATTCTTTCCAAACTTGGACCTGCATATTATGTTTTTGTATCTACATTCTACTCCATGAAAGAATCCTTGACTGCAGCTAGCCATCAAGAGCCTAGTCTTGAATCCTTTTGTGATTCCTTAATTAGAGAGCAAGATAAGCTCATTCATCTTGGAATAATTAACAATGCAGATACATCTGGGAAACCCTTATGGTCCCAACAGAAAAAAAAGTCCAAGCCTCCCAAGAAATAGAATTTTTGCAATAATAAGCCAAACAACAAGGGTTCCAAACCCTCTCAGTCAGCTCCTTCTTTAAAAATGATAATGGATCCAAGCCAAAAGGAAAGAAGACTGAGCGTCATTGCAATTTTTGCGGGAAAAATAATCATGATGAATCTAAGTGTTTCAAGAAGATGGAAGCCTTGAAAGCGGCAATGAAGAAGCACCACATCAGCCTAGATTCATCTTCAGAATCTAACTCTCATGGACATGTACTTTGTGCTTCTGGTTACTCTTATACTGCATCTTCTTCTTCTACTTCAAATGAATGACTCATTAATTCTGGAGCATCTGATCATATGGCTAAAGATCAAGCCATCTTTTCTACTATGCATGAATGTAACACCAAACAAATATTTGTTGGTGATGATAGATCTCTAAGTGTTGTAGGATCTGGAACAGTTCCAGTAGAAAATGGTCATTTCAACGATGTACTATGTGTTCCAAAAAAATTTCACAATTTGTTATCAGTCTATCAAATTACTCATTCGGGTTAAGGTAAAACTGTGATGTTTACACCTCACCAAGTTGTAATCAAGGATTTTAAAAATCCTCAAAATGTCCTTGCTACTGGAACTATTGATGATATTACCAGTTTGTACAAATTTAACAACTTTGTGTCATCACCTTTTTCTTCAGTTTTTGTTGCTCATACTAATAACTTAAACAAACTTTGGCATGGGCGATTTGGTCACTTAAATTATCGCTCATTGCAAAAAGTATGTAAAGACAATATGGTGACTGGTCTTTCGATGGTATCTTGCAAGGATGGTGTTTGTTCCGGTTGTGTACTCGAAAAACATCATCGAGACAGTTTTGACAAACGTGCCTCTTGGCACGCATCGGTTCCCTTGGAGCTTGTGTATAGTGACTTGTGTGGTCCTCTTCCATTTGCTTTCTTTTCTAGTTTCAAATATTTCTTAACTTTCATTGATGACTACTCCAGACGCACTTGGGTTTACTTCCTAAAACTTAAGAGCGAAGTATTTAACATGTTCTTGGCCTACAAGGCCCTTGTTGAAAAAAAATATGGTCATCAAATTATTAAGTTAAGATCTGACAATGGAGGAAAATATGTTAACAACAAGTTCACTACTTTCTGCATTGAATAAGGAATCCAACAACAGCACACTGTTCCATATACACCACAACAAAATGGTGTAGCTGAATGGAAGAACCGCACTTTAAAATAAATGGATAATTGTATGATCCAATCTAAGGGACTAAGTCTTCAATATTGGGTTGAAGCCATAAATTGTGCAAATTACATAGTTAATCGCACACCCACTAAATTTTTACAAGTATAACACCGGAAGAAGCAAATTGTATAACACCGCACTTTAAAATAAATGGATAATTGTATGATCCAATTTAAGGGACCAAGTCTTCAATATTGGGTTGAGGCCATAAATTGTGCAAATTACATAGTTAATCGCACACCCACTAAAGTTTTACAAGTATAACACCGGAAGAAGCATGGAGTAAAATTAAATCAGATGTAAGTCACTTTTGTGTGTTTGGTTGTGAAGTATGGGCTCACATTTTGTATGAAAAACGGAAAACATTTCAGCCTAAAAGTGAAAAGTGCATATTTGTTGGATATTCTGAAGATGTAAAAGGTTATAGACTTCTTCAGCCCCATTCACTTGATATAATCATTAGAAGAGATGTTAAATTTGATGAAAATCTCTTGGCCTGCGAGCCTAACTTGGCGGGTGTGCCATCTTTGGCCTACGAGCTTGATTCGACGATTGTGTCTTCTTCTTCTTCTTCTTTCAACTTCCTTGACAGGTTTCCAACTCCAGTTTCTGATGATGACAGTGAGGATGAAAATCCACCTTTGCCTGCTCATGTTCTTCCAATTACACCAGCACCAATACTTCCTCGATGGGTTCGTTCAACATGTGAAGCAGTTGGTGATCTTGTCGGTGATCCTAGAGATCAACGTCGAACACGTTCTCAATTTTAGCGAGCCTCTTCTCTTTTGGCTCAAGTTTTCGAGAATCATGATCCAGAAACTCTTGCAGAAGCTTTAGGAAATCCAGATTGGGATGCAACTATGGATGAAGAATATCATTCCTTAATGGCAAACGATACTTGGGATCTTGTTCCTCTTCCAAAAGGAAGAAAACTTGCTAGATGTAAATGGGTCTACAGAACTAAGTATGAATCAGATGGAAGTGTTGAAAGATTTAAGGCAAGGTTAGTTGCCAAAGGTTTTTCCCAAGTTGAAGGGATTGACTACAATGAAATCTTTGCTCCTGTCGCAAAAATGAATTCCATCTGCCTTGTTCTTTTCCTTGCAACCTTACATAATTGGAAATTCCATCAAATGGATGTCAAGTCTGCCTTTTTACATGGTGATTTACAGGAGGATATTTACATGGAACAATCTCTTGGATATGTTCAGGATGACTCTAGCCTTGTCTGTCTCCTTAAGAAATCCTTATATGGCCTTAAGCAAGCTCCTAGAGCTTGGTATGCCAAAATGGATAGCTTTCTCCTTGACATTGGTTTTTCAAGATGCCATTCTGACCCCAATGTCTATACCAAGAAAGTAGGAAACCATCTCATCATACTTGTTCTTTATGTTGATGATAATATCCTTACTGGTAGTGACCCTAAACTTATAACCCATGTGAAATCCAGTCTTTAACAAAATTTTGAAATGTCAGACTTAGGAAATTTGCATTATTTTCTTGGTCTCCAAGTTTTGCAAACCAAAGAAGGAATCTTTCTTTCCGAGTCTAAGTATGCTTGTGACCTTCTTCGTCGCTTCCACATGGAAGATTGTAAACCAACCCCTTCTCCCTTCCAATCTGGAGTCAAACTTTCTGCCACATGTACTTCCCTTGAAGGAGATGCCACCTTATATCATTAGCTTGTTGGTAGTCTTGTATACTTGACTCATTCTTGTCCTGACCTTTCCTTTGTCGTTGGTCATGTTTCCCGTTATATGCACACTCCTCATGAAAGCCACTGGAAAGTAGCAAAAAGAATATTTCGATATATTCGAGGTACAATTCAGCTTGGGATTCATTACAATGTAGGGGGGAAACCTTTGTTGGTTGGTTTCAATGATTCAAATTGGGTCGATGATCCTAATGATAGAAAGTCTATTGCAATTTATGTTTTCAGTCTGGGATCAGGACCTGTCACTTGGACTTGTAAGAAACAACAATCTCTTGCTCTTTCTTCAACAGAAGCAGAATATCGAGCCGTAGTTAATGCCAATCAGGAAGCTTTATGGCTTCGAGAGATCCTTTCAAAGTTTGGATTCGAGCAGCAGCAACCTACTCCACTTTGGTGCGACAATCAAAGTGCTATCAAGCTTGCCAAAGATCTAGTTCTACATCAACGCAACAAACACATTGAGTTACACATGCACTTCATCAGAAATCTTGTTCATGATCGTGTTATTGAAGTGCTCTATTTCCCTTCAGATGATCAAGTTGCAGAAATCTTCACCAAGTCTCTTACAGAAGCGAAGTTTTCTAAACTTCGGTCTATGTTAGGAGTTCAAGAATGTGTCCTTAAGGGGGGATAGGCTCTAATGCCTCCTTCCTTCTCCTAATAGTGTCACTTTTGTAAATCCTTCAATCCTATCCCAAGTTGTTCTTAAGGGGGGATGTTAGGATATTTAGACACTTAGGAGTTAGTTAAGATTAACTTGTGTAATATATCGGTTAGGTAAAAGTGTGTTTCTTTAGTATGCATTAGTATGCATTTGTAAATATTTTAATCCAACGGTCACGATATGTTCTAGACATAGAGTGATCCGACGATTCAACTTCTCTTAGATCATACCTACCATTGATCCGTGGCTTAACACCCAATTGGTCTATGATCTCTATTTAAAGAGCATAGAGGGTCCTTGGCTAGTTGATCGATTATGAGAAGCTCATGTAACTTTCTTTCTTTTGCATAATAAATTGCTCCAAGTAGCTATTTGACTGGGGTCGTGGCCTTTTTCCCTCTCGAGGGTTGTAACCACGTGACAAACATCGATGTGTTGATTTGTGATCTATTTGTGTGAAGCGGTTGCTCAAGGTGTTCGGTGTTTTGAGAGTACCCTGTGTACTTGAACATCTTGAATCTTTGTCATAAGACAAGGTCAAGAGTGCTCTCTGTCGGAGAGTTTTAATTAATCTACGTACTGAAATCTTGCAACTCACTTTCCCATAATTAATTAACTTTGTTGATTATCCTTCACCTAGTATGCTTTGTCGACTTTCGGGTTGGGCTCGTACTCAAAATAGTGAATGAACTTGCTAAGTTCGCAAAGAAAAACATAATAAAACTTAACCCCCATATCCAACGCACCAACGTTGTTGAAAATTTTCTAAGTTCTTCTTAGTAGAGGCGCCGGAACTCCCCGCTGTCTAAGCTTCTCAGCTAGCTGGTCAATCTTCGCAATACCAGCTTGGGATATTGGGCGGGCCATCATGTCTCCAACAGATTAAACTTGGAACATTTTCCCGGCTATTGAAAACCCTTTGCTGAAACCATAAGCAAGATCATTTAAAACACTTAAAATATACCAAGAGCACTTGCACAACTTTACATCCACTAGCTTTATTTTAGGACTTGGTTTTATTTCCTAAGGCATTGCAGAGCTTTGACTCCATAAAGGCACTGGTCTATTAATCTATGTGTGATTGTTACATCTGGATCACTTGTCTTTAGCTTATTTAAATCTTTATCTGTGAATGCATCTTTATCTTATAAAGTCTATTATATTTTTCATCTTTTAATCCAATGCAACAACGTGGATTGCTTTTTTCTTGTGCCTGAAATTCATAAATTTTAATCATTTCTAATCACAATAACTCCTAAATAACACCCATCCGCATCTATAACCATTAAAAACATTTTAAAAACTTGAGAGCCATAGAAACTCTTTTGTAAGGACTACCCCCTTGGCTTCGTTAGGAGTTACCCTAAACGGAGGAGATAGGAGTAGGTGACAGTACCTAGCTCTGTGCTTTCCCCCATGGTCACACCTCTTCCACTTTCTCAAGTGAGGAGATAGCTTTCGAAAAGTTTCTGCTGCTGGTGTGCAATCGGCGGACAACATCTTTTGGCGCCGTTGCTGGGGACAAATTTTTTGTTCCTGGACGACCTTAGTTTTTTCTAGTTTTTACCTTTTTTGATAGATTTTTAGTTTAATCACCTTGCTGATCTTAGAATTGAAATCCATATGGTAACCCCACTGTCTTTAATTTTACCAAGGTATTCAACCAAAAGAAACTCTGAAGGTTTACTTATTTTTATCCCTGAGCCTGAAAAGGTTTATTGGAGGAGGCTAAATAAACTTGCTTCTCGTAGGATCCTTGAAGATCTTGGAACTCAGTCTCTGTCAAACATCTGTAGTTTATTTCTAGGAAGTAATTCTCAAGAAAACAATAATACTTGTGTTTTTTATATAATGGGTGAGTATTTTACTCAACTCGACTTTTCTCAGATAGCAGGTCAACTCCATCGTCTTCTAGACAAAGTTGTCGAGAAACTATCGATGTATACCGACACTGATGCTACAATTTCTGCCATGCACCTTAGGAAGTTTTCTAGATGCATCAATGCCTATGTCAGTGATCCTGTAAGCCAACATGGTGATGTTTACATGAAGTTATTTGCTCTATCTTTGGATGGAAAAGCTGACGACTGGTATAACAATTTACCAGACAATGCTTTTGATACTCTAGCTGCTTTCAAAACCTCTTTCACCAATAAGTTCAGTGAAAAGAAAGAACCTCAGCATCAACTTGCATCTCTGACTAATATTAAAAAGAAGGATATTGAAACGATGGATGAGTTCAATACTAGGTTCACTGAATTGTCAAAAGCCATCCCTACTGCTTATGCCCCAACTGCATCAACCATTATGGTCTATTACATTGAGGCACTTAGTGGTAAAATGCAAGACCACATAAGAGACAAGGAGCCTGCTAACTTGGTCCAAGCTCAAGAAATGGTAATTAAAATTGACTTGAACATGCAGTCATCAGGTGAATCCAACCTCCAGGGTTATTCAAGGTCTTCAACACCATTGAAAATTAATGAACCTAAAGATAATGATCCTTTATCAGCTATGAAGGATGCCTATGAAAAGCAGATGATTGAAATGAAAAGGGAAATGAAGAAAAACATGGAGGAAGCAAAACCGAAACACCTAGCACAGTTGAAGGAGATACATAATAGGGTGATAACAATGGAAAGAACTCAAACTCAGCCTGCTCCTAGAACCTTTCCTACCAAGCCAACCTGGCAAAGAAAGCCTTCCAACCATGAGCAGAAGCCTCCTCATCAGCTAGAGGCTGCTAACATGGTTGAGCAGTATAATCCGTTTTGCAGAGCATGCAGAGATTTCCATGAGGAATCTAGTTGCCACTATGCATGCTATGCTCAAGAGCATGGTCACCCTAAAATTTGTGGTCCTAGTATGTCAACAAGCGAGCCTGATTACATCAATAACATAGATGGCATCCCTAGCATCTCCATAAATTGGACACATGCCAATCGTTATGAAAAGAAAGTTGACAACTTAACTCAATACTATGGAGAGATGCCTTCAGCCGAGCAGATCAACAACACTCAAAACTTCAAAGGAATAACTTATCAAAGAAAAGAAATAGATGGGTCTTCTGCACAGAATGTTCCCAAGGTAACAGATCCTAATCCTCCCAAAGAAGTAGAAACTAAAGAAATTGTTGATTTAAGTTTTGACTTAGGTAATTGGCTAGCAAATACAAAAGTTCCCGTTCCAGTCCTTGAATTATACAAAATCCCTGGCCAAAGAGAGATACTCTTGAAAATCCTAGATCCTTCAAGTAATGTTGATCCTAAAACTGAAGAAAGCCTTTCAAAACCTGTAAATCCCCCTACCCCTAAGAAGGTCACTTTTTTTTGATACCGTGGAGCGAACCTCAAATAATGTTTTTGTCGATCCAACTATAGTTCTACATACTAGGGACCCAAGAAAAGAAGGTCATGCCCCTTTTTATGTATCATTGATGATGGGTGATCTTCTTCTACACAATTGTATGTTAGACTCAGGATCTAGTTCCAGCATCATGACTAAAAAATTCATGCAGCAGCTTGAGTTAAGAATTACAAGACCATACTAGAATGTATGTGCCATGGACTCTAGACCGGTTAAAGTTGAAGGGATGATTGAGAATCAGTTAGTTAGATTGGCTAAGTATCTAGATATCCAGATCACCATGGACATCCTTGTTATTGATGTGCTAGACAAGTGGGGGATGTTGCTTTCTAGGAAATGGGGTGCCACTTTGGGTGGATCAATTCAAATGGATTGGACCTATGCCACTGTATCAGCATCGAAGTTTTCCCTTGTAAAGTTGTATTCTGAAAAAGAAAAAAGACACCATGTTGAAAACCCTCAAAGACCATTAAATGAGTATGCTTACCACACTGATGAACATGGGACCTATCAAATCAACTCCACCTTCTTGGAACCCCTCCAAGAAGAAATAAAAAATGAAAAACTTAGTGAATAATGGAAGATGAATTTTGATGGTGCTTACTCTAGAACAGGAAAGGGGGCTGGTGTTGTCATTATTTCACCAGAGGATAAGGTTTTCAACTTTGCTTTCAGATTAGAATTTGAAGCAACAAACAATGTGGTGAAGTATGAGGCACTTCTACTGGGCATTGAGATTGCCAAGGACATGGAGATCAAGTTGCTTAGTATTAAAGGGGATTTTGACTTAATTGTCCAACAAGTTAACGGTCAGTTTGCATGTTAGTGTCAAAGACTTAAAAAATATAGAAATGCAATCTGGGATACAATGGAATTCTATGATGCCCTTAATATAGAAGCAATCCCTAGAGATCATAATAGTGCCTCCGATAAGCTTGCAGTTTCAGCGTCAACTCTTCAACCATTGGATGAGATGTTAGAGGGGGATTGTCCTTTAGAGATTAACCTCAGACCTTCTATTCCTGATAATGTAGAACATTGGAAAGTCTTCAAAGATGATGAGCAAATTTTGTGATTTATTCATAATGTCAATGAATTCCTAAACTTTAAAGTAAATGATCAAGAGAAAAATAAAGAATACCATGGAGAAGGCGACCAGTTTAATAATCCTGTCCCACGTGGTCTAGTTTCCTTAGAAAACATCTTCGACAGGCATGATAGGAAAAAGAGTAATGTTGAGCAAAAGAAACCAGGGGATTACATTGAAATCAACATTGGGACGAAAATAAAACCTGAAATAATAAAAATTGGAAAAGGTACTTCCGAAAAAGAAAGGAACAACCTTATAAACTTGGTCAAAGAGTATAGGAATGTATTTTCCTTTACTTATGATGAAATCAAAGCATATAGGGAATATATCTTTCAACACACCATTCCCTTGAAACTAGAGTGTCAAAAGGGCAAGCCTTTCAGACAAAAACTTAGGCAAATAAATCCTAAGTTAGCACCAATCATTAAAAAGGAGTTAGAAAAAATGTTAGTAGTATGAATAATAGCTCCTACAAGACATTCAACTTGGTGTTCTAACTTGGTAGTAGTTAGAAAAAAGAACGGGAGTTTAAGGATATGTATAGATTTCAAGAATCTAAACATAGCATGTCAGAAAGACAATTACCCCCTCCCTAACATGGAGACCCTCCTTCAACGGGTCACTGGATCAAGCATGATGTCAATGCTGGATGGTTTTTCTGGTTACAATCGGGTAGTCATTCAAGAAGAAGATAGACATAAAACCACTTTCACAACTCCTTGGGGCACTTTTGAATATTGAGAATGCCCTTTGGCCTTTTAAATGCAGTAGCTACTTTCCAAAGGGCCATGGATTATGCTTTCAAGGAGTTGATTGGTAAAGTCATTGAGATCTATCAAGATGATCTTACTGTATTTTTGAAAGAAATATCCAGCCATGTTGGTCATCTCAGGCATATTTTTGAGCGATGTAGGAAGTATGGTATTTCTTTGAATCCGACTAAGTCAGTTTTGGGCATAGAAGAGGGAAAACTCTTAGGACACATCATCAATAAGGACGGTGTCAAGATTGACCCTGAAAGAATAGAGGCTATAAGAAAAATTCCCCTTCCTAAGAATGTAAAATCCCTCCAATCCTTCAATGGTCATATAAATTTTATTAGAATATTTATTCCTAACTTGGCCGAATTAATGAAACCTATGCAAGACTTACTTAAGAAAAATGCCAAGTTTGTGTGGACTAGTGAAGGAAGGGAAGCCTTTGGTTCTATAAAGAATGCCATTACCAAGTCTCCAGTCTTAGTCAGCCTGGATTACATGAAAGGTTTCATGATCTTTTCCTTTGCTTCAAAAGACACTAGTGTCGGTGTGTTGCTCCAAAAGAACTTCGAAGGGTTCAAGCAACCTATAACATTCATGAGTAGAGCTTTGCAGAACTCTGAATTGAAGTATACCATCATGGAAAAGCAGGCTTATGCCTTGGTTAAATCTTTAAAACATTTCAGGACCTATATTGGGTATTCTAAAGTTAATGGATATGTTCCTCACACTGCAGTGAAAGACATCCTGTCTCAACATGATTGCTTAGGAGTAAGGGGCATGTGGGTGTCCAAGATCCAGGAGTATGACCTTGAAATAAAGCCCACTAAGTTAATCAAAGGTAAGGGCCTTGCCAAAATGCTTACCTAAAAGAATGAAGAAGCTATTGAAATGATTGCTGAAAATAATGCTCCTTAGCCAGCCATGACTCCTGCCCTTCAAGAGCTTGACAATCATTGGTATTTCGATATCATTTTCTTCCTTCTCCATCTAACTTGCCCGGATCACCTCAAAGGTCACAAGCGTAGGTATTTGAGACTTAATACTGCCAGGTATTGCCTTACCCAAGAGGGTCTAGGTTGGAGGAACCCAAATGGTATCATACTTAGGTGCATCAACGAACAGGATTCCAAGAAAATCTTGGCGGAGTTTCACTCAAGATTTTGTGGAGGCCATTATGCAGCAAATACAACTACCCACAAGATCTTGAGAGCTGGATATTATTGGCCCACCACTTTTGCAGATGCTCACAAGCATGTCAAGTGTTGCCAAGAGTGTTAGCTTTTCACTGGGAAGCAGAAGTTGGCTGCGCTTGCCCTGACACTTGTTGTGGTCCTTGCCCCCTTTCAACAATGGGGGCTTGATTTTATCAGCAAATTTAAGGATAACTCTAGCAATGGTTTTTGTTGGATCCTTATGGAAACCGATTATTTTACCAAGTGGGTAGAGGCCATACCCACTAAAAATGCCACTAAGAATGTTGTTATAGATGTTATCGAGGAAAGAATCATCACCAGATTTAGAACTCCCCTTAAGATAACAACCGATAATGCCAAATATTTCAGTTCCGAAAAATTAAATGATCTCAGTTTTAAATATGGCATTATCCTATCCCACTCATCTGATTATTACCCACAGGGCAATGGACTGGCTGAGTCCACAAATAAGAACCTAATGACTATCCTTAAGAAAACTGTGGGTGATAATAAGAGATCATGGGATAGCAAGATTAAGTATGCTGTGTGGGTGGATAGAATTACCAAGAAGAACTCAACTGTGAAATCCCCTTTTGAGCTAGTGTATGGACTCACAGCCACCCTTCCGGTCAGCATGCAGATTTCAATCTTCAGAATGTTAAGTGAATATGGCACAGAACAATTGGAAATGGAACAGAGGATCAATCAGATCATAGAGTTGGATGAATCTAGAAGAGCTTCCCTTGATCAGTCCCTCAGGCATCAAGAAAGCATGAAGGGCACTTTTGATAAGTCAACTAGGCCGAGATCTTTCCAAATAGGGGATACTGTTCTCTTATGGGATAAGAGAAGGGAGAAGTCTAGGAAGCTTGGAAAATTTGATAGCCTTTGGAAAGGTCTGTTTATCATCCGCGACACTGCTGGCACAAATTCCTTTTTGCTTAACACCATGGATGGAGATACATTAAACTTGCCCATGAATGGCCAACACTTGAAGCCCTTTTATCGAAACAACCTTCAAGATGACCAAGGGGTCATCCCAGGGCTTTTCTAAACCCATCCTTGTTGTATTTTTATGTACTTTATTTTTGTACCATATTTTATGTATCATATCCATGTAGAATGTTGTATCTTAACTTTTGTATATTAGCATTTGTATCATATTTCATTTATATGCTAAAAAAAAAAGATTTGTTTTATGCACTTTGATTTGAAAAGAAAAAAATATTTTTTCTGGTATTTCATCATGGCTTATTTTTTATATCATATACATGGGACTAAGACACTTTTGTTTATATACAGGTACCAGAGATTCCTAGATTCTCAAGCACTCTCTTTGATCAATAAATCAGCGAGTACCCGTCTCGCAGTTGGAGTTAGATGTTGCCAACTTATTTGTGCCATAGTTGGGTTACCTGAGGAGCCGCCATTTGACAAACATGATAAATGTTTGTTTCCAGTGTATCAGATGATCCGCCTTTGTGCCTAGCCAGTTTTGGCTAGTCAGTTTTTTATTTGAATAATTATGACCATGGCCCCGCAGGGTTTGTAATAAAATGTGCTAGTAAGGTGTTTTGAGTGGTTTGGTCTCCTAAGACGTAGAATTTCAACTAAGGTATTCTAGGGAGTTTTTTTCCCTTGACAATTATGCTTTGCCTATAGCCGAGTATAATTGATGAGGTTTTCTCCCGCTTCCTCTAAAGCTGGAATGCCCGATTTTGAATTCTGGGCCTTGAGCCCAACTGAGTATGTATAAACCTACTAGACATTATTAGAATAGACTACGGTCATGTCCTAAGTCACTAGGACCCTCAGAAAAAATTCCGAAATTTTTTTACCGAACACGTCAAATTTTTAATTTTTAATTTTTTTAATTTTTTAATGTTCCCTAAGTTTTTAATTAATTTTTTCCATAATTTAAATGGAAAAATTCAGTTTGTAATAAGTCATTCATCTAGAACCCGAATTCAGTGATTGAAGGCTCTAACCTTAAGCCAAAAATTATTCATGATCAGCCAACCAGCTAGCACCAAATTTCAAATCATCATTCAGCCACATAACTCATATTTTCTCAAAAAAGTCAGCTTTGGGGTAAATATTGATTAAATAACAAAAATGATTATTTTGGAGAAAATCCAAATCTCTCCAAAATAATCCGAATTCAGTGAAATGAAATGCAGAATGACATGGCATCGGGCATTAATGATGATTGGAGTTAACAAAACTCGGCTTCAATGAGCATTCAGTGAGAATTGAGTCCTCATCCACTTGGCCAATTCGCCTTCTTCAGTGATGACCACGCTTGGGTGGGTTGCTTTCTCATTGGATTGGTGTTTTGATCGAGGTTGAAATTGAGGCATGTATTAATGATCTCTAGGTATTGGCTCCTCCATACCTAGCCTGTGGTCCCTCTTCAAGCTCTCACGCCTCCTCACAGTGCTCACACCCTCATCTCCTCCAGGGTTTCGCCCTCACACATGTGGTTGCTTCATGGGCTGGTTTTCAGAGTTTAGGGTTGGAGTGGGGGTGCCTTGCCTAGGTGGAGGCCACCCCTCACTCACACCCACTTATTTTGAGGTTTGGGCTCTCAGTTATGTGCCGAGCCGGCTAGGTTTGGGTTTTTGGTTTTAGGGTTTTAGCTTGCTCTCTTTGTATAAATAGAGGCTCTTTCAGCTCTATTAAGGGTGAATGATTGATGTAAAGAACCGCTGGTGAAATATTGTAATGCTTGTTGCTCTCATGCAACCTATTTTAATAAAGAAAGGATTTGGAGGCTCATGCTATGTAGATCTTGGATGCATATGTTCCGGTTAATGAGGTGATATTATTTCAATTTCTTTGCTTTTGCTAATTTGTGGGTATTAATACATGCTTTAGAGAGCTTACAAAAGCATGTAAGAATAGGTATTTGTAGCTTTCAAGTTACCTATTAATTCCATTTACTTTCAGAAATCTTAAAGAACATTGTTTTATTCAGTTATATTTCATGCTTTTGTGATTTCATTTAGTAAATAATACATGATTTAATCCCCGTTTTGGCAAGTGTGTAAGTCTGTGTCTACAGATCACTTCACCATACCAAATAAAAGGTTGAGCTAAGTTGCATCTCCTTTTCTTGGAGCCAAGCATACGTTTCTAGCAGCTGCATGCTATTTGGGATCTAGAGCGGTTTCAAAGATTCAAGATCCAAGTGGTTTTATCTTCTTTATTCACCCTCAAATTAAATCTTTCAATTTTTCTATTTTATGTTTGCAAGTAAAAATCTGATCTATAAAGATAATCATTTGCATCTTGCTTGCTCTCATTTCTAGATCTAGGAAGTGTCAAATTCTTGCATTTTGCTTAGATCTAGTTAGTACTTGAAGTAGCATAAACGCTCCTATCTTGCTTAAGTACTAAGTGTATTTTTTTTAGTGTATTGTATTGTTTAATCCATCATTTTGCAGGAAAATAGCTCGCTGTTTTTTCTCTTTTTATGATAGCTTAAGCAGAAATGATGGAAAAAAATTAAAGATACAAGCTCCAGGAAACATCCCTTTTTCCCCCTTCTTCATCCCCATTCTTCAGGTTGCCTTGAAGACATTCTCAAGACCACAAAGGGACTCCAAACTTCAAGCAGTGTAAACAAATTAATAAAGAGCAAGTGGGATTACGGCTCCCACATCCCTCTTCCTCCATTTGGGGGAAGCTTGTATCGTCCCTTTTTCATGCTTGTATATTTGTTTAATAATTTGCTTAGAATAGAATAGGGAAACATAGTTTATTTTTTATTAGTTCATCTTTCATAAATTAGAAAAGGATAAAAAAGTTTCCTATCTTATTGTTTAGTTAGTTTAAAGTTTTTTTTTTTATTTTATTTTATTTTCCTTTTTGATATAATATTGCAAAACCTAAAAAATATCAAAATCTCTTGAATCTCACTTTGTGGATCAAGAGTGCTCTCTATCGGAGAGTTGTTTTTCTTTTGTTATCTTTTGTTTTGTTTACTTACCCCCATGTTCTCCTGATTAGGGCCTAAAAAACCTGAAAGAGACTCTTGGGTTGTTTAGCTTTTTTTTTCTTAAGTTTAATCAATCAATTACTAAAGTCTCTTGAACTTGCCATAATCCAAGTCAAGAGCACTCTCTATCGGAGAGCATAGTTAGACTTGCATTTTCCTTGCATTAGGGATTTAGATTAGCTAAGTCTCTTGAACCTTTGTCATAAGACAAGGTCAAGAGCGCTCTCTGTCGGAGAGTTTTAATTAATCTATTTAATAAAATCTTGCAACTCACATTCCCATAATTAATTAACTTCGTTGATTATTCTTCACCTAGTATGCTCTGCCGACTTTCGGGTTGGGCTCGTACTCAGAACGGTGAACAAACTTGCTAAGTTCACAAAGAAAAACATAATAAAACTTAACCCCCATAAACAATGCACCGATGTTGTAGAAAATTTCCTAAGTTCTTCTTAGTAGAGGCGCCGAAACTCCCCACTGTCTAAGCTTCTCAGGTCGCTGGTTAATCTTCACAATACCAGCCTGGGATACTGGGCGAGCCGTCATGTCTCCAACAGATTAAACTTGGAACATTTTCTCGGCTATTGAAATCCCTTTGTTGAAACCATAAGCAAGATCATTTAAAACACCTAAAATATACCAAGAGCACTTGCACAACTTTACATCCACTAGCTTTATTTCAGGACTTGGTTTTATTTCCTAAGGCATTGCAGAGCTTTGACTCCATAAAGGCACTGGTCTATTAATCTATGCGTGATTGTTACATTTGGATCATTTGTCTTTAACTTATTTAAATCTTTATCTGTGAATGCATCTTTATCTTATAAAGTCTTGATATATCGTTCATCTTTTAATCTAGTGCAGCAACGTGGATTGCTTTTTTCTTGTGCTTGAAATTCATAAATTTTAATCATTTCTAATCACAATAACTCCTAAACAACACCCATCTGCATCCGTAACCATTAAAAACACTTTAACAACTTAAGAGCCATAGAAACTCTTTTGTAGGGACTACCCCCCTTGGCTTCGTTAGGAGTTAGCCTAAAAGGAGGAGCTAGGAGTAGGTGACAGTACCTAGCTCTATGCTTGACCTCAAGGTCACACCTCTTCCACTTTCTCAAGTGAGGAGACATCTTTCAGAAAGTTTCTGCTGCTGGTGTGCAATCAGCGGACAACACAGACAAAGCATCAGCAAGAAAGTTTTCCTCCCGGGAGAGTGCATTGATCGAAAAGGAATCAAACATTTCTATGGTATCCCATACTGCGTTTCGGTAGTTGCGAAGTCTATCATTCTTAGCAGCAAACTGATTTCTTATTTTAGAGACCACCAAGTCTAAGTCACCAATGACACTTAAACATTTAATCTTCATATCTCTAGCAAGTTCTAGTCCAAGGAGAAGGGATTCATATTCGACCACGTTATTAGTGCAATCGAACTCTAAACAGAAAGAATATATGGTTTCTTCCCCTGTAGGTGAAACCAGCACGATACCATCCCCACCACCATGTCTAGATTTAGCACCGTCGAAACGCATTTTCCAGATAATGCTAGGAGGGAAAGGATGTGGTCTAACCTCTTCCCAGTAATTTGCTAACACCATGAAATTCCCAACATCCACTACTACATTTTGACCAAAAATCCGACGGCCGTCATGTCGGATTTTCGACACTTCCCTGTCGCATGTACGACACTTTGATTTTTTTTAAGCGTCGGAAACTTGTCGTCGGCTATCCGACACCTAAATAACCGTCGGTTAAGCGACACCTTAGTAACTGTCGGTTAAATTTAAAGCGTCGGTTAAGCGACAGAATATCTTTGACGGTAGTGAATTTTTTTGAAAAAATAACCTTCTTGTTGTCGGTTAAGCGACAGAAGGTCTGTCGGATAAGTGACGGCTAGTCAAATTTAAAAAAAAAAGTATCCTTTATGCCGTCGGTGAAGCGACGGATATTAACTGCAAGCGTTGGATAAGCGACATGAAGTGCCGTCGCTTAAGCGACGGATATAGAGTATAAGCGCCGGAAAATCAACAGGAAGAGGCGTCGCTTAAGCAACGGTTATGTGTGTTTTTAAAAAAAAAATATTGTCACATATGTGTAAACAGTGAATAAATCGGGCATGAAAACATAATCCCTTCAACAGATAACCTTAGTCAATAAATAAGAAAACAGTAGAAACTGAATATTTAGGTAAATAATAATACAGATGATGTTCTGTGGCATAACGTTGATCAGATTAGATGAAAACATTAATTGTAACCATAAAATCAAATTTTACTCCATCACATCTGATTCAAAAGTTTGTTTTCTACTTGATTGTAGTGTTGTCCCTTTAAAATATAACATTGACCCTCAAAATTTACAGGAAACTGTATCTTGAAGCAAATTTCTACTCTAGCTTCATTCATCTGCATGGTTTTAAGAGGCCAATGATGTATTCACAAAGCTATAATGTCACAATATCAGTCTACTCTGCCACACCAAATTTTGAAAAGCTTTATCGATTTCATATAAAGAGGCAAAAAATCTGGTTTATGACTTATCATATGTTCAAATGATAAAGTTCCAACCACTCATTGTACTCCAGATTTTTTATCATTTACCAACATTTTCCCATATCAGAGTTGAATGACAAACCCGTCAAAAAAAGGTTTGCATTCCCATGCAGAACATATAAAAGTAGTTCTAACTTCTAAAGATAAGTACATATGAAAGTTGTGCTAGTAAAACAGCAGATAATTTATCACCTATATATAGCAATCAAGGCCTCTGGCGCCATTCCAACAAATGACCCACATATATACGGACCATACTTGACATTTGTTGCAACAACACCATAATTGAAAATTGTGTAAGGAAATGGTGAGACTCTTATAAGAGCAATGGTCTGAAATTGACGGAACCAACTTCCTTCTCCTACTAGTCTTATCACAGTAGCTTTTTGGGGCCATCTTTTCAGCCACGTCTGAAATGAAAAATGGTAGAATGTCAACACTAGCTTTTCATAAAATATCTGACTTGAACATTATATACCATGTACACTAAATTCACAACAGGAAATATAAATGTTGGTTGGAATACATACATGTATTCGATTGCGAAATAGCGACCCAATGAAGTAAGGTAATGACATGCCTATACTAGTGCCTTCCATTATTATAAGAAACCCAAGGCCATAACCAAAAATTAGTCCTGCCAGCCACATAGATGGTCCTGATGGAAGCAAGAAAACTGGGAACACAGCCATAGAGGCAATTAGCAGGAATGCCAGAACAGGCCTTTTGAAGGTTGAGGCCTCCCAATTCATAATCGGAATGACAACCTATAATAAGCCAAAGAGTAAACATGTCTTAGAACAAGACTATCTCTGATGAAGGAAAATTGAGATAAAGTAATCCAACACACGCACAACTTCCTATCCCATTATTGCAGTTCAAAGATAAGGACCACAAACTAATAATTATCCTTTTTTTCTTCATTATCAAG
>LPNX010116759.1:10220-82724 GCA_001517045.1 Pseudotsuga menziesii
AGTTTTTATGGGGCATTTTATGGTTATTTTATATTATTGTTTATTTTAAAAATCAAACTATTATAATATGCCATGCATGGAGCGCTCTCTATTCCCCCTTTATTAAATGGAATTTACATTATAGTTTTATTACGTTAAAACTATTAAAATCCCATTCTATTGTATTGAGGCCACATATGCTGGAAAAATAAGGGGATTTTTAGAGTTTTCATATACACTTTGTTTAGTGGTTTTGTGACCTTAGTGTCCACCACCAATGCATCTTATTTTCCATGATGTTGTCATATTGTAAATAGGACCTTTGCCATTGATTGTGAGAGAGTCCATTTTATTCCACATGTTTGTGTGAGAGATCAACCTTTGTCATAGCAGATCCTCTCTTTGTAGGAGATACATAGCCACATGCTTGTGAGAATCAACTCTTTGCACATGAGAGCATCTCTTTGATACTGTCACTTGTTTTGGGAATTCTACCACCACTTGATGATGTGGGAATTCAACCCTTTGTAAATGAAAGTATATTTGAAGAAGAGAATGAAGCGAATACATAGTTGAGTGGCTCATGGAGATGTATCCAAATATTTGTTGAATTATGTTATCAATCGGATTTGCACATTGTCTCACAAGTGGTGACAACAAGATCCCAAGTCTGATTTTTCTCGATAGCATCGAGTGTGATTTTTCTCAATAGCAACAATATCTTCATTCATTTCTTGTACCCACTGTGCATCCTTTATTGATTTATTGAAAGATGTGGGCTAAAAAGAAAACAGAGCATACTGAACTTTCTCATCAATAACATGAGTTTTCCCATATAACTCCCTCAAACTTCTGGTTTTGAGGTGGAATGTATGTTTGTGTTTCTTCTGCATGTTGCACTTCCAACCTTAGAAGTCTGATAAGTAGATCTAACACATCTAAGCTTTCTTGTTGTTGTATGTCTGAAGGATCACTCTAGCATTTGTCTTCAAGGAACTTCACATCTCTGCTATCTTTTTGGTGACAGGATTATACAACTTGTAAGCCTTGTGTTGTTCACTGTAACTAGTGAAAATACACCACTCACTCTTATTATCCATATTTCTTCTAAGTTCATCAGATACATGAGAAAATGCAACAGTACCAAAAACTCTTAGATGTGAAACACTAGTCTTAGTGCCACTCCATGCTTCTTCAGAAATCTTGTCTTGGACACTCACCATGGGTGATATGTTGAGCAAGTATACTGAGCATGCAACAACTTCATCCCAATACTCATCTGATAGCTTCTTGTGTGACAACATGCTATGGGCCATGTTCGTGATGGTCTGGTTATTTTTTTCAGTAACTCCATTCTGTTGTGGAGTGTATCTGGTGGTGAATTGTCCCTAGATGCCATGCTGCTTGCAAAAATCTGTAAACTCATGTGAATCATATTCACCTCCACCATCTGACATGAGCACTTTAATGGACTTTCCAGACTGCTTCTCAGTTAGGGCCCTAAAATATTGGAACCTAGAGAAGGTCTTTGATTTGTTCTTGGGGAAATAAACCCATATTTTCTTACTAAAATCATCAATAAATGTCAGAAAACAAAATCTACCTGCTATGGATTGGATTTGCATGGGTCCACATAGTTATGTATGAACTATCTCAAGATGTTCTTTGGCTCGATATGTGGAAGTGGGGAATTTCCCCTTTGATCTTTCCCAATGATACAATTCTTATAGGAGCTGGATTGTTCATGTATAACTGGTAACCCCTTGACCATGGACTGTTTTTGTAGGATATTGATACTCTTGAAGGGAATATCAATGAACCTATAGTGCCATACCTAGGTTTCATCTAGACTATAAACAATATGGGCTATAGACTGTGGAAGGTTGCACTTATGAGACTGAGAGGAAATGTTATGTTCTTAGTCATTTCAACTTTAGATATGAGTCTCTTACTGGCATGTTTATCATAAATGGCACAATATGTATCATAAAATCAGATATCATACTTGTTCTGAAGTAATTGACCTTTACTGATCAAATTTACATTCAGATGTGGTACATATAAAACCTCATGAATAAACTTCTTTTCATATTTCTTTGTAAATCAAGAACAATACCTTTGCTTTTTGTTGGAACCAGAAAGTCATATCCTATCTTGATATTCGTGACACCAGAGGAATCCAAACAAGAGAAAAGTGACTTATTACATGTCATGTGATTGTTGCAACCACTATCTAGTAGCCATAATTATGAGTTGTAGTGTTCTTTAGTTGTTCGATAAGAGAGGAACATAACCTATGACGAATCTTCTTCTTTTGAAACATGGGGTCTACATTGTTCTCATATGCTTGCGTCTTTATGCATTCTCATTCATAGTGGCCATACTTCTTGCAATAGTTACATTGAATATTTGACTTATTAGTCCATTTATTGCCTCTTCCCCTCTGACCTTGAGAGTTGTGAGAGTGCTCTGAGTGATATAAATGTTCATGATTGGTTTTGTCCTCTGTATGAGGAGCCCCTCGGCCTCTTCTTCGTCTACCTCTTCCTCCTTTGCCTCAGCCTTTGCTGAGGGAAGCTTGAGTGCTGAAAGCATTGGTCAGTGATGTTAGGATTATTATAATCTACCCTTGTCCATTTATAGTATGTTGATCATTTTGTCTAGCATAAGGAGACATATTTTATTGTACTGAAGTATGGGGAACACATATAGAGGTTAAATTCCACTTAATGCACGTTCATGCATGAGTTTAAGTTCCTCTAAGACCATTCCCTACATTTTAGGAGCCACTTTGAGTGCCACCAGCATCCTCCATTAGTTGGTTGTGGTAGGTAACCAATTATGCTGAGTCTATCTTCAATTACATTTAGTTAGATCACTCTTAGTTAGTCTAGCGCCATTTTTGCATGGATGCATGGGGAAGTGGCACCTTTTTCCACCTAACTTGTCAGTTTAACTAGTTTAAATAGTTTAACTGATTGTTGGACTGATTTTGTTATCCATAGTTAGACGCAGCGGATCCCATGCAGTGATATAGACACTCCTAGTTAGCCAGTCAGTCAGGATTGAGTTGGTAGATTTGAATATTATGCACATGATTTGAATTCTCCTTATTATAACACTATTGTGTACTAAAGGAATTAATGAAGGTTAATGTTCTAATTTACTGATCAATTCCTATCAGTTTTCTCTAAAATTTGTCTTGTTCAATGTACATTGTTTTTATTATTCCACTGCACAATTATACCTTTCAGTTCCTCTCATTGCTTGTATATCAATGGTTCAATAATTCAAACATGGTATCAGAGCCTTAGTTAGGCTAGTAACAAGGCTTTTCTGACCTCGATTGTACACCAGAAGCAACTGAGTTTCCACATAAATTCGAGAATGATAGCCTTGCTCCATCTGAATTCTGTTCAGAGAAGTCTATTGAGGTGTGATGGAATCTAAGAAAGTGTACATATCGAGGTGGAAAGTCTTGAAACTAACATGATTGTGAATTATTTTGGTGTTTGCAGTGTTACTTGCAGGTACCTACGTAGCTTGTTGAGAAATTGACTGGTCGGCATCTAGATTGATGGAATCTTCAACTCTTGTCCCCCGGATCCTTACACCCTTCAACTATGTTTATTGGAGGGAATTTATGCAAGTCTCCTTGCTCAAACTTGGCCTGTTTAGGATGAAAATGGGAAGAGAGATAGAGCCCCATCACCCTACTGAGAAGAACACATTTTTGAATCAGTTGGATGAAGCCTTTGGCTTCTTGTGCACTCATATCTCCTAAGATATTTTGTTCCACCTTGAGGGACTAAGGAATCCGAAGGAATATTGTGAAAATATTGAATCTTTGTTTGGAAAAAAAGATGAGCTTCAATGGAACATATTGGAGAATGATCTCATTGCACTGCTGCCCAACAATTTCGAAACTGTTCATCATTTTTTCACAAAATTCAAGTCACTAGCACTGCAATGTAAACAATGCAGAATAAAGAGAAAATATGAGCAATTGGTTCTATTAGTACTCAACAAGCTTGGCTCAGAGTAATTTTTCTTTGTCTCTTCTTTCCATTCCGAAATAGTTTCCATCCCCAATTGGAAGATGCCTTCTCTAGATGCTTTGTTGAGTCCTTAATACATGATCAAGATAAATTGGTTCAAATGGGAGTAATTCAAACCTCCAAGAATCAAGCTCTCTTGATGTCAGACTCAAACAATGCACAATCCATAGGGAAGCACAAGGGGAAGGAGGCCAGAGCCACTAATTTGAAGCCAAAAGAGAATCATAGATCTTTCGAAGGAGCCTCGGGCTCCAAGAAAAGGAAGAATTTAGAGAAGATTATATGTCCATACTATATGAGAGGCTTTCATCCTAAAATTCGGTGCATGAAGAAGCAAATCGACCACCGGTTAACACTCCTTGAATAGAACAATATTTCCCTTCCACAAGGAGCAAAGAATTCTGATGCTGGACAACCGACAGAAGAGCATGAGAGATGCCATGCCTTGAAGGCGGGCCTTACTTAGTCGAAATCTTACTTGATAGATTCTAGAGCATCCAACCACATGGTTACCTCCAAGGAATCCTTCTCCATTCTCACTCTATCAGGAGGACCTAACATTCACATGGGAGATGACTCCCAAATCCCAGCAACAGGAAGAGGTTTAGTTAAAATCTAGCATGGTGAGTTCAATAATGTTCTCTATGTGTCCTCTCTTGCAACAAATTTGTTGTCTATTTACCAAATGACCCATACAGGCTCTCCCAAGAGATTTACATTTGAATCTGACTCAATTGAAATCACAGAAAAAGTTACTGGAAATCTCATAGCAAAATGGTTTGCTAACCATCCCTCAAAGGATTATGAGTTTTCTCATTTTTGCTTGTTTCACATCCAACAACTCTATTGACTCATGCTAACAACGCCAACAAGATATGGCATGAGAGATTTGGGCATCTCAATTTCAAATATCTCTAGCAACTCCACAATTACAAAATGGTTGAAGTCTTTCCTCTCATCCAAACATCAGATGGAGTATGCCATGGTTTCTTGGTAGGTAAGCATCCAGAGAAGAGGTATGAAGATGGGAAGGCAACTAGGGATTCCTCTACACTTGATTTGATACACAGTGATGTGTCAGGACCAATGCCTACAACATAAATTAATGGTTCCAGGTATTTACTTCCTTTTATTAATGATTGTTCTAGGTTCTGCTGGGTATATTTCATGAAACAAAAATCATAAGTATTTGGAATTTTTAAAGTTTTTAAAGCTTTGATTGAGAATAGTTTCAAGAAAAAGATAGAGTCCATAAGATCAGATAATGGAGGTGAATACATTATAAGATATTTTCATCATTATTGTGAATTGGATGGGATTCGAATGGAACACTTAGTTCCATACACACCACATCATAATGGTGTGGCTAAGAGGAAAAATAGATCATTGAAGGAGATGGAAACCTGTCTTCTCTAAGTGAAGAATATTCCTCCTTATCTTTGGGCAGAAGCTGTAAACTATGCTTCATACATACATAATAGAGTGCCTCATAAATTAGTGGTTGGGGCCACTCCATTTGAAGCACTGCATGGGCATAAGCCTAATGTCTCTCACTTGATAATTTTTTGTTCCAAAGCTTGGACCAGAATACCCATGGATAAGAGAAAGGCCTTCCAAGCCCATAGTAGCGAATGCATACTGCTGGGATATGCATAGGATGCAAAAGCATATAAGTTGATGGAACTTGCAACTGGGAAATGCTTCATTGAGCACAATGTCCAGTTTGAAGAAGATCAATTGCTTAATCTACCACCATCTGAAGCACAAGAAGGTATAAACACTCTTCCATTTCCTTTTGATGATGATATTTTGTCACATGTTTCAGATTCAGATGAAGAGGAACAAGATCAAAATTATCTTGATATTGAGGTTGTACCTCATGAAGATCTAGATCCAAATCCATCTCCCATTCCAAATCAGTGGCCTAAGCCTAAATGGGACCAAAATCTCATTGAAGCAGATGGGAATGGTGTTGGGAATCTAGAATACAAAAGGAGAACAAGGTTTGAGTATCATAATGAGCATGTTGCACTCTCTCACACATATTCGCTCTCTACATAGTGGTGCAACAAGTTTCCAGGAAAGTGCTACTTGATGATAGCAAATGATCAACCATTTGGCCCACAAAAGAAAAAAATTGATCATTCCATTCCTCCTCCAGAAAGAAGAAACACATACAACATCCATCATATCAGAAGAATAGTGAGAGGTTCACATGCACAGCTTAAGGATGTTGCTGCACAGAAGAACCATGTTGCCGCATAGTGCTTCAAATTGCAGCAAAGTTTTTGCAAGTTATTTTCCAAAGAGGAATATGTTTCTCCTAAGAATAGCTTGTATTTCTCGTTCCTGCTTATTTTGAGGGGGGGGGTTCCCATGAGGTTTTCCCCATTTTCCTTAGTTTATTAAGCAGTTTTATTTTTCATTAGATTGTATAGGTTAATTTTGGCCTAGTTGTCAAGGAACAAAGTTGTCCAAGTCTGGATTAAGGGGGGTGTTATGATTATTATAATCCTCCCATTGTCCATTTATAGTATATTGATCATTTTGTCTAGCATAGGGAGACATATTGAATGTACTAGAGTATGGGGAACACATATAGAGGTTAACTGGAACTTAATGCATGTTCATGCATGATTTTAAGTGCCTCTGAGACCATTCCCTACATTTTAGAAGCCACTCTGAGTGCCACCAACAACCTCCATCGGTTGGTTGTGGTAGGTAACTAATTATGCTGAGTCTATCTTCAATTGCATTCAGTTAGCTCACTCTCAGTTATTCTAGTGCCAGTTTTGCATGGTTGCATGGGGAAGTGGCTTATTTTTCCACCTACCTTGTTAGTTTAACTGGTTTAACTAGTTTACCTTATTGTCAGATTGATTTAGTTATCCAGAGTTAGACTACTGGTTCCCATGCAATGATTTATACACTCCTAGTTATCTAGTCAGTTAGGATTGAGTTGGTAGATTCGAATCTTATCCACATGATTCGAATTCTCCTTCTTTTAACATTGTTGTATACTGCTCAAAATAATGAATATTAATGTCGTAATTTACTAATCAATTCTTATCACTTTTCCCTGAAATTTGTCTTGTTCAGTGTACATTGTTCTTACTATTCCACAACACACTTATACCTTTCAATTTCTCTCATTTCATGTAGATCAATGGTTCAATAATTCAAACAAGAGACTCTTCTTCTTGATTGAGTCGAGCTTCATGAGATAGAAAGGATCCACTCAATTCTTCTAGGGTGAACTGAGGAAGATATTCTTCTTCTTCTATGGAAGTCACTACCATAGAAAATTTCTTGGTGAGACACCTTAGAATATTCTAAACAACTACCTTTTGTTCTAGAGGTTCTCCATAGGTTTGAAATTGGGTTAAATGCCCAAAACCCTAGTCATAAACTGATCTACATTTTTAGTTTCCTTCATTTTCAATATTTCAAACTGAAGTAGAAGAGTTTGCAACCTTATTGTTTTTACTCGGTATGTTCCCTTATAGGCGAATGCGAGCCGATTCCAATCTTGATGTGCGTTGGTAGCTCCCGAGATCCCTAGGAAAATGGACTCCTCGATGCAACTTTGGATCATCCAATTGGCTATGAAATCTCAGTCTCGGCGAGCTTCTACGACATTCTTCTGGGAATTATTCATTGCAACCAAAGCATTTGTATCAGGTTCTTTGAACTTAGTTTCAACCATATCCCAACATTTGTTGAGCTGGAGAAACATATTCATCTTGATAGACCAAAACTCATAGTTGGTATCAGTCAGTACGAGTCCAAAGATATGCTTCAAATTTGAGGTGATTGTGCTGGTATTATCCATCTTCTTATGAATATTTGCTCAATCAAACTAGATTTGTATATCTGATAGAATATCTGGTCCTTTAACTCAACGACGCTCCTTGTATAGCTAGCACAGGGCGTCAGAAGGGTGCGTAAGTCAAAAAGGTATGTCACCTATGCATTTTTCCTTTGGACAAGGTGTGTCACCGACAGTCTTTTCCTTTAGACAAGGTGCGTCACAGACACACTTTTCCTTTGGAAAAGGTGTGTCAGTGGTGTCAGTGACACTCTTTTCCTTCATGCAAGGTGCGTCAGCAACGCACTTTCACTTTAGACAAGGTGTGCCATCGATGCACTTTTCTTCAGGAAAGGGTATGTCAATGGGTCACTGACTCTCATATCTTTTAGGCAGGGTGTGTCAACACTCCAAGAGAGAAGAAAAAGAAAAAATACACATGATTCCTCGATGTGTTTCGACTTCGATCACAACTTCCGTGTGTGTGTGATTTCCACTATGTGAAAAGGATTACCCAAGACAAAAGGAATGGATCAGGCCACACACTCTGATACCATGTTAAAGTTTAGCAAAGGAATGAAGAAAAAAAGATGGAACACGAGTGGGCATATTGATTGTCTTCTCATTATTAGACTCAAGTATTTATAGGATTACATCACAACAATACAATTGACCAATACTATGGTCCATAAAATAAAATGGGTCACTAATCAAGATAAGGTGACCAAATCAACTACTCAACTAACTAACTGATTCATGTTGCATTTGACCGGTGAGATTACATTTCTTAACATGCATTACAATGTTCCACATCATCATTGAATAATATCTTTGCTCGGTGATTTGATAATTCTCCAACCTCAGAGTATTACAATTTGGGTATTTTATTCATCATTTAGGATATTTCTTTCGATAGAGTCATTTGAACAAGGTATATGCTTATTTGTTGATGCTCATACACAGAAACAAAGATTTACAAGGCACAAATTCATTTATTCTGTGCTTTTTCGAGCCTTCTCCTAGTCATTACATTGTTGAGGGTTTTAGGAATGGAAGGATTTACATAACAATTTCATCAAGATTCATCTTAAATGTTTTCCCCATGTTTGACTTAATTTCTTATCATTAAGAATTTGATGTATTCTGATATGGAATTGGTTAATATTGCACAGAGGTGAAGGGAATTCTCCACTACTCCCTTATATACTTAAAGTAGATAAGTAGGTTTCCATTGCTCATTCTCCACTACTCCGTGATATACTTAAAGTAGATAAGTATGTTTCCATTGCTAAGAATAAGCACATACACTTAACTTGTGGTTGGTGAACACGGATAGGTCACAAGTTAAGAGTCACTAAGTTATAAGTTAGGTTTCCATTGCTAATTCTTCACTACTCCTTGATATACTTAAAGTAGATAAGTAGGTTTCCATTGTTAAGAATTAGCACAGACACTTAACTTATGGTTGGTGAACACCGATAGGTTACAAGTTAAGTGTCACTAAGTTATCAGTTACTTGTTCTCATTTTCTTCTAATTAAATGAGTTATTTCTCACAAATTGCCAGTTATCCACTCATTAGCTAAGAGTTATACATGCATCAACTACCGGTATACTTGTCTCATAAACGTGGAAAAAGCATAGGTACTTATCCACCCAAAAATCTCAAATAAAAACACCTATCAATCTAATTATTTCCAAAATGTTGATAATGTACATGTTCCTCATTAAATGGAAAATATATATATATATATCTTTATGTTATGATTCATGAATTGCAGAAATCTTTATGAGCCTTTAACATATATAAATCTACCAAATTCATACATTTATAAATGTATGAAATAAAATTTTCCAAAAAAGTAAATGTTAAAAAATTATATTTTTAAAGATTACATTTTTACATATAACGTTACGTTTACAAATATTACCAGGGATCTGTCCAATTAAATATAATACAAATATTATTAGGGTTCTGTTCTTTTAAAAACGAACTAGGTAGTTTTAATAATTGCCTAGTCTAATGAATGAAGTGGATCTGAACTCTGCATAGTTTCAATGCCGGTTTCATATCGTTGTAGTGTTGTGAAATTATAATGATACTTTCCAGTAAAAGAGTTTGATTAATTGTTCCTTAGGCTTCATTATGAAACTTCAAATCTGTGAGCCATCATAATGTTAATAGTTTCATCCAGAATGAGTAACTTTCATGTATATGTGTGAGATACTTAATTCTTAAGTTAATTATGATTCTTCTTATTTTCAATTTTCTTCCTTTATTATGATTCTTTTTATTTCCAATTTTCTTCCTCATTAGAATAAGGATGGACTTCACACTCTAATTATTGTTTTTTTGGAAAACAAAAAAAATGGTAATAAAAGAAATGGTATAATTCTTGTTTTTGTGAATAACCAAAAAATATAGTAATAAAGGAAATTGATTCATATGTTATAAATTATAAGAAAGAATTGATTCCACAAACTCAATGCATTACTATATTTATATCGATAAGTGTTTAGATATTATTTTATATTTTGGATTTTCTTTAGCAGATCAACAAGATTAACTCTAGTGTAACAAGTATACACTGAAGATTCATTTCATGGTCGTCATATCTTGTTATGCTTAAATACATCTTAATTAAGATTTAAATAAGCTTCTGTTAAGAATTCACTATTTAATGATTTATAAATCTATAATTCACTAAAGTTTTATAGTTTACATTAGTTTTTGTTTTTTTTGTTTATTATTTATTAAACAGTATTTATTTTATGTTTTTTTTCTTAGTTTAATATTTACGCACTCTTAAAGATTACTTACAGATTATGCTCATACCTGAGTTGGTGGAACCAATGTTTGTGGTGATCAGTGTATACTCATTTGTTTCGTCAGCCATGAATAGAGAATTTGCTAGTTCCATGTAAGTTGAAGCCATGAGAAAGGAGATGCATAAGAGATGGAATTCGTTGTATAAAAATAACAAGCTTTTTAAAAGGTAAATCTATCTCATTCACGATAAACATTTCACCATGAAGTTTGTGTTGAAATTATGGCACTAAGGCAGTGAAAGAAGTTTTTTTTTCACACAAAAAAACAACTTTATATATTAAAAAAAGTTGTCATAAGTACATATTCGTCAGCTACCCAAAATGACCATATATCCACATATGTCCTTAGTTCCTTATATATCAGTATTTCTTATTCCTGTAGTGGCAAGACTTAGATTTATACAAAAACTATAACATGTTGATAAACATAAAACAACAAAATATTGAAAGCACTACACAATACTTAGTAGTCGATGATCAATTCTAGTTCCCTCCTCAACCAGTTCCCAGTCAATGTTCTCCATACCATCCCCTAAATCTTGCTTGGATAAACAATCAGCCTTAGTATTCATCTCTCTATAAATATGACTGAAAGAAATATGATGAAAACATGTAATGAGATCTTTAACCCGCCTGATCCAGTGGTAAAGATCAATAGCATGTAAAGGATGAATGTCCTTTGCCCAGTTCACTATCACTTTCAAGTCTCCATATATCATGATAGATAGTAGTTCCTTCTCATGAGCAAAATAGAGCATACCCCATAGAGCTAAAATTTTAGCGTTAGTATTCGATCCTATGCCAATCCCCATCTTCATCTTGTAAGAGAGATTGTGACTAATCCTTATCATCATTTCGACCCCACAAATGCCACCCTGGCTCCGCACCATCAAAGAACCCAACAACGCACTGTTGATCAACCAATGGGAAACGTATAACCCAACCAGGCTCCCTACGATTCAGAGATCCATAGGCTAGGAGCTAGCCAAGTTCCTTCATACCATCCCAGTTAGAGTCTGCTATATCATTCTGAAAATTAACCAAGTTACGAGCCCTCCACACTGCCCAAAAAGTGGCCAAGATAACATCCATCCACAAGAAAGAATCCTTTAAGCAAAAAAATTATTGTCAGCACACAAGACTTATCCCACCTAACAGTGACCGAACCGTGAGTACCAATACATGCCCAAACATTCTGTTAAAATAAACAGTTATCAAACACATGCTCCACTGATTCAGAGACCGAGAAACATAAACAACACCACCCCGTCCCATTGAAACCTCATTTCGGGAGCGCGCCCCAGGTCAATGTCTTGTGTTTAATGCAAATCCAACCGAAACACTTGATTTTCAACGGCAATTTCCCAGTCCATATTTCATTAAGGGCATCCTTCATCGCATCAGTTAATTGCAAATTGACCAGAATTCTATACACCAACTTTGTTGTGACAACACCAGAGGATTTGTTGAAATCCCAAACCAATTTGTCACAATCATCATTCAATGAAATACCTGCAGAGATAAAAAAAATTAATAAAATTATCCTATTCACAATCCATCTTCCCTCGGAGATTCAGATCAGAGGAGTTTAACCAACGGGGTTTCAATTCGTCTTCCAATATGAATACATGTTTAAGATCATAAATATTCAATCCCAATCCCATAATCGGATCAATGCCCATAAATACCTGTGTGCCTCTACCTAACAGCCAACCGAGATTTGGAGAAATGAATTGCAACGTGTCCATCAAACTACGCCATATCAATGACCCATTCACCGGCTGAGCATGCCCCGATCTTAACCAGGATACAACATGTATCCTCCTAAGATATTTGCACCTAATGATCTTACCCCACAAACCAACATTATGAATATCCCTCCAAATACTTTTAGAACATAAATATTTATTGAAACAACCCAAATGCGTAATCCCCCAACCCCCATATCTTTCATCTTGGATAGGCTCTCCCATCCCGCCAAGTTGAAATTCACATCCAACAATTTACCTCCACAAAAAGTTGAAAATGATCCTTCAGATACCAGAAATCATGCCCATCGAAAAATGCAGCAAAGAAAACCAGTAAACTGGAACACTTTGGAGGACATAAGTGATTAACATAAGACGCCCTCCCAGATTTAGCCAACGAGAGGTCCACCCCTATAGCTTCCTATGAATTTTAGCCACTAACCACTGCCAGTATTTCTTCAGGTACTTGTTAGGCTTAAGAAAATATCCTAAGTACTTCATACCCTCATCAATATAAGCCACCTGAAAAGAGAATAGATTCGCAATCTGGTCCACCGGTACCAAATTACCGCAATTGTATCAGAAAGAAGATTTGTGGGTACTAACAGATAAACAAGAATGCAAACAAAATCGATTCAACAATTCTTTAACATTCCTCCACTTGGCCACCGTACCCCTACAAAAAATGATCACATCATCCATGAACAAAACATGCGATAAAAAATGGCCATTTGACACTTTAGCACCTTGAATGAGACCATCCTCCTTGGATTTTTAAAATATACGACTTGGCCCTTCAATGGTTAATATAAACATATATGGTGACAAGGGACATCCTTGTCTAACCCCACGGGTACTTTTGAAAAAATGAGACGGAGAACCATCTACTATAATAGCATAACTAGTAGTGGAAACACACGACATGATCCAACGAGTAATGTCATATGAGAGACCAACATGTATAAGAATAAGACGTAGAAAATCCTAGTCAATCCCGTCATACTCCTTTTGTAGATCAATCTTTACGATAAACGGACTAAGCTTTTTCATCTTCATCAAGTGCAAACCTTCCTCTACAATTCCCACTGCATCAAGAATTTGATGGCTAGGAAGAAAACTAAACTATTTGGTCAAAATCACCTTACTTAACACAGGTTTCAGTCTATCTGCAATCATTTTCGTGATCATCTTGTACAAAAGGTTGCATAACGAAATGGGTCGATATCATTAAAATCAGTCGGCTTATCGACCTTGAGAATGAGAGTAATAAAGGTCTTATTTAGTGTCTCTGGAATGACCCCAGAATGACATGAATCCTCCATAGCCTTGGTCACTTTGCCTCCTAGTAAATCGAAAAAAGTGGATGAAAAATTCCACAGTCCATGTGTCTGGCCCCGGGATTTTATCTCTCTTAAAACTCTTGAGAGTCTCCAGGACCACCCCTTCAGACATCGAATCCCCAATAATCGTATAGTCTCCCTCCTCAAAGAAATGAGGAAATTATTTGATGACATGTAATTGATTCAATATAGACACTCCTCCCTTCACATAATAAGAATCAAGAAAATGTTTTCTCGCCACCCATTAAATAGAATGGTTATCATACATCAGGTTACCACCCTCATCTGTAACTTCCTAAATCGCATTAGACAAACGTCTTATATTTGCGAAATTATGAAAATACTTTGAATTTTCATCTCTGACCTTTATCCAGATGGCCCGGATATTCTGTCTAATAGATTCTTCCTTGTGCAAAAAAATCTTAATACCGGCATATTCCAACCCCATTAATACCTATTTTCTATCAAACGAGAAAAAATCTCCATCATCTGCCTCTGATAAACCCTGTATCTCAGCCTCAATAAGATCCAAGTCTCTATTTAAATACTTTTTCTTTATCTGCCCCCAATCAATAACCTCCCCTATGATATTATCCATAACCCATAACAACCTGTTCATCGGACCCAAATGCTCATGAGCGTGGTCCTCAAAGAGACCCCACTTCTCATGAATCAGCTGGTTGAACTCATCATCCTTCAACCAAGAATTAAATCGATAATAATGAAAGTATTTTATCAAAATCCAACTGCAAGTAAACATCATGATGATCCGAAAACCCAGTGACCAGGACCTGTATTTGTTAATCTCCTCACATAAGCCATCACACATAAAAAAATATGTCTAACTGCTTATCAATCCCCCCACCACCACACCGTCCATTAGACCAGGTGGGGGACATAACCACAGGGACAATATCATTTAACTGCAAATCACCAAATAAAGAAATAAAATACTCTACAAGTTCATCCACAGAGTGACCTGCTCCCCAAACTTCGCTAGGAGACAAGGTGAAGTTGAGATCCCCGGCTAGAATAAGATTAGGATAATTCAAACACCCTATCCTAAGCAAGTTATTGCAAAACATATTTCGATCCCTATAGGGAGCGTAGATGTGTAGTATATTTATCGACTGATCAAAGCCCTTACAGTGCCTAGAGAGGAGAATACCTACACATGTTGAAAAGGGTTTCAAATCAGCAACTGAGGGATTCCATGCCACCAGAGTAATTCTAGAAAGACCATCTGAATCCAAGGAAATAACCCTCCACCCTGGCTTTAATCTCAGAAAATAATCACACGCGCATGATGCCTTGATCATTATTTATTGAAGTAACATGATATCCACATGATGAATGTCAATTAAGCGTTTCAACACACCACTTTTGGGTCTGCTGCATAACCATCTCACATTCCAATCTGAACAAATGATTTGAAACCGTCGACAAGGGCCAAATCTCTAAGAGCCCGAAAGAAGAAGAAATACCAACATCTGATGCCAAAGGGAGTCCCCTCTCAGAGAGAGCAATGACCTTAGGATTAACTCTTGAATCCACCCTAATGTTATCTTTAATGAACTTATAGCTTTCCCTTCCCTTCTTGGGTCCTCTGCACTTGTGAATCGACGCATTTGTTTCCCTAATGGATGACATATGAAGGATATCAGGACTAACCAGCCCCTCGACAAAGTAGGTAGGAAGAGGCTCACACAAACCCAAAGAACGAGATGGACTCAAGACAGGAGAATATCATTGTTCCAAACACATAGACGAGTCCACAATAGGGGACGAGGAGATGGTAATGTCTAAAGTGCTCCTCGGGGACCTACAAAAAGGTGTAAAATCACAATTCATGAATGGAGGGGACAGGGGAGTGACCACGAACGAGGGACTTAAGTTTTCAACTGTCATCTATGGGTTAATGCTAAAGTCACAAGCAGGCATGCCACACACTGAGGTTGACATACTAACCAGGTCACTCTGCGAATCCAAAATCCCATAGCGGGGAGACAATTTCCCCTCCTCCATGCCACTAGGAACTGATTCCTCCCTAGAGTCATCCTTTTCCAGCACAACCAATGACTCCAAAATATCAACAATAGAAATAAAGTTCAGTAAAAGGGGTACCGATTCAACAAACTTACCAATGAAGGAGATTGTCGAAGCTTTATCCAATGGCAAGAGGAAGTTGAGATCCCTTTCCATACGATGCGCAATCCCATTAGCACCCAAAACCTTTGACGTCCTTGTTGTAAGACCAGGACAACTAGCTTTCGAATGACCAATAGCATGACAATTGTGGCATCTAAATGAAAAACGCCAATAATCCAAAGAATGGATAAAAGAGTCTCCATCCCAAAAATCTTCCACCTCCGTCGGTAAGCCCTCATCAAGAGACATCTCCACCAAAACCCTAGGCGATACCCTCTCAAACCCTAGAAGCTGGTCATCTTCCATAAGAATGAAACGACCGAGTTCCTTCGCTATCCCCATGAAGCCTTTTAGGTTCCAACAATGTATAGGAAGTTCAAAAAATTACCCACAGATGTCACTTTGCCAATTTTTCCAATTGCGGGTCAAACCCTACATGCCAACGACCTAACACTAGCGATAACCCAAAACTGACTCTCAATAACCCTCCTGTCATCTTCTGAGAGAAACTGAAAAATAATCCATTTGTTAGCCAACAAGATGACCCGTGGGATATATTTTATGAGTGGCTTCCACACCACACGGATCCTATCCAAGATCTTGGCTCTACATAGTTTTATATACTCGAATATTCCCACCAAAGCAAGTTTCGACAACGCCTCCACCAAGTCCATCGTCACATCCCTTCCAAGTACACAAACAAAACCCGAACCCCCAACTCTTTCAAAATTGTTATGGACCGGCTGACGAACACCAAAAACCCTAGGTCCCTTATTCTTCAGAGCATACCCCACCAAGGTACTAGGGTTTACATGATTGCATACCCCTGACAAATTCCCAGACAAATGAACCTGATGCCCCAGCCTGTCACCCCTGAGGGTACAGAATGTACAAATAAAACCTTCGCCTGAGGGTTCGTATGAACCCTCCCCCCCTCCCTCTCCCATATCTAATGACATACATGCTGAAAAACCCCCCAATCCTCCCAGAAGACTAGAGACACTCCCCAAACCAAGAAATCCCCAGTAGGAAAGACAACCTGACCACCACAACCACTAGTCGACGAGAAAACCATCCTAAACTTGTTGGACTGAAAAAAAAATGGACTGCTTGCTCGCCCGCCAACTACCAGAAGCCCACCAGAGACCCAACACCCACACACCCATCCCTTAAGACCCGCTGACACAAAACCAAATTTAAATAACCTCATTGACATAAACAAACTCAGAACCCGAAGAAACACACAACATCACTCACCGAGGACAAAGCACTAAAACCGCAGCTGCACGAGACGCTAGGGTTTTTGCTCCCCGACCTTCGCTCCATGTCAACAAATCATTCCAAGAATATTTTTAGAAGGAAGGTTGCTTAAGTTATAATAATTCTTACGAAAAGTTTTTTTGATGCCATTGTTTCATAAGGGATATCTTTTAAAAGTCGTGTAAAGTGTTCTAAGAGATTGTGGTTGAAATTTTAAAAGGGGTTAGTGGAATTTAAAATTTGAAATGGATATATTGGTATGGTGATAGCTATTATAAAGAAATTTGTTCTTGGTCAAGCTATTGGAATTTTAGGAAAAGATTTAAAAAATCCATAGCTCGATTTGAAAATAAAAGAGTTAAAATTTCTTAGATTTTAGGAAAAGATTTAAAAAATCCATAGCTCGATTTGAAAATAAAAGAGTTAAAATTTCTTGGATTTTATGAGGAGTGACAAAGATGAAAGACAAAGACACTATTTTGTGCATTATCAATATATGAAGCTTTGCAATTTTGTTGTTTTCGAAGGTATCAAGATTTCTCCTTGTCGCACAAGTATCTCACTTATTTGTGTTGTAAATTGTCATCATTACATAGTGTTAGCATAGGACCATGTTGGATTGATTCAAATAAAACCCGTAGCTAGAGTACTTTCTTAGCAAATTGGCGAGCATCATGGGTGGTACCTAGATGTTTTAATAGATGGAAGTATGTCCATAGGGTTGTCAGTAATTCAATCTATGTACCAATGTTTGGCCCAAATGTATGGTTGGTTTCCAGTCAGTACATATATGACAGTTCTTGTTTTTGCAGCATGTAATGGTCATAATGTAATTGGGCGTATGTTGTAATGAGGTGCATGATCGGTTGTACTTGACACCTTCGATTTTCTGAGTTTTTGTTCCATGTTGTGATGCCTTTCCATAGGCATGTTTGTGTCCCCGTTTTGTTGTAAGCATGTTTGTTGTATGCTTGCTCTGTATGCATACTTGTAGAGCTAAGGCGCATGATATCACATGATTTGATACTCTCTTAGAGAGGTTTTTTTTTCAAGTTGTGGAATAGACCACCATTAAAGTTAATGGGGGTGACAGGTGTACCTGTAGCCTAAACTTGATCAAGGTTGAAGATAAGAAAAAGAATCTTCGATACATGGGGATTAGTCGATGGACCAGATATATTGCCAATAGTAATTATGATGGAAGCTCAAAGATGAAGAATGAACCATTGTTAGAAATAAACATTAGTAGCAAGCATGAGAAAGCCTAAAGAACCTGATGAAACATTGAAGAAGAAAAAAATACAAAAAGTTTACAGCATTGAAGAAGAAGAAAAAGAACAGAGTTTGCAACAGGGTCATGAATCAAGAACGGAGTTTGCAGCAAGGTCATGAGTCAGAGTTAAAAAAAAAAAATTTGAAATTTTGTCAAGTGTTTGTAAGCACCAACAAGCATTTTTATTTCATAATTTTGTTATTAGAGTATCATAATCAAGAAAGTAACTCTCGAGATTAAGAGGGAGTGTTAGAAGTAATAACCTTGTTAGTTAGTCCATGTTAGCTAGATTCAGTTATACAGTTCCATAATTGGTTAGCCGGTATTGGATAGAATTGTCAATTATGTAACATATATATACAATTGTATGATAACATATCATCGGTTCAATCATTCGTGGTTTGATACTCATTTGTTTCTCCTCTCCCCGTATTATTAACACTAGTTATACACATATACATTTTTTTTAAAGGAGACTTACTTAACTTTGTCCAAACATACCACCTTTAGTTATACAATTTTTCTGTACATGGAAAAATTTAAAATTCATACATACTTTTCTTTTCTCAATAAATATTTACAAAGTACAACCAAATTATATATATATATATATATATATATATATATATATAACTGAAACAAAAGAAATGTACATTTATATTTACTTTTCTGTTAATTTTGTAGCCATCATACTAATGGAACAACATGAACCACCCATCCGTAGATTGCCAAAAGTTCATAATCTTTTAACTCCGTAGTAGGAATGTGGGTCAACAACTATTAAAGCACTTATTAGTCCCTGCCCTAGGGCTAGCAGGGACTATAGGAATCGGCTTGCCGCCGTTTCAAATAACCTACACGATTACCAAAACATATTTTAAAGCTTTAAGCTAAGTTTTATATTCAAAACATCAAACAAATTATTTAATCGACCAATCAATGTAAGCACCTTCTTTTATCCACCAATGAGTCAATTCGTGCTCTTATTTGGCCTCAAATTGAGGCAAACTGTCCTTTGTAGAAGTTAAAGTATAGGTTAAGTGTTTGATTCTTGAATATTTTTTCAAGAAACGAAGTAATGCTATGAATTATTCTAGCATTACCTCTAACATTAAATGTTATAACCTCCAATGCTTTTAAAATTAAAATGATACTTCATGTTGGTTTGGCGCACAACATTCCCTACCAACGTGGCTCTCATTCAGAGCCTTCCCGACCATGCAACAATTGTTCACAGATGTTAAGACTCTCAACCAATGTGGCTCTCATCCAGATGTTCTCGCCTCCATGCAACAATTGTTCACAGATGTTAAGACTTAGATGCAACAATAGTTTTGGTTCAAAGTCGTTGTTGTTAAGTCTTGCTCTCTCAACTTCTTGAATTTCTTCCCACTTGATGATTTTGAAATGGTTCTATCACTCACTCGCAGATTCATACTGTATCATCAACCACTGGTGTCAGAGAGTCTTGATCCTTTCAGTTTCCTGTGTCTCTTTACATTCATGAACATGGGATTTCAACTACTTGTCATCATGAGAATTTAGAACCCGAACATCTAGTAGGTTATACTACTCTTGTTATCTTCATCTGTCACTTATTTCTTCAACTTTAGGTCGAAAATATGTGGTATTTTGTTTTAATAATATCTCGGTCATCATTTCTTCAATCTGTTAGCAATAAAGTTGTGCCATGTTCTCTTTTCAAGTCCAACTAGCTTACCAGTAAGCTCAATAGAAGCTGCAGTATGTTCACTTATAGGTATCTACAACTCCTCAACAGATTTCATTGATTCGAAGCATACCCATATATCATATTGCTCTATTTAGAACAACGTCTCATTCTCTGCGAACACAACATTACTAAATGAACTGCGATCATATTATAGATATAAAATGTGCTTTTAGCTCTATGAAACTACAATTGCATATCTTTGGAGTAAAGAGTTTAATGACAGGGCATGTTCGTAACATTGAAAACTACATTTTCAAAAAATTGTAATGTTAGAAGAATTATTTCAGCTCAATGATAAACTCTAAATTGGCACAGAGGATCTAAAGATTATCATGATTTGTATATGTCACTGTAAATGTGACACTAGTTAAGTACTTGATGGAATATAATGGTCCCTCAACCTGTGAAATACGCACCAAACTCCTTTAAATAACCCTCTCTGATGTCATGGCAACTCAAGTGCCATCAAATAGCTTGATAGTCAATTAGCCACTAACATGTCTACAGTCAAGCACAGACAAAATTATTCGGAAACCAAACTTGCATGAATTTATGGATGGATTGCCGAAAAGGAAGCATAGTGACAATTTCAGTCATAGGGATTATAGTTGTGAAACGTCATTGAATGGAAGCAGTTATTATGCAATGGATGTAGAAATGGAGACTAATGCCTATAGAAACGTCACTCCATCTATAATTGTTTCGTAATTACCCAATTCATTTATGTTTATACAACAATTCATGTAGCTAACAAGATCTTCAAAACTATGTTTCTGATCAATACTAACACCTATGTAGATCGCTTTAGAGGCTTTCAGGCTTCATAATCGCCCAATTGATGGACAAGTTGTTGATTCCCCGCTCAACATTAGACACTGCCGACAACTTGTTATCCATTTGAAGTTGATAGGAAACCAGTAAACATAAACTAATAAGAAACTATGGAAATGATTGATAGAAGATCCACTAGAAACAATACATTTCTAAATTTTTACACAGTATAGATCTATAAATTTATACACAAATAATATCATAACCATTTTAATAATATATCTTTGAATTTTTTATTTTCCTATTTCAAAACTCTTGATTTTAAAAGCTTAAAAATATTTTAGCTCTTATCTAGAGTTGTGTAAATTAAGCAAGTTTTTCATTCATAGTTCTACATCGAATCTATGTAGTATGAATGCTTAAGGTTTTGTATGAATATGAAGGGAAGAAGCTGGAATCCAAGTGGTGCTCAGCTGAACATGGAAAATGCTTTCAAGAAGTAGCCATAGTTGTTGTTGGGCAGCAACAATGAACATTCTGTAAATATTGCAACAATCACTTAGCAGATAATTCTAAAAATTCATTAGCAATCATACTAGATGTGGTTACAAATGTCTAACCAAAAATCAATATTCTATAGATGTGGTGTTAATGTTGCAGGAATTACATGACAGCCATCTAGCTACTCCATACCAGAAGACGCCTTACACCTTATCAGAAGATGCCTTGTGCACATTTTTCTTGAAGATGGAAAACAACCTCTAGCCTTCCCTGCACTTTCTGATTTAGACTTACATGATCTTCTAATTCTGTCGCTATTCTTGAACACTGTGCGTACCAAATATTTCCACTTGATCTGTGCTTTTCCACGGAAGCTTCGCTTCCTTCCTGCATCTGTAATTGCATGTTTTGGTTTTGGCCCCTGATATATTTTAACGCCGGTGCATATTCTGAGACGGCCTATACCATAAATAAAACAATGGAACGAATGTGGTATAGATAATCTGGGTCGAGAAGCTGAGCGCCCATTCTTCTCTTCACTCAACAAGAGTGGAGTGGTCTCATGATCAACCATTGGAAAACAAAGATCAAATGGAATTATGAACCCTCGATTGACCAAGAATAAGAGAAGATAGTATAGGGTCAATAAATTCATTGATAAATTGCATCTAAATCTACACCGATAATTGGTTCAACTCCAACTGTATACGAGTTTGTATCTCTATAAAATGCAATTGTTGAGTCTATATCTCTATAAAATGCAATTGTTGGTTCATTGATTGGATAAATTGCTTAATGCTCCCCCTCACATGCAACAATATGCTACATCCCCTTGTCAACAAGAAACCTCTTCTGTTTGTTGCAGAGAAAACTTCTAAATTGCATTGCGTTGTCGTGTTTGCTTCATAGCAGTTGCTTGCACGTCACAATGCATGCCAAGGCCCACTTGTCTTAAATCCAAATCCATATGGTTTTGGTAGGGTTATGTGTGTTATATTAAACCATTTTTCCATCTTTTGTGCTGCTCGGGATATGCCCCACTTTTGTCCACGTAGTTGACAACTTTGATAAGCTATGCCTAACACGACTCCTTGTTTGCCACAGTTCCTTTCCCTAGGTCTAGGGATCTGGTAAAACACCGTTTTAAAAATGGGTTAAGGTCAAGTGATCAAAGCTTTCTGCGGTTTTTGCGGTCACTAGGAATCGCCATTCTCTTCATCTCCATGATGGGATTTAATTTATTATAAAAATACATACACATCAAACTTTAAATATCTTGATTATAATGAAGATACAAAGCAAATGAACACATTCAAACTTCATCACCACATTCCTGCACTCCCTTCAACTCCACAATGCACGCTGTGTCTACATGGATGCAGTGTATAAATTGTTATGATCTCTGTACATTCAAAACAAAATTAGAAACTTACCATAAAAATGCATTTATTTTTGTCACTGCTGAGTTATTGTGATTATTATTGCTGTGTTAATGTGGAGGTATTGTGATTATTGTTGCTTTGTTCATGCAGATGGAATGATTAAATAAAAACAAAGTGGAAAATCGTGCCTAAGTGGCTTTCCAAGAAATGTTTCCGAAACTCCAAAATTATAATAAGTGTAGAAACAATTATAAATTATAAGTTCACTACACTTTAATCAATAATAATTGCATGAAACACATAGCTACAAGAGAGAAACAATTATAAATTCCTTCACGGTTTCTCATATGATTTCGATCTCCATCTTAGGGATCCCGTGGGTTGAAACCATACAAAGCAGCATGTCGACAAAGCCTTTAACTATATCATCCGCTCCCTCTATGGACACGTTGATTATTTTCTCAAGAAATGCATCAAAAACTTTGTTATCCTTGCAAATCAAGCCAATCTAAATGAGGAATGAAGTCTGGATGTTAAAAATATCGAGTCATATCTCACAACTTTGATATCAAATTCTTAGATACTTTTCCATTATAGTTAATTAGAAAACTCTGAAATCAAATTAATATTTACTTTGCATCACCAGTGCTAGAAAAATTGCTCCCACTAGACAAGTTACTGAGGCCTTAGAGGATGAATCGCTAATTGAAGACCAGCTTATGTGGGTAGTATCCCATCAGAAATATAGTATTCGAATTAAATAAATTATAAAAATTTCCAATTATAAATAAAAATAAAATTTGCTGAAACCCTAAAATATAAAGCACCCAAGACTGTGTTTGAGTTATTTGCCCCACATTGTAGAGTATGGAAACTTATCTCTAATCCCAAAGACGCAGGAAGATAGTGTTTTCACATCTTTGAAAGAACTCCTTTGTTTTGTAGCAGGTGTACATAGAGCTTTTCTAAGATTGCTTTATTCAGGTCCTTCTCACTTACTGAAGGTGTTCTGAAACAAATTCCTAGTTTAACTCTCGACCTAAAGTTGAGGTTTTCCATCTACATGCAAGCCGTAGAAGCAATTTTAACTTGGGGACATCAGGACTTAGGTGCATGTTGGGCCAAGGTCATCAAATTGCATAAAAATAGAAGAATATGTGGATCATTAAACAATGTGTCCGGGACAAGACTAGATAAGTTATGGATGGCAAAGCTTGTTCAGTGGATCATCGAATTGGGTTAGTTGTAGTTAACCCAAGAAAATAGTCCCCTCAATAGTCAAATTGGAAGCCCTCATGCTCCTTCACACTCAGTGCTTAACACATCAGTAAACAGATAAACACATTCAGACCTTCGCACCTATCTTCGTTCACATCCTCATCTTGGGCACACCTCTCAATTCATTCTCTCAATTCTATTACCCTCTAAGAAGGCTATTACCTTAGGGGACAAGTTAAAAAAAAGGTCAAGAGGCAATTCACATAGCATAAATAGATATAGCATCATTTAAATATCCATGTATCCATGCAGGCAGTAGACAACCATCATATCTTCATGTATTTGTCCATTTGTACTTATTATTTTGAAAAATGCATATGTAATTATGCCCTATTGTTGGTGTACCAGTCTCTAATTTACATATAATTGTCATCATTAATTATATTAATAAAATAAAAATTCAATACAAAAGATGTACATGAAATACTATATAAAATTTTAAAATTCTTTTGGGCCCAAGGAACATTTTCATAAGAAGTGCATACATTTTTAAAAAGGCACGCCGTCAACGATGTTCTCAATTTTTATTAGAACACCATAAATAATGCATTGGGATCTAATAGTGAGCATCATTAACCAGATGGCATAACAAGTCGAACCAGTTTTTGACAACTGACTTGCTTAGTTATTGATAGCGAAAGCATAAATAAACAAAACATAGATCAATAATAGGATCAAACAATAACAATAACACAATTGAACACAAAGATGGTGAGACTTTTAATAAGAAAACATACCTAAGGTAAATAATACGATCTGTAGATGTATTTTTCAAATGTTGTAGCGAAAGCATAAATAAACAAAGCAGAGATCAGTAACACCAAAATCAAACAATAACACAATTGAACACAGATGGTAAGACTTTTAAAAGGAAAACATATCTCAAAGAATATTGGTATTCTTATTATTAAACAATGGAATAACACAATTGAACATATAGAGATTTTACATATAAATTTTTTTAATAAGAAAACATGTTTGAAGTAAAGAATATTGGTAATTTTATTATTAAACAATGGAGAATACAACAGTTTCAATCATAGTAGAGCAATGGATAATTGTTTTTATAGATTTATTGTTATTTTTATTATTAAACAATGGAGATTACAACACTTTCAATGTCCCACTTTTGTCCACGCAGTTGACAACTTTGAGAAGCTATGCCTAACACGACTCCTTGTTTGCCACGACTCCTTTCCCTGGGTCTAGGGGTCTGGTAAAACAACCTTTTAAAAATGGGTTAAGGTCAAGTGATCGAAGCTTTCTGGCCTTTCTCTTCATCTCCCTGATGGGCTTTAATTTATTATTAAAATAAATACACAACAAACTTTAAATATCTTGATTATAATGAAGATACAAAGTAAATGACCACATTCAAACTTCATCGCCACATTCCTGCACTCCCTTCAACTCCACAATGCACGTCGTGTCTACATGGACCTGGAGAGTAAGAGCAGTGTATAAATTATTATGATCTCTGTACATTCAAAATAAAACCAGAAACTTACCATAACAATGCATTTATTTTTGTCACTGCTGAGTTATTGTGATTATTATTGTTGTGTTAATGTGGAGGTATTGTGATTATTGTTGCTGTACAAACATATCGATGGGCCGATGTTGAATCAGAGATTGAAAGAAATATCTATGTGCTTTATACATTTATGTATACACTAGTCACAATATTATTTATATAATCTTTATAAATACAACCACGTACTTGACCACATATGTAAGATGAAAAGCTCTCACAAAAAATAAGCCCTATCCAAAAATTTCTAGCATTATTTTTTAAACTAAATTTTTTTTTTTCAATGAAAAGAATCTCATTTCTATTTACCAAAAAAGAACAAAAATGCATGCTTCAGCTTATCTCCACCCTGCTCAAACTTTGAGATTCATTATAGATTCATATGCTCCATGCACTATTTGTAGATCTCCACCCTACTTAACACTTACAAAATGAGTCAAAATTGCACAATGCTTATGCTTGAGCCTTCACCTCAACAATTCGCCAGTTCAAAATTAATTGTTGACATTCACAATGACAGAATTTGTAATAAAAATAAACTATAACTAATATTCATTCTCGTATATACTATATAAACTATGACCAATAACCTTTCTAAAGTAGCCAAATTAGCCATCAACGGCTCTAGTGTTTTTGAATCTTAAATTCCGGCCAGGGTGCTTCATATTCTACGTAGTCAAATCTTTTTTGTTTAGACCTATAATGAACGACTCGCATAAAAACTTCTATCTAGAAGCCCACGGTGAAGGTTTCCTACATTTCTAGATTTACATCTATTTCTAATGGCAAGGACTTGCAGCTTAGCAGCCCTCCTTATTTAGTTGCGTTTCTATGGTCAGTTAAATAGAGCACATGAGATCTATAAATACATACTTTTAAAGGAGGCTTACTTAACTTTGTCGAGTCATACCACTTCTTGTTATACAAATATACAATTAAAATTAATACATACTTTTTTTAATTAAATATTTAGAAATTACCACCAAATTATTTATATATATATATTCAAAAACAAAGAAAATTTTGCATCAAGGAACAACATGAACCACATACGTAGATTGCCAAAAATACATAAATTTTAACTTCGATAAGCCCATATTTCATAATCTCTTAAAAGTTGGCCCCACGTAGCTTCCTTGGTTAGAATGAGTTATGATTGGTCACTTTCACTTTCAAAGCCCAAGAATCTCTCTAACAAACCTTTGAAAGATTCCAAAACAACAAACCTTCATTTCCCAAAAACATCAAGGTTCCATAAAAGCAAACCTTCCCCAAAAACATAGGCACTTCATGCCAAAATAAAGGTAATCTATTCTATGATCATAGAGGATTCTTTTCTTTAAATGTGAACCTATGATCATAGAGGATTAATCGTTTAAATCTTTTATTACAAAGATATCCTATTTTCATTAAATTATCTAGGGAAAATATGAATAGAGCATCTCATAAGTAGTTAGGGTTTTCAAATAATTATCATTTTTTATAATTTAAAATAATTTTTCTATTTGTTTTTTAATGAGTAAATACTAATTTATAAACTAACTATGAATTGCAAGTAATGATGGTTGTTCATGATAATAAGTTATAAACTAGCTATGACGTATAATATTTCAATTTTTAAATATAATTTTAATTAATATACTTTATTTAAAATTAAATCAAAATAATTTGGGGTAAACTTGGAATATTACAAGTTTTGATGAATCAACTTGTATTTACAGATTGCAATTAGTGATGATTGTTTTGACTATAGTTGACAAATATTATAAATATCAAATCTTATATAAAATTATATAAATAGAAAAATATTCTAAATTTGAATTTATCTTTTTTTAAGCTAGTCTTCATATTAAAATATAGAGGAATGTACACAAAAATGTCGTGAAGCCTCCCTTGATGGGAAAACAACCCGAAGTAGAGTTATGCAGACCTCTCCAATGGAGAAAACAGTCCATAAACAGAGTTATAATACCATTTCTATGATAATGTATATTGCAATTCAAAACTAAGTGCTAAAGGGCAGAAAACACAAAACTGAACCACACACAAAACTAAAGAGAGGCATTGAGAGAGCTTAAAAAGAGCTATTTGTCATTCTTACCAGTGCTTGACTGCGACGTAGGCATTTTGGATGAACCTTAGCCTTGACTTTTCTTAACTGGTCTCGTGTAACTTTGATGGCGCTTGTCGCTTGACAAGTGGTAGCACCATGTCATTTTCCCTCTTTCAGGCGATGTTCCTCAGTCTTAACCCTGGTGTTCGATGCACCTTCATTGCTAGCAACGTTTCCCTCCACGTCCTCTTCGGAAATGTTATGGGTGGTGCCATCAGTCGTGATGGTTGGGATAATTTTGTGGTTGTTTCCCCTTCCTTTAAACATTGTACCCTGGATTTCTGCTTCCACAATATTTCCTCCTAGGAGTTACACTCTGCTTGTTGTTGATTAATGAGGCGCTCTATTTCCACCAGGTCCTTAGTTCTCCCTTTGGAGATTATGTTCTATTGAATTTGTTTCATTTAGATGTCTATATTTCTTTGTGATTGGAATATGTTACCAAAACAAGTTTTGTTCCAATGTTTAAGTTTATTTTTGAAGTTCTTAAGCTTATGCTGAAAGCGATACATAAGAGAACTTCTATGTATGGTTGAATCCTCCCACCATTTCTTGTAACTGCCTTGAATTCCTTGTTGGAGAGCCAAAAATTTTCAAACCGGAATGGCCTGCTCAAGAATTAGTTTCCTATATCCACCGATAATCCAATGGGCCAGTGATCCGAGCCAGCTAGAGGAAGAATTTCACAATCAAGAGAAGCCTCGACATGAATAGGGATCCACTAATTAGAAACATGTCTACTCTACAAGACACATGACTTGCACCCGAGAATTTGTTACCCTAGGTAAAAGTGCCATTGGAGGGAGCCAAATTAATGAGTTCACGGATGATTTTAAGGAACCATACTTATTTAAAAGTGTAGAAATGTTGGCGAATCTTACCAATTCTTAAAATGCCAACTATAAAATGTTTGGCGATATTTTTCAAAAAATATTTTAATCTCCAAGGATTTTATATCGCTTATATAATAATTTGGCGATTTTTAGGGTGAAAAAAGTTTACCCCCTCAAAATTGGGCGAAACGGGGCTTCAAAAAATGCAAAATGGTGAATCTTTTTCGAAGAAAACCCCCTAAAAATAGCCCATGGGCTAAATTTCGCCCCTAAAATTATCCATGAATGAATTGCAATTCAGTAATGGGATTAGAGAAGGCTTCACTGTCTTTGTCCAAGCGTTGAATGCCTCCTAGCTTTTCTTCTAAGGATCTGATAATGTTGAAATCCCTTCCTAAGATCTAGACTTTTCTATTCAACAAGTTTTTCATATGGTGCAGACATTGCATAAAGGCAATTTTTTCATTAAGAAGTTGGGGACTGTAAACATTAGTGATTATACACTTTGTATACCTTTTTCCAGAGTGTTGAAACAAATGGATAACAAACATTTATTAGCGAAGGATGAGAGCATCTCTATGGACTTAGGGTTCCACAATCTGGTTAGTCCTCCTGCATTTCCTTTGGCATATGTATCTATTACTTCACTATTCCTCTAGCATCGGGGGAAATCTGGTGGGAATCCTCCTCAATGCATTTGATTTCCTGTAGAAGAATAATATATGGATTTTCTTCCATAATAATCTTCTGAAGGATTGTTGCTTGCTCCTACCGTTTATGCGTCATACGTTCCAATATTGTATCTTCATTGGGGTAACGTTTTGGAAAGGATGGAAGAGAAGGTGTTTTTTAATAGAGTCCATTTGGACAAAGTTGACCATTATATGTCCAAACTGTTTAAGTAGTTTCTTAGTAGGTTTTCATCCTTTCTTCTTGTATTGCTTACTGCTTTTTTTAATACATTTGTTGGATCCTTAAGAAAAACCTAAGTTCGATTGGGCTCTTGCGGTTTCTCCATCTTGAGAGTTGAGGAAGACCTTGTGGACTTTTGAAAGTTGTTCTAGAGGGATACCTGAGTAATCTCACTTCCTGCAAGTGTCCATGATATTTTCTAGGTTGATTCCTGTCAACTCATTGTCATCATGTTTTTAATCCAAGTCTTCCCCTTCCTCCATGTTTATGTCCTCTCGAGATTTCAAATGAGAGGGAAACTAGGGATTAGTACTCATAGGATCCTACTACTCTTCCATATTTTATGTGATGTTTCCTACCTTTTCAGTTGGTGGGTCTTCTTTTTCATGTTCCTATTTTTACATTTCTATCCTGTCCTCTTTTCCTTGTGGAATATCCTCAAATTTATTCTTGGTTGCGAAGCTTTTCCCTACATTCTTGTCGTCCTTTCTATAGGTTGCATGCTTGCAATTTTGGACTGGGATGAAATTGTCCGATTTCTTTCCCAACTTCATTGGACTGAATCTTTGGGGTATTGTTCAAAGGGAAATCTTGGAAGAGATGCCCATGCATGTGACATTTCTGACAGCCAAATGAGATATGTTCATAGTCAATAGTTTGGATCCAGTCTTCACCATGTCTCGAGAGACAGATTTCTCCCAGAAAGGGCTTATGAGATATTTAAGTATACACAAATTCTGGCATAAGAAGTGCGACGACCTATTTTGGTGGCTTTATATATTTTAACAAACTTATCCAGAGTATTCCTGATACCCTCCAACATTTCTAGTAGCTAAAAATCCAGTGGCAAAGAATAGAGTTGAAACCAAACGTGGGCATGATAAAATTCCCCCTTTTGGGTTGATGTTTTCTATCCATTTGCGCAAGAAGAGACATACTGAGTTGTAGAAGTACAATCCATTCTCAAAGATCTGGTCCCCGTCCTCCACGTTGTTCAAAGATGCCGTGAAGAAACCTTTTGATCGTAATCGTTGATCGTAGTGACCTTTAGGCTTCCACCATGAAACTATCCATCATATCAGATCCTGCTCAAATGGCCATAGCCCCAGGAATTTGTTGATTAGATCGTGATGTTTCATGTATTGCTTGTAGTCCTCATGGCACTCCGAACTTACTTCAAATATGGGCATTTCTACTATCTAGGGTATACATTTGCTAGATTCCCAAGTATGAGCCACCTTTGGATGCGAGGTAGAGGCCAAAATGTCTCATTCTTTTCCTTTACCCTTATCCTTGAGTGTCTTTGTCATCCTTGGGTTGAGGTCGTTATTTGTTGGTTTCCATGGTGGCGCAAATCTTGCAAGAGGTGTCGATGCCCTGCTACCTACCATGTTGTTGAAAGAAAAGGGAGAATGAATCCCTTATCCCCATAGGTTTTCCATAGAGTAACTTCAAATCCAAGAGAGTAGCTTGTAAAACAAAGAAAGGTTTTCCCTGGGCATCAAACCTTCGTTCAGAACGCATAAACCCTAGAAAACCTTATTGCTAGAGTCATTTTTGCCCTCGACTAATTCATTATATCTTTAGCTTTATCTTACCATTCATTTAATGAGTCTAAATTTGAATTTATGACATAGGTTTAAACAATTACCTACATTGTTTTTCTTTATTATGTATTTGAACTTTTTTGCATAGGTATCTATCTCCATTCTCCCCTTTCTACATCTTACCTTTTGTAGCAAACAACTATTAACAAGGTTGAAAACATTGCTTGCTAACTTGTAGTTGGAACTAATAACAAACAAATTATGAAGAGCATATATATATATATATATATATATATATATATATATTGATTGTGCACAATTTTGACTACCATCAACATTGCATTAAAGAATGGGCGTAACCTACTTAACCGACCATTTGCACTGATCGGACGACCTGGCTCGCGTGAGCGGTCATATTCGACGTTGCCGGTCGTCCGATCGGTGCAAATAGTCGATTAAGTAGATTACACCTTAAAGAATGTGTTTTCTTAGGCTGATTATGTCTCTAAGACACGAGTTTTATTACATAACAAGAAAAAGGGAAACTCCCTACTTCCCCTCCAAAAAAGGAATCGGAAAAAAAAATAAAGAGTAAGTAAAAAAAATGAAAGAAATTAGCAAACATAAACTTGTAAAGCTTTCCATGCATAAATGTTAGAAATATTGTTTTTTAAATTTATGTTTAATTTTTTAAATCTTCATTTCAATAGTATAAGATAAGACCACTCATATTTAGACCAAAAAAAAATTGTAAAAATTAAAATAAATTAATTAATTAAAACTTTAAATATACTTTTGAGATATTATGTACTTCCATAATCTATTAATTTTAATAAAATATAATTTATTAATGTTTAATAAAATTAAATTAAAAACTATTAATTTATGTGAAAATAATTCTACGGAAATGAAAATATGTAAATGTCAAATGCGCTGACTCACCTACTCTCGTTCTCTATATGGCGAGGACTCCGTGCATTGAATGCATGCATGCGAATTTTACCAAAAATGTGTCAGCTCTGCAGTGACACAGAGCTCGGCAAAAATTGCATGAAAGGCAAGTGGCAGTCCTTGCTATTTCTGAAAATATAATATTTCTTTTTCTTTCCGGTGGCCATGAAAGCTAAGAAAAATGAATTAGTTGGTCGCATTTTTACGGCGTGTTAGCTCAATAAGTTTCTGGTTGGAAGACAATTTTTGCCCAGTGGCCATGCAATTAGGAGGAGCAGCTGAGAGAACGTGAACAGATTGAAGAATGAAGCTGTAAGAAAAAAAATCTTCCATGCACAAACCATTGGAATCAATCAAAGAAGAGCTTTAGCTGCAGTATTGCTGTATAATGATGAATCATTATGTATATACTTTCAGCTGCATAACCCCAAAAGCAAGAGTGTTGATTTGTTGCAGAGTTAATAAATATACTTGGTTCTAGCCCTTTTTAGAATACTTTATACCACTATAAACCTACTCTCTCTCATCTTGTCACCTCGAGCTTTTACCACTGTAAAATCTGCTTTCTCCTCTTCTCTTTATTTCCTTCCAAGCCATAGTCTCCAATATTATTTCTTAGTAGTGATCTTGGTCGTTAACAGAGAGATCATGAGAACTGATTCCAAAGGTTTTTGCATGGAAGATCTTTTCTCTGGCAAATCTGCCTTAGAGTCATGGCCAAGTGGTTGTGCCAAGTGGTTCTGGATGGAAATGAATCGCAAAGAAAGCCCTCCTTTCGACTCGGTTGTCGCATAATTGATTGCTGTGTGCAATGCAACTTGGTAACATATTCAGGTTTTCAGTAGACTTTGTCAATCTGTACTTCTATTCATTCATTTATTTTTGTCAATATGGATTTGGTTTTATTTTTTGTTCCTATATTTCTCAATAGATGCATCTATCTAATGTCTACATCTACATAGACATCTATGTGACGCCAATTTTCGCCAATTTTTGTGAAATAATTGTTTAAATGGATATTTCTTAATCTTTAAGTGGATTTTTTTAAATTTTAATAGACTAGCCTGTATCTATAACCTGTAATCAATCAAGCACAGAGAGCATGGGATTTATCAAGCACAGAGAGCATGGGATTTATCAAGCACCCAGAATCTACAGAACCTATAGTACCCACAGAGCACCCAGAATCTATAGGACCCAGATCTATCAAGCATCGAGTGCACAGGATTTATCAAGCATCAAGCACCCAACCCCAACCCAACCCAGAATCTATAGGACCCAGATCTATCAAGCATCGAGTGCACAGGATTTATCAAGCATCAAGCACCCAACCCCAACCCAGAGAGCACCCAGAATCTATATAGGACCCGGATGTATCAAGCACCGGGAGCACCAGATGTATCAAGCATTTAGTACCCAAAACCTATAGCACCCCGAACCTCTAGCACCAAGAGAGCCCTCGGCACCAAGAGAGCACTCGGCACCTACAGCGCCTAGCACCTAGAGAACTGGGATCCAATTTATATTTTTCATTTTTTATTTTTTAATATTTCTTTATTTATCTAGTACCATCAGGACATATATTTTTTATATATGTACTATGTAGTCATAGTATACTAGGTTGCCCCATTGGAAAGGTGCAACTTCCCCAAGGATTGCACTAGGTTTGGGATCCTTGCACCTGGCTTCTCTTCTCTTCTCTCGATGCAAAAATATAAGGTATCGCAAAAATATAAATTATTGTGAGTATTGTCTTGTCTAGATTATCTTTCAATTCGATGAGCGATTGGGGAGAAATGATTTGGCTAAACTCGGTTTCCTTTTAAACCGTCGATATCATTTTCAGAACTAGCCCTTTGGTGGATTCTTTCAGGCCTCTTTGGTGGATTCTTCATGGCTTTGAGATCATGAGCCAATTATGGATTCAACAAGGGAATAGGTAGTTTGGTATGTCAGGGCTGAGCGTCAGAAATCTTTGAAAGGGCTCTCCCTATGTAAGGGTTACCTAATGCTTGTGATGCCTTTAAACTGTAGAGGGCTAGGGCTACCCTCTAACAAGTTGGCCCTCAAAAGACTTGTATTTTTAACATCCAGATGTGATTCTCATTTAGGAAAATATTGCTTGTGGGGATACTATCCAGGCAAATTTGAGGTCCCTTCGGCCTGGATGGGATTTTGTAGGTCTTGATGCTCCTGGTAGATTAGGGGGCATCATTACTAGGTGGCTCACAAGATCTTTTATCTATATTAATTAGTAATAGTTGAGCTATAATTAGAGGTTTGGGCACAATGCTTTTCTCTAGGGAATTTGGACAGGCTTTTACCATCTTAAATATCTATTTCCCATGTTTGTGCTAAAAGATTCTTCTTGACTGCAAGAAGGGCACGCTTAGCACATCTTGAAAAAGGGTTTGTTTGATATAGTGGAGTGGGTAGACTGGGATTTCGAAAATAAGAATCAAGGATATCTCTTAGACCTATGTACCACATCCATGAAAGAAGGCCAAAACTCGATGCTTAAGAAATATGCATGTGAATTTGTCAAGATGTATAAGATGTATAAGAGGTTTAGTGATACATCACACATAAAAAATGAATCGTGCCTTGGATCTTGAGTCCTCGACTCATGAATCACCAAAAAAATACAGTCAATGTTTTATGTAATATGTAATATGTATCTCATATGCAATGAAATCAACCAAATAAAGTAAACTATGGATTCCCTCTACCTCTTTTACCGGCAAAGGTAACCACTCTAGTAATGGCTCTACCTCTAGAGCTAGAAATCCTAGGCGCTCGTGGGGGTCGTCGTGGACTTCCTTGTCCTCTAGAAGTGCTTGGAAACTGATGCACTCTAGAAGAACTAGAAGAACGATGAGGTACTAGACCTTCATCAAGTTCTCTACCACCGTTACTGCTACCACTGCCCATATATTTGGCTCCCTCTGACTGAGACTGTGGCTGTGAAACAAAAACTGGTGTCTGTGCAATTGGTGGCTGTGTGGCTGGCACGGGGACTTCACTTAGTGAACCTCTCAAATAGCACGTGTGATCATGGGATATTAAAGAATACCCTTAATTTCGAGAGATATTGACCCAAACTCTTTTTTGTTGAAACCCCCTCCCAATACTTAAAACCTCCTCCCCACCCCTTTTTATACCTCAATCTTTATAAACCACCCTACCCACCCCCACCTTAAACCCCTCATCCCCCCAATACCTGCAATATATTGGTTCGATTTTTGATAATTTTAAAACCCACAATATGAACTAACGTGATAGGATATTGGTCAACAAGTGAAGCCCCTGTGGTGGTTGGTGGCTCTGGTGGTGGCACAATCTCAGATGCGTCTAACCACTCATCATCCCATGTTTCAGTCTCCATGTCCTGTGTATCATGCTCTAACCAATCAGGGGCTGCCTCCATAATAGGTTCCTCAATCTCCACTCTCCATGTAGCAGTGATGTCAATGTGATCCAATGAAATGGCCTCCACCTCAGGTTTTTTCTCAAGCTGCTTCATCCACAACCTGAGATTGTAGGAGACATACACTAGATCATTCAGGCATTGGGTATCCAACCTACATGATTACCATAAATTTATCCAATTAAAATTTAGAATACATAAATTACCCATGTGACATAAATTACAAGTTATAATGAATTTGGAATTTAATTTCAAATTCTCAAACCTATTGCGCTTCTTGGTGTGTATCTTTTCAAATACACTCCAATTGTGCTCACAAGCAGAAAAACTACATGTTTGGCTTAGGATTCGAACATCAAGCTTTTGGAGATGGGATACTCGTCTGCCATAGGTTTCCCACTAAGTATCTACAATGAATTGGAGAAACATAAGAGAAGACATTGAAAATTTGAAATATAAAATAAAGAAAGTAATGAAATTAAATTTTGAAATAAGGTGAAACTTACTTGGCATTATGTTCTTCCTGTCATTAATAGCCATATCAAAGCCAAATGTTCCCATGGCCCTCCTATAGACTTCCAACTCTTTGGAAATCTTTGAACGGTCAGCTGCACTTGGCACCATCCTCTGGACATGCTCCAAGAACCCATCCATTACCTTTGCATCAAAGTCGAAGCCACATGAGTAAGAGAATGTGGGGTTGAGGAATAGGCCCACAACATGAATGGGGCGATGAAGTATTTTGTTCCATCGATGATCAATCACCTCCCATATCAATTGTTGTTTTGTTTGCCCCTCTTCCCCCTTGTCCTCATAGTAGGCATTAATGGCCTCTTTGGCCCTATCCATGGCCTCATACAGGTAGCCCATTGCGGGCTTGTCTCCATCAACCAAGCGTAGAACCCTTACCAAAGGTTCACATACAGTACACACCTCCTTGACCCCATCCCAGAAGCTCTCTTGGTATGACACTAGCATGAATATGCCATGTCCCTCCAGTTTAGTGCTAATTGATAAAGCACGCCACTTAGCTGAAAGGAACATAGTCTGCAAGTCCCACATAGAAGTAAGGAAAGACTGAAGAGAGATGAAACAAGTGGCAAACTGAGTGATGGCAAGACGGACCAACTCCCTATCATGAGTGAACTTCCTCATCAAGCTAAGCACATAAGCATGATTGTATATAAATTTGGTGATGCTTCTTGCTAAATGAATGACATTCTTGATAAACTAGATCTTCCCCATATCCTCTAAGATCAAGTCAATACAATGTGTTGCACAAGGTGTCCAAAACAAAGTTGGATGCCTGTCCATAAGCATCCTACCAACTGCCACATAATTCGCAACATTGTCCGTTACTACTTGGACAACATGCCACGGACCTATCTCTTGGATGAACTCGTCCAATAACTGACATAGTAATACTGCATCTTTGACCTGTGTAGATGCATCCATGGATGTTATAAACATTATGCCTCGAGGACAATGAACCAAGAAGTTGAGAAGGGCCCTACCATTCTTATCAGTCCAATCATCGAACATCACAATTCATCCTGTTGCCTCCCATGAACGTTGAAGCTCCTCCAACCTAGAAGTGCAATCAACCTTTTCATCATCAAAGATGGGCCCTCTCAACTCCTCATAATTGGGGGGCTTATACCTCGACCCAACAATAGCAACAACTTCGAACATATGTATGTAGAATGGGTTCCTTGCAAAGTGGAATGGAATATCACTCCACAAAAGACATCAACCCACAAGTTTATCTGCTTCCTTTTTCTCTTTTATCTTGTACATTGACTTTATACATGGTTGTGCACCAGGACCAAATCTCGACAAAAAGTGAGAAATATAATGTGTCGTTGAAGGCATGACATAATATGAGGATAAGGTCTCACTCCCCACTCCCCCTAAAGTGTGCCCGGCTGTCCCAGATCATAATGCTGCTCTCATTTCAAGTTCTTGCCTCAAAGCGCCCCTTTCATCTTTCCTCTTGCCAATACCTTTAATTGCAAGTTTGGCTCTATGAACTATTTCAGGAGTGGAGTTTTTACAAATACCCACCTCATGCCCTGCAAGTTGTGCGAGTTGGCATTTGAGCCTACTTATCCCCGTCATCTTCTTCCCACACATATTGCATCTAGGCTTTTGTCGGTTATGTGGATCAACCGGCTCTGCTTACTCCCAGAATGGATCCAAAGTCTTCAACATGCTTGTAGCTTTGCAATATGGTAATATGGAAACTAGCTTGAAATTTTAAAACCTGTAACATAAATTTTTTTTTTTTTAGCAAATTTCATTGCAAATAATTGCAAATCAAACATACAGAATTATTTTACAATTATTCATTTCTAAAGTTAAACTTAATAATAATATAAGATATTAATTTTTAAATAAAATTTTAAATTTTAAAATTAAAAAAAAATACAATCATGCTGAAAATTACAAACTGTGCAGACATGCTGGAAAATTGTAAAATTTAAATTACTAAATTGTATGCTACTATGCATGATTGTCATTGACATGAAATATTGTAAAATTGTATTAAACTGTAAATTGTAATTTTTAATTTTTAATGACTAAACTGTTTTTTAATTTAAATTTTAATGTACATTGATCATTATACTGTATTATATATATATTATTATTATGTATTATGTATTATTATTATATAATACATAATATATATAATACATAATATATATTATATATATTATAATAAATATATATATTATATAATACATAATATATATAATACATAATATATAATACTAAATATATAATATATATTAAAGAATATATATAATAACAAAACAAAGGCGTATACAATCCGACGAGACTCGACGGACGGTCCAAACTCCACCCACACGACCATAGTCTGCTGACAGACACTCACTCAACCCTTAAATAAAAACGTAAATTTTTAAAACAGTACCTCAGTCCTCCAAAGTCCACGCAGATGAAATTCCGGCCGCTCGGTTCTCCTTCCACTTGGCTCCTGTTTGCAAGTGCAAGTTGCAACCAAAGTTCAAACCCTCTCTCCTGCTCCTGTCGGCAACAAAACCCTCACTCCTGTCCGGTGACAAATGAAATAACACAAAAACAAAAACAAAAAGTCAATTTTTACCTTTATTCGCTCGGCAGCGGAAAAAAAAATTTCGACTCGCGATGTTGTGGAAAAAATCACGTTAAAATCGCGATTTCTCGAAGGAAACATCGCCGGAAAACATCACGTAAATATCGAGGCGATTTTTGGCGATAATATTGCCGGCGAGGAGACATCGCGATATATTGCGATGTTTGCGATAAATCGTCAATTTTTGTAACACTGGTTTAAAGCCCATCTAGAGGAATATGCATGCAGAACTAGATAGGATAGCCAAGAGGGTAATCGGATTCTTAGTAAATGAAGGTACTTATGGTTTCTTGTATTAAACAATGGGTTGGAGAAGGGCGCGAGTTGGAGCATTTTCCTATTTTTCTTGAGGTGAAGGTGGTTCAGGAAAATCCCTCTAACCCCATTATGTTTAATGGTACTTGATTGGAAGATGAGGGTTATATACAATTGGTAATTTTTTTATGGATTCCTCATGATGTCAACAACCAAGTATCAACAACAGTTACGTTTTTCAACCATTTGAAAAAGATCAAACTCGTTTGGACCATTTTCCTTTTTTTCTTGAGGTGAAGGTGGCTCAGGAAAATCTACGTAGTCCCTTTAAGATTAATTGTACTTCGTTGGAAGATGAGGGTTATATACAATTGGTAAAAGTTGTATGGATTCCTCATGATTCCAACAACCAAGAATTAGCGGTAGTTTAGTTTCTCAACAATCTAAAAAAGATCAAAGCTTGAAATGTTTCTTGGGCAGCTCAAAAGAGGACTGAGGCATTGATCTTGGTAAGATAGATTTTTTGTTGGATTCATATCATACAATCCTGAAGGTTTCTCATCTACAAAAAAATAAATTATATAGTGGATCCTAATACTAGAAGAAGAGAGATCTTAAATGAGGAAGAAGATTCTTTGAGACTAAAAAATGGGGCCATTTGGTTACAAAAAGGGGATGACAATTCTAAATATTTTCACAATTTTGTTAGACATAGGAAGAACACAAATACTCTATGGCAGATTGGGGAGGAAGATGGAAAATATGTGGTTGGTTTGAGGAACCTTGCAAGAGTTGGGGCGAACCATTTCAACATTATAATACTAAATATATAATATATATAATAACAAAACAAAGGCGTATACAATCCGTCGGGACTCGACGGACGGTCCAAACTCCACCACATGACCATAGTCAGCCGACAGACACTCACTCAACCCTTAAATAAAAACGTAAATGTTTAAAAGAATACCTCAGTCCTCCAGAGTCCACGCGGATGAAATTCTGGCCGCTCGGTTCTCCTTCCACTTGGCTCCTGTCTGCAAGTGCAAGTTGCAACCAAAGTTCAAACCCTCGCTCCTGCTCCTGTCGGCAACAAAACCCTCACTCCTGTTTCGTGACAAATGAAATAACACAAAAACAAAAACAAAAAGTCAATTTTTACCTTTATTCGCCCGGTAGCGGAATTTTTTTTTGACTCGCGATGTTGTGGAAAAAATCGCGTTAAAACCGCGATTTCTCGAAGGAAACATCGCCAGAAAACATCACATAAATATCGAGACAATTTTTGGCGATAATATCGTCGGCTAGGAGACATCGCGATATATTGCGATGTTTGCGATAAATCGTCGATTTTTGTAACACTGGTTTAAAGCCCATCTAGAGGAATATGCATGCAGAACTAGATAGGATAGCCAAGAGGGTAATCAGATTCTTAGTAAATGAAGGTACTTATGGTTTCTTGTATTAAACAATGGGTTGGAGAAGGGCGTGAGTTGGAGCATTTTCCTATTTTTCTTGAGGTGAAGGTGGTTCAGGACAATCCCTCTAACCCCATTAAGTTTAATGGTACTTGATTGGAAGATGAGGGTTATATACAATTGGTAATTTTTTAATGGATTCCTCATGATGTCAACAACCAAGAATCAACAACAATTACGTTTCTCAACCATTTGAAAAAGATCAAACTCGTTTGGACCATTTTCCTTTTTTTCTTGAGGTGAAGGTGGCTCAGGAAAATCTACGTAGTCCCTTTAAGATTAATTGTACTTCATTGGAAGATGAGGGTTATATACAATTGGTAAAAGTTATATGGATTCCTCATGATTCCAACAACCAAGAATTAGCGGTAGTTTAGTTTCTCAACAATCTAAAAAAGATCAAAGCTTGAAATGTTTCTTGGGCAGCTAAAAAGAGGACTGAGGCATTGATCTTGGTAAGATAGATTTTTTGTTGGATTCATATCATACAATCCTGAAGGTTTCTCATCTACAAAAAAATAAATTATATAGTGGATCCTAATACTAGAAGAAGATAGATCTTATTGAGGAAGAAGATTCTTTGAGACTCAAAAATGGGCCATTTGGTTACAAAAAGGGGATGACAATTCTAAATATTTTCACAATTTTGTTAGACATAGGAAGAACACAAATACTCTATGGCAGATTGGGGAGGAAGATGGAAAATATGTGGTGGGTTTGAGGAACCTTGCAAGAGTTGGGGCGAACCATTTCAGCAACATGTTCAAGGAAGATGAGAGGGCTTTTGTAGCCCAGATATTAAGATTGATTGCACACTATCCATCCTTTGTCAATGAGGGACATAATATGCAATTAAAGGAGGAAGTGACCCTTAAAGAACTAAAAGAGGAAGTCACTCAATGCAGAAGGACAAAATCCCTGGGCCCGATGGATGGCCTATGGAATTTTTCAGTGGGTTCGTGGAACTTTTTGAGATCAATCTTCTCATTGTAATTGAAGAATTTGGGAATATCGGAAGGATCCTAACTGCTTTCAATTCTATTTTTATTGCCCTCATTTCCAATACTGATTGTTGGTCAATATGGAGGACTATCAGCCCATATCTCTGTGCAACTATATTTATAAATAAATAACAAAGGTAATTGCTAGATGGATTAGGGGCATCATGTTAAGAGAAATCCTACATGAACAATTTGTTTTTTTAGAGGGTAAACAAATACATGATGCAATTGGAACTTCCCAAGAAGTGTTGCATACCACGAATATGAAAAGATTGCATGCTATTATAGGAAAGGTAGATCTTTCTAAAGCCTATGGCTGGGTCAATTGGACTTATTTAAAATTGGTTCTACTACATGTTGGTTTTGATCTTCAGTTTGTAAATTGGATTTTATCCTATGTACAAACTATTTATTTGGCAGTTTTGATTAATGTCTCAACCTCACCCTTTGTTAGAGGCCTAGAAGAGGCTTGAGGCAAGGCTTCCCGCTACAAATTTACTACTTCTATTAATTGTGGAAGGACTGAGTAGATCTATTTATCATGCCAAGACCAATTGGTCCCCCAAAGGGATCAAGAATGAAGGAAATGTTTTTATTACTCATTTGATATTTGTGGATGACATCCTGCTTTTCTCATGTGGTTCTAGGAGGGACATAGTCAAGTTAATGTCCCTCCTACAATGTCAAGTGAATGATCTCTGTACATTCAAAATAAAACCAGAAACTTACCATAACAATGCATTTATTTTTGTCACTGCTAAGTTATTGTGATTATTATTGTTGTGTTAATGTGGAGGTATTGTGATTATTGTTGATGTACAGACATATCCATGGGCCGACATTGAATCAGAGATTGAAAGAAATATCTGTGTGCTTTATACATTTATGTATACACTAGTCACAATATTATTTATATAATCTTTATAAATACAACCACGTACTTGACCATATATGTAAGATTAAAAGCTCTCACAAAAAATAAGCCCTATCCAAAAATTTATAGCATTATTTTTTAAACTAAAACTTTTTTTTCAGTGAAAAGAATCTCATTTCTATTTACCAAAAAAGAACAAAAATGCATGCTTCAGCTTATCTCCACCCTGCTCAAACTTTGAGATTCATTATAGATTCATATGCTCCATGCACTATTTGTAGATCTCCACCCTACTTAACACTTACAAAATGAGTCAAAATTGCACAATGCTTATGCTTGAGCCTTCATCTCAGCAATTCGTCAGTTCAAAATTAGTTGCTGACATTCACAATGACATAATTTGTAATAAAAATAAACTATGACTAATATTCATTCTCGTATATACTATATAAACTATGACCAATAACCTTTCTAAAGTAGCCAAATTAGCCATCAATGGCTCTAGTGTTTTTGAATCTTAAATTCCGACCAGGGTGCTTCATATTCTACGTAGTCAAATCTTTTTTGTTCAAGCCTATAATGAACGACTCGCATAAAGACTTCTATCTAGAAGTCCACGATGAAGGTTTCCTACATTTCTAGATTTGCATCTATTTCTGATAGCAGGAACTTGCTGCTTAGCAGCCCTCCTTGTTTAGTTACATTTCTATGATTAGTTAAATAGAGCACATGAGATCTATAAATACATACTTTTAAAGGAGGCTTACTTAACTTTGTCGAGTCATACCACTTCTAATTATACAAATATACAATTAAAATTAATACATACTTTTTTTATTAAATATTTAAAAATTACCAACAAATTATATATATATATATATTCAACAGAAACAAAGAAAATTTTGCATCAAGAAACAACATGAACCACATCCGTAGATTGCCAAAAATACATATATTTTAACTTCGATAAGCCCATATTTCATAATCTCTTAAAAGTTGACCCACGTAGTTTCCTTGGTTAGAATGAGTTATGATTGGTCACTTTCACTTTCAAAGCCCAAGAATTTCTCTAACAAACCTTTGAAAGATTCCAAAACAACAAACCTTAATTTCCCAAAAACATCAAGGTTCCATAAAAGCAAACCTTCCCAAAAACATAGGCACTTCATGCCAAAATAAAGGTAATCTATTCTATGATCATATAGGATTCTTTTCTTTAAATGTGAACCTATGTTGTTTTTTGGAAAAAATTACCTTGGATGTTAATCGTTTAAATCTTTTATTATGAAGATATCCTATTTTCCTTAAATTATCTAGGAAAAATGTGAATAGAACATCTCATAAGTAGTTAGGTTTTTAAATAATTATCATTTTTTTATAATTTAAAATAATTTTTCTATTTGTTTTTTAATGAGTAAATACTAATTTATAAACTAACTATAAATTGCAAGTAATGATGGTTGTCTTTGATAACAAGTTATAAACTAGCTATGACGTATAATATTCCAATTTTTAAATATAGTTTTAATTAATATACTTTATCTAAAATTAAATCATGGTTTCAATTAATATACTTTATCTAAAACTAAATCAAAGTAATTTGGGGTAAACTTGGAATATTACAAGTTTTGATGAATCAACTTGTATTAAAGATTGCAATTAGTGATGATTGTTTTGACTATAGTTGACAAATATTATAAATATCAAATTTTATATAAAATTATATAAATAGAAAAAATTCTAAATTTGAAGTTATCTTTTTTTAAGCTAGTCTTCATATTAAAATACGGAGGAATGTACACAAAAATGTCGTGAAGCCTCCCTTGATGGGAAAACAACCCGAAGCAGAGTTATGCAGACCTCTCCAATGGAGAAAACAGTCCATAAACAGAGTTATAATACCATTTCTATGATAATGTATATTGCAATTCAAAACTAAGTGTTAAAGGGTAGAAAACACAAAACTGAACCACACACAAAACTAAAGAGAGGCATTGAGAGAGCTTAAAAAGAGCTATTTGTCATTCTTGCCAGTGCTTGACTGCGACGTAGGCGTTTTCGATGAACCTCAGCCTTGACTTTTCTTAACTGGTCTCGTGTAACTTTGATGGTGCTTGTCGCTTGACAAGTGGTAGCACCATGTCATTTTCCCTCTTTCAGGTGATGTTCCTCAATCTTAACCCTGGTGTTCGATGCACCTTCATTGTGTAACTTTGATGGTGCTTGTTGCTTGACAAGTGGTAGCACCATGTCATTTTCCCTCTTTCAGGTGATGTTCCTCAATCTTAACCCTGGTGTTCGATGCACCTTCATTGCTAGCAACGTTGCCCTCCACATCCTCTTCGGAAATGTTATGGGTGGTGCTATCAGTCGTGATGGTTGGGATAATTTTGTGGTTGTTTCCCCTTCCTTTAAACATTGTACCCTGGATTTCTGCTTCCACAATATTTCCTCTTGGGAGTTACACTCTGCTTGTTGATTAATGAGGTGCTCTGTTTCCACCAAGTCCTTAGTTCTCCCTTTGGAGATTATGTTCCTGTTGAATTTGTTTCATTTAGATGTCTATATTTCTCTATGATTGGAATATGTCATGGATTCCAACATTATTAACGTCTTGTCGATCTGAGTCTTGATTTTCCTTTTATTGTGAAATATAACTCACTTCCCAAAATGATTCAACAACACAGGAATATGTCATGGATTCCAACATTATTAACGTCTTGTCGATCTGAGTCTTGATTTTCCTTTTATTGTGAAATATAACTCACTTCCCAAAATGATTCAACAACACATGTCTAACTGGTTTTGGGGTTATAAAAACCAAACTGAGGATCAAAATTGGGTGTCACAAGTTTTGACAAGTGTGTTTGGTCAAGACCAATGTGAGCACATTCTGAGGGAAAAGTTTTCAAAATTTGACCTTGAATGCCTAATTTGCTTGTCTCTCACTAAGCAAAACCATTGTTTCGAGAATCATTGAGTAAAACAAACTCTCATCCATGGAATCATGAGAGATGGTGGTCCCTAAAGGTAATCTAATGTTAGAATTCCACTAGAATTGAGAGATGGTGGTCCTATTTTTTGTTTTATGGCAAGTTAGAGCTTGCTTCCCAAAATCATTAAATAACACTACATGGTAGGTTGGTCTTGGGGAATAAAAACCAAACCAAGCGGCAATATTGAGTTCCTAAGTCTTGATAATGGTGTTTGGGTAAGGTCTATGTGAGCATGTTGTCTACACACTCTTGGGGTAGAGTTTTCAAAATTTGACCCTTGGATGCAAAACTTGCATTACCTCTTACTAAAAAACTCTAGATTTGGGAATCATTGAATAAAACAAGAATTGGACCACAAAATCATGGGATAGGTGTGCCTATGGAGGTGATATGATGTGATAATTCCAATGTAGGTGATAGTTCATCAATTTGAGCCCAATGTTTTATTTTACTGTGAGTTGCAACTTGCTTCCTAAAGCCATTTAAGAACACATGGAAAAATGATCCCTAGGGCATAAAAACCAAACCAGGTAGAAAAATTGAGTGCCTTGAGTTCTAGAAAGCATATTTGGGCAAGATCAATGTAAATACATTCTCCACACATTTTTAGGGTAGATTTTTCAAAATTTGACCACATGAATGCAAAATTCCCATTGCTCTTATTGAGTAAAACCCTAACTTTAGGAATCATCAAATAAAAAATCATATGTGCCATGAAATCATGGGAGAGGGATGCCTCTAGTGGGTATATGATATCATGAGTCTATAATTAAATGGATGGTTCATTGANTAGGAATCGTCAAATAAAAAATCATATGTGCCATGAAATCATGGGAGAGGGATGCCTCTAGTGGGTATATGATATCATGAGTCTATAATTAAATGGATGGTTCATTGATTTGAGCCCGAATTTTAATTTTATGGCAAGTTTTAACTTTCTTTCTAAAGCCATTCAAGGACACATAGTGAATTAGTCCTAGGGGCATAAAAACCAAACTAAACAACAAAATTAGCGTCATAAATTTTTGAAAGCGTGTTTTCACAATGATTACATAAACATGTTGTCACATGTTCTTTAGAAAAAGTTCTCAAAGTTTGAACCCTAGAGGCAAGTGTGTTTGGTCAAGAACACAAAGGAACTATGTGGGCATAGAACTAGGAGCTTAGGCCCTATACACAACTTTTAGGGCTTATGGGAAAATAAAAATGGCCTTGACACTATCACAATACCTCCACAAGAAAAATTTGTCTCATAAGCAGCATACATTCTAATTTTAAGGTTCACTTTGTCAGTTCTATTCTAGAACAATATTAATGGATAAAATNTGGCCTTGACACTGTCACAATACCTCCACAAGAAAAATTTGTCTCATAAGCAGCATACATTCTAATTTTAAGGTTCACTTTGTCAGTTCTATTCTAGAACAATATTAATGGATAAAATCTAGATCGTATGCCATAAACACTACTTTTAGAGCTTATGGGCCATGCACTATGCCTTTAGTTATGACACAAGCCTTTTAATTTAACTCACAAGTGTGGTATGTATTAGTACCAAGGTTTGACACACCAAAGATAAGTCTATTGGTCCAGGACACGCTTCAAGACCAAAAATAAGGGACTTAGTCTGTAAATGTCTAGGAGTGGCTTAGTGGTTTGGCACACCAGAGGCAATTCTCCTCACCTAGACTTTATTAAAGGGAGAAATATAAGAGCTTTTCATGAGTCATGAATGGGGACTCATACCATAGGACATTATATTTAAATGATTTATTTGATACATGGTTGAAGTATAAGCTTGATTCTAAGGTTTGGCAAACCAATGAAGGTCACCTTATCCAAGACATGCTATGAAGCCAAAATGTAATGCCTTACTCCTTAACTAACCACTCCTAAGGCATGTGGTTCATACATTTGGACCTAAATGATTATTAGGCCCTTTGTATAGAATACATGACCTAAGAATGGGAAACAAGGCTTATTAAAAAGCTTGGCGGACTAATAGTTGGTATCTTGGCCCAATTCATGCTTTAGGGTATAAAATTAGTGGTTTATAATTAAATCTAAACTTCTTCTAGGACAAGGTTTGGGGAAAAAAACTAATTTTATAGACCATATACTCCACTTCTATGACCCATAATCCATGAACAACAACCTAAACCAAAACATGTACATTCTAGGAGGAATCTATAGCCCAAAATAGGGATAGAGACCTACTTATAATGTTTGGCACATGAAGGACATGTATCCTAGACTAAAACATTGCTCAAGGATGGATACTTATGGCTTAATTGCTAAAAATTATTCTATAGCTTGTGGGACATCATAATGAGGCTCCAAACTATGACACATTCCCTCAATAAGATATGTTTTCACAACATGGGTATATATGGCTAATTTTAAGGTTTGATGTACCATCAACAATCGTTTTAGCCTAAGTGATCCTTCAACACCAAAAAAATAGGGACCTGTGCATTATACAACACGTCCAAGGCACTTGGCGCATGCTTAAGTCCTTAGATCCTTAGACCATGAAATGGAGTCTTTATAACTAATATTTGATCCATTTTTGGGCCATAAATGGTGGATGTAAGGCACATGTATCATGCATGGGCCCTAGACCAAGGCCTCTAGAGAAAATATTTGGCCCAAAATTGGCACAAAAGTAAGGGCATAACTAAAATGTTACCTTTTAAAACTACATGCAAAAATTCTAAATGCAATTTCAAGCAATAAATTACCTTTAAGTACACAACATCAACCTGGGATATCAACAATGCTATCTTTTTCCTTTCTTTCCCACCATCAAGTTCTTAAATAACATATTTGAAGCTCTACATGTCAACCATCATCCTTCGAATTTATATTCCTCACTTTGAAGAATGCATTGGCTTAATAATGCAAATTTGTGTTGCACCTAGAGTATTTCCCATACTTTACCACCCTATTTGTAGAGGGTGTTCACTTACGTTTTTAAAGGAATTCTAAAGTCTGTTTGGAATCTACTTTATTTTTCTAGTCACTATGAAAGCATACATCAAGTTTGGGCTAATCTTAAATTGTTTTGGCATGTTGATTTTCAAACATGGGTGCACTCATGGAAAGGGACAATTCGAAGCATCATGGGCATGTTTTGTACAATTATCTTTAGTTATGGGACAAACAAACCATTATGGAAAGTCCAAAAGAAAATATGGGCGCACTCCTGGACATGTGAGTTGAGTAATTGAACATATAGGCATTTTTTCTACCTTAGAGGCCTATGCCTATGCTCAAAAATTTATCATCTACAAAATGGTCAGTTTGTCAACATAACATATAATTTTGAGGTTGAGCCTAATGGGTATTCAAGAACAACAACCTCTATATCTGTGAAAGGATTCAACCTTGTTTCATTCTCATCCAGAAAGAGACCCCAATAATCTACACTATATACTGAGTTTGCCAATGCAACATAATCCATTAACACAAATCTGCATGAGAAAAATTGCCTTATTCATCGAGATTTTCATGAAGTTTTTAGGAGCAAGTCTTTACAGGTTTTAGCACACTTAGAATGTATGTCAGATTGAGAATGGCACCTTACAGGGTTTTGTTATAAATGAAATAACACCAGATCGAAAATCTGAGCCAGAGCTAGCTTTCCATTGGGTTAGAAAGGTAGCTCTATCAACATGTAATGGTGAAGTTATCTTTTTAAAGGCTTGCAACGATTGGTGTGTGGAAAACATGTCTTGGAATGGAATTTTCCATTCTGCTTCAAAACACAATGACCATCTTGGAGAATACATGCAGTAGTGAATCCCTACCCTCAGAAATATTGACGTTTCTTGTAGCACTAAAGAAAATAGTCCCATATATTGTCTCGTGTAGCAACAACTTTTGTATGGGTAAACCTGGAAGAGGAAGGTGTTAGTTTATGAGATGTTTTCTGTCCAACATTCGACTCGGCTTAAGAATGCTTGATTGAATTCCCTGTTAGGTTTAGTTTTCATATTTCCATTTCATCAATGGAAAATTGTGTGGCACTTAGCTTCATTGCTTCATTATTATTGAAGCCACAATTTCAGCATAAAATAGAGGAGTGGCGTCAAACAATTTTTATTTTTTTTAAAGAAAAAAACAATTTCTTAATAATTATAAAGTGAATAAAAAAAGCTACATCCTATCATTTTATTCATTGACATAATATAACATTCTATGTTTTTATTGTCCACCTTGGATTATATCCAAAGTGGGCTCCAAGACATCATTGAGTCACAAGTTCCTAGTATATCTGACTTACGAGCTATTGAATATATCCCTAGGAAGTTGCTAGTTCCTTTGATTAAAAAAAAACATTATATGACTTTATTTACATAGTATCTTTTATATGAATACAAAATAAAAAACATGATAATAAATTCAATTAACCTTAATTATTTACCATAATATTATTCTTGAGAGATACCTCAATTGATTGGAGTCTAAATTCAAACATGGGTGCAAAACCAATGAGGTGTTGCCACTTGCAAAACGTGTATTGCTCTCTTTGTATGCAATCTTGTGCAATGGTGTTATAGCTTAACATCATCCAAGTTTACACATCAGAATAAGAGTAGGCATAGTTTCAGAAACTCGGCCCGGGCTGGCCTCACCACCGTAGTGGAGTTTGGGTATTGCCCCATGTTTAAGAGAGGGAGTTTGGGTATTGCCCCATGGGTAATGGAGTTTGGGTTTTGTGTTGGACTCTTGAGCATGTGATGGAAGGGTTCTTTAATATTTTATTATGAGTCATAAAGTTGGTCTAAACACTTTGCTTGATGGGTTAAGGAAGTTTAAAAAATATTTATTATTTTATTATTTATTAAAAAAAGCAAAAGGGCCTTTATGTTATGTAATTGTGGCTTAAGAGTTTGTTAGAATTGGTTTGGTTTTTGGAAAATAATAATTTTTAAATGTAAATTAAGAAAAGGCTACAACCTATGTAAGGGTTGGTTTTCTCACTCATTCATCATGGTTGGATTATGAGATCTCTTTTTCCTTTAAAACGTTATTGTTATATATTTTATAGAGTATATTAAAGTGTAAATGATTCTCTTTTTTTGGGTTTACTTGATGACCAAATATTGAGGTAAAATACATATTTTATCATTGTAAGGTACATCTGTTAACCCTAGGAAGAGTAGTGTTGCTCCATGGTTTGTCAATATTCTGATCTCATTTCTTGTTAGAGGTATTAGTCATCTTAGTAGGGGTATCCATAACTATCATAGGTTAGTGTTTGAACTAACTAAATGAATTCTACCCTTAGTGAAAATTTGCACAAAGTTTCAACAATTTGTGATAGGAATTAGTCATGCCACTCTGTAGGGGTTCCAACCAAACATATGTAAACAAGACCCTTGGGGGATTATCTTTTGACTCTATTTTCCATCGAGGATTGGCACTAGTGTTCAAAACCCTCTCATAACCTATACCACTACAAATACCTCAAGTTTTGCTAGGGTTAATTCTTCAAATCACCTCTATACCATCATTCCCATAGCCTATCAATCATATTTAGGGAAGCCCATAAGGGATTCACTTTGTTGACCAATATCTTATCATGCTCATTCATAAATGAGGTTTTTTTAATTGTGAAAAATAAGGTCAATATATTGTAAGTGTTTGGGGAGCAAGGAGTAGGGTATGAAAATGGGTATCTAGTAAAAATAAGGAGTATCTTGTAAAAATAGGGTTTAGTTTAATTGGAAGTATGTATTGGGAGGGGGATCCACAAAATGATTTTGGTAGGTATTTATCAATATCTCATGAAATTAGGGGTATTCTATAATATTCAATGAACAAAGATGCTATGGAATAGTTTCACTGAGTGAATATCCAATGGGGAAGCCCCCCTTGAGTTGGAGAAGAGCCAATCATAAGTGTAGGGAGGTGGTTATCGAGGTGATAATGAGTAACACCTCTAGGTTGCAACTAAACTAGCTTGTTTTTTGGGGCTTTAAACACATGCTAGTTCAAGCTGTAACACCATTAAAACAAGAATTTTCATTATTATATCTTTGTTTGTCGGGCCTTAGAGACATGATCTTATGAATAAATTCTTTTCATGAAATTGGTGGCAGTATCATTGAGCATTCTTCAAAATGGTCAATGTTTGGAACCCAAAAAATTTGTATATATGTGTCATAATAATAACCAAATTCAATTTGCAATCTACATGAACATGTGTTATTGTCTATGCATTTTCTAACATACCAAAGGTTTGATATTCTCAAAAGGTACTAGGCCTAGGTTTAGTTCCTTGTACTAATTCTTGAATCTCTCATAGATTTATATTTATGCTATGTCAAGAAAGTGTTTGGTCCCTGTAACCCCTTCTCAACTTAAATACATCCTTTATGTTGGATGAAAGCCTAGTATTTTTCTGCGAAAAGTTTTGGACTAATCCCCTAATAACTTCACTTTGGAATAAAGCAACCTACCAACAAAGGCCCAATAATCTATTTGGCCCTAGCTTTTCAAGGCCTTCTCTTCTATTGTAATACTTTTGAAGGGTTTTGACACTTTAAATTTTTTGGATGTGTGTGTGAGGAAGTGACACTACCTTGTGGCCTTGTTTACAATCAATTCTAAAAATACATAATGAACCACATTGGCGGTATTTTGAAGAAGTATTATTTCCAATTGTATTAAAATCAGCTGAAATATTCCTAATAACATGATTAGTGGTCTTTGAAATTTTAATTGTAGTTATGCCTAAAATTTCTTAAAAACGACTAAAGTGTGTGATTTTAAAAAGGCCAACCCACGAAACTTATTGACTACATAACGCCATGATCCCTCACCAAGTGGTCTTTAGCCTAGGAGTAGGATATGGACCCCCTTAATAGGTGTCTGCACCATAGACGGGTCTTGGGGCCTTAACCAATGTCATGGTAGGGGAATAAAAACTTCAATCCATTGACCGTAATCAAGAGATGAAAGAAACAATGTTAGGCTCTAAACATAAATTATCAAGATCAAGTTCCTTGAACACATCCTAAATCAACAACATCGGACCCTATAGGGTATTTTTGGAATACTATAGGGATTTGTGCATCATGAATATGTCTTTATCTTTAGGAATGGTTCTTTAGGTATAGTGAACATCAAGGGAGGAAAAAAGCACCCTTGATCCCGTAATAAAGCTTCTCAATATCAAGAACCATGGAAAACAACATGGAACCACACCTCCCTAGGAGTCTTTGACATTTGACTTTGATGTGTATTCCATTAGAATTTTTTGCACACAATGAATGGTTGATGGGGCCTTGACCATCATTAAATAAATAAAATAAGTACCTTATGATCTTATTAAATCTTCTTAAGCTCAAGAGCCTTAAACGAGTCCTCAAAGTAACAACAACAGAACATGGTAGGAATCATTGGTCTCTAAGTGGGATACAAGCATGACAAGTAAGTTTTGTGCACTAGATTATTACTTATGCACATTGAAAATTTGTTTTGTGTCACTGACATGGTTAGGGGGGGAATAATGGCCCTAATCGCCAATTAAACCTTTTCAATCTTAACCATCATGAACACCACTAGAAACCATGATATGAGCACTCTCAAGGGATTCTTTGGCATTTGAGTTGAATATGGGTGGCATTATAAGTTGTTGGGAATTATGGATGTGTATTGGGTCGTTGACCATATTTTGGGAGGGAAATAAGACCCTCCAACACTAATCCTTGCTTCTTAGGCTTAAGCACCATGGAAAATTCCTTAAACCACCACATATAACCTATGTAGGGTATCATTCCATTCCAAGTGAGATATGGGTGACATGACTATGATAATTGTGAATCAAGAATGGGTCTAAAGGTCTAATCAAGGTAAAAGGAGGATAATAAGGGCCTTTTCCCATAAATGAAGTTTCTTACGCTCAAGCACCATAAACAACACCTACAACCCATGGATCTTCTCACACTATAGAAAAACAGACGCATCCTTGAACCACCATAAGGGAACCCTATAGGGCATATCTAGCATACTACTCGGACAAATGTGCCATGATTAAACCACATCATATGCCCTAAACAATAATGTATCTTAGGCCCACACCTAGAATCTTTCTCTAGGCCATGGTTGGGTCCTTTGGCATCATAGTAGGATACATGCACCATGAGTAATTGTGTGCAATGAAATTTGATTTCAAAGCCTAAACATGATCAAGCGAGGAACAAGGGGCTTAGTCCTTAAATGAACCTTCTCAAGCTCAAGTTAAAAGATTAGTGGAAGAAAAAACTTAGAGCTTGAGCCCTAAATGTAGCTTCTCGAGCTTGATTTCCATAATAATAATTGCAAACCACAACATAGACTCTCTCTTGTGGATCTTTAGTATTAGAGTTAGATATGGGCGTCATTAGGAGGTTTTATGCACTGAGGATGCATTGTGGTGCCTTCAGCTTGGTTGAGGAAGGAAAACAAGTGTTTCAACATAGTTCTGAATCTTCTTAGCTTTAAGAGCCCTAAATGAGTCCTTGAACCAATACACACATCCTTTGTAAAGGTTCTATATAGGCCTTTGATTAGGATATGGGTGCAAAAGTAGGTTTTGTGCATGGGATATGTTGTTCATGGTTAAGGGGGGTAATAAGGGCCTTAATCCCTATTTGAACCTTCTCAACCCCAAACACCATGAACAATGGAACCTAGAAACTATGAGACAAGCTCTCACTAGGGGGTCTTTTGCCGAGGAAAACCAACCTAAATTAGAGACACACATATATCTTCTCTATTGTATTAACTTAACCATTCAGAAAAAAATAGGTACTACACATTCTAACCTTGATTAGATTACAACCCTATTCTATTAACCAAGATTAGATTACACAAGGCCTGGAAAAAATGAAAAGATGAAAAGATGAAAAGAAGTGGACCACATATTGTAGCTAGCACCTTGTGTATGAATCTATGATCTAGGTCATGACCAAAGGGGGGCATATGAAATATGGAAAATTTTAAGGATCCATAATTTTCTCAAAGTATAAAAACCTTGGAAAATCTTACTAATTCTTAAATTCGCAACCATATTGTGTTTGACGATTTTTTTATAAAAATATTGTAATTTGTAAAGGATTTATATAGTTTTTGGACAATTTTGGTGAATTTTAGAGTAAAAAAAAGTTATCCCATGGAATCTAGGCAAATCATTTTTGAAACCAAGGGAAACTAGTGAATCGTTTTTTGGGAAAAAAAAGTTGAAAAATAGCCCATGGGACAAATTTCACCCCTAAAATTTTTCTTGATATGAGTGACAATAAATAAATTTGAATTGAATTGAAGGAAGCAAAAGAATAACTCAAGAACAAGGGTGATGAATTATCTAACATACAAGCCTTTAATGAAACACTCATTAAGGAGATTAAGAATGTAAAGTAAGGTAATCCAAACAAATGTAAGAAGGATGAAGAAATATGTAGATTTCAAAACCATAAGAAAATTGGTTTCATTACATGTAAAGCCCTTAACTGCAAATCTTTGATGAAAATATTTTTGGAGGGTACTATGCTATTACCCAAGGGAGGCATATATGAGGTTAAATGTATGTGATATGATCCCAATTGAGATATATATGGGGTTCAGTGTACATGTAATAGTGATGAGCCTAATGAATGACCCACATGTGAAATGAGTGAATACATATAGAGGTCATGTAGTCATTATTCGTAGGAACAAGTAAATTGGATATATGAATGTATTGGGGTCTTTGGAGGAGTATCTCCTATTCTTTAAGAGTTATTGTGTAACTCATTTCTCTTATCTATTTTAGAGTTGTGCTCCTACATTAGTTGTACATTGTGTGTACTTTGGTTCTATTATATTATAAGGATTTGATTCATACCATTTTACATGCAAAGAATATGACACATCTCCAATATTGCCGCATTTGTTTTCTTTGCAAAACAATGGGACTAGAGATTTATAAGGCCAAATATTTATTGAAATGATGCCCACTAATTATCTACACCTAAAGAACTTATTAGTACTAACAAAATTTGTCAATACATCTACAACATTATTCAAGTTGCCAACCTTTTCCAACAAAACCTTCTTGTGTTCAACCATGTCTCTCACAAAGTGGGATTGCATATCGATATGCTTCATCATCTTAGTATGATAATAAAGGTTCTTTGCTAGAAATATTACACTTTGACTATTGTAATATGAACTCCAACTTCTTGTAAGAAATCAATTCTTATACATAATCTTTGGAACCATACACCTTCCTTACTTGAAGGGGTGGCTTCTATGCATTCATCTTTTATAGTTGAAAGTGAAACTATAAAATGCCTCTTACTCATCCCACTTCTCTCTCCTTTAAATAGGTTAAACATGTAACTGCTTATAGATATTCTATGATCAAGATCTCCAACCCACTCTGCATCAACAAATCCATGTGCATCTATCACTTTATTTGATCTAGGTATTCCTAGTAGTATATTGCATAATATATAGTGCCACGCAAATCTTTGAAGACCCTTTTCACAACTATCCAATAATCCTTCACTAGTTGTGATATAACTATTCAAAAATCCCATTACATAATGAATTTATGGTCTAGTGCACATCATAGTATATATCAAACTACGAATCGTACTGGCATAGGGAACAAGGGATATACCATCTACCTCTTCATGTGTATTAATACATTGTTTTGTACATAAATTTTCACCTATAGGAATAAGAAATTGATTGCTTTATATTTCTGCATATTAAGCCTCTAAAAATTGTTTCAACATACTTACTTTAGTTTAACCAGAGTTTCCTATTAGCACAACTTGTTTCAATCTCCATGCTCAAAATAAAGTTTGCAACACCAAGATCCTTCATGTCAAACTTATAGAATAATTGAGACTTTACCTCCTTGATGATATCATTAATGTTTCTAATTAGAAACATATCATCAACCTACAAAATTGCATAAATAAAGTAATCACTAACCTACTTAGAATCAATATTATCAGAACCCAACCCGTTTTGAAAAAACCCACTGGTTGGACCGGTTTACAAGCTTCACCGAGTCAAATCACACACTCAAACCATTTGTAGCTGGTTCCATACGAAATTGTCTGGTTTCAAGTCTAAACCGGCCGGTTCCGTACAAAACCACCTGGTTTTCTCAAAACCGGTCATTTCAGTACAAAAATGGTCGGTTCTGTAGAGAAAACACCAAGGACCCCCAAAAACACCCAATTTCAGATTATTTCCATAAAATAAAAAATAGGGTCCACATGTGAGGTGTTTAATTGACCCACAACCCTTCTAATGTTATAAAATGAGGCTCCCACCCTCCATATCAATCACATTTAATTATGGATGGACTTGGGCCATCTTTCACAACAAGAGGATGTGAACATTGATGTTGCAGTTAGACAAGTGCCTTCAGGCCTAGGGGAGTCAAGCCATGCTCATGTCAAGGATGTAGATGATGACTTTGAGTCTCAGCATGAGGACTCATATAATTTTGATATATGATTAGAATCATTAGATTGTAGATTCTAGAGTCTAGACTGTAGTCATATGCTTATATTTTGACTTTAGAGGCCATTTATAACCTCTTTGTTGATGTATTTTCTATAAATATGTATTTGCAATCGATGTTATCTTGGTTTTATACCCTCTTACTTGCTATATACATGATACATGAGAAACTTTGCATATTTGTGTATAATGGTTTGAATTCACGTAGATGCACATGGATATATATGTAGTTTTTGAAAATATTATTGTTTTATGTTTTTTTCTCAACCATTTTTTTATCTGATTTGTTTCCCGGTTCCGGTTGTTTCCCGGTTCTAGTCCACCCGTTCTGATAACATTGAGTTAGAATACACATTGTGATCAACATTGCTTTTCAAAAGTTGTAATCCAAGAATTTCAATTTCAAACTATTAATACTACATAGTTCCAATCTAACCCCCCTTATAAGAAGTTCTCAAGTACCATAGCAAGAACGAAAACGAGAATGTTAACAAATTGGGCAATGGAAGTACTGTAAGAGAAAAGATCTTCCATGCACAAACCATTGGAATCAAGAAGGGTTTCACTTCTTCCTTTTCCAGTTTTGTTATTGGATTATGAAGATGATGAATTAAGTAAGAAATTTTCTTTAACCTCAAAATCAAGAATCTAATAAATGCATGACTGGATTTGTTGTTTGCTTCTTTCATATAATGATCTTCATCTTGTTGCCATTTGATATAATTTCTTTGTTTTGGGTCATAAATAAGGTATCGCCTTTTGGTGGATTGATATGCTTGATTTTCTTTTCCTTTTCTCTTATGGTTTATTGGTATGTTTATTTTCTTTTCCTTTTCCCTTTCTTGATAGATTGATATGTTTGATCTTCTATACTCGATTGATTGATATGTTTGATCTTAATCCGCATGATCTTTGAACTCATCCAACATAATTTTTTAACAATCACCACCATTGTTCACATAGAGAATGATATTCAGAACTGATTCCAAATTTTTTAACAATCATCACCGTTATTCACATAGAGACTGATATTCAGAACTGATTCCAATGGTTTGTGCAAAGAAGATCTTTTTACTTGCAATTCTACTGTCAAACTTGTAGCCAAGCGGTTGTAGATGCAGATGACTCACACTGAAAGCTCTCGATTCTTCTCTATTGTTGCAGTATTCACTGAACAATCAATCATATTGAGGCGCTCTGCTAAAAAATTGGTTTTGAGTAGATATGTGACAATTTATTCTTCTCAGTCAATTTATGGGCTGGGTTTTATTTTTCTTAAGAATACTTTGTCATAGGGTTGGGTTTTACTTTTAATTACCATACTGTCAGATGCCAACGTTGCATATATAACATCTGCTTTCAGTTATCCGGGACTGTATCCATCTTAGTCTATGATGTTAATTGATAAAAAAATTGTAATTATTAAAATTTTATGTTGTTAATTAACAAAAGTATTTTATGTGAGAAATTTTAGTTATGATTTTGGTTTGCAAAATATCAGTATAGATTTAAGATGTACTAAGTCTGTACTAAGTTTGATGTACAATGGTTATCTCATTGAAATTTGAAGAATGAAATGCAATGGAGAATAATAAATACTCTGTGGGAAATCTAGTAAAGAAATTTAAACACAAGTTGGTAGAGAAATTTAAACACAGGTTCTTAACCATGATGAAAGATAGGACTCTGTGAGACATCTGGTAGAGAAATTATCCAATGAAGTCGAAGGGGATATCAGGAACTTAAAATATAGGACCCAAATATTCAAGAGTACTTGAAAAATAATAAAAGTAGAAGCACTTTGTGCCCAAATGTTCATTCAAACAAAGGTATCCAATTATTCAATCAAAGAAGTTTCTATTGCCTAGACAATGGGAAAATAACACTTTTCAGGATATCTCAAACGAACAGGCGAGGATATCTCACTGCAGACACATCCCAACTTCTCAGGATTTGATGTACAGAACGGTGTAGAAGTGCATGAACACCTGGGCGTGGGATTAGTAGAAAGAAAGCATGTTGAAGAGCAAGAAGATACCAAAAAGAGCCCCTACAGAAATCAAAAGAACCGGACTAATAGACCTAAAACCGTTGCAAAACAGTTAAGAATGACAGAATGCAAAAGTTACAGGAAAAACTCAAAAACCAAATGCAAGCATGCATTGAACCAGGAATGGATGAGGATATCTGTGGAGATAACACCAGCCAGGATATGTGGAAAAACTTAAATGACCCAAAATGACCCAAATGCAAGCATGCATTTGGATGAGGAGACTTGTAGAGAAATGCCACCAACTAGGATTTGGGTAGGTTGGACTTTTTGAGGGATTAACCAGAATGGATGAGGAGATATATACAGAGAAATACCACCAACTAGGATTTTAGGAGATTGGACTTTAATAGTGAGAAAAAGTGTCTAACTAGTGGACCGAGATGATATTTATTTTTAAATCAGAGGAAATAAGTTTACACATTTAAAAGATAAACTCAATTAATTTTTTTCCAAAAACATTTATTTTGTATTTTGTTTAGTGATTTTTTGTTTGTTTTTTTAGAAATATTTGTTATTTTAAGTTGTATTTGAATCATTCGCTAAGAAACTGTAACTTAGGAGCATTTAAGTAGTCAATCACATCCACTCAGTCACACCAATCATTAATATAATTAATGTTTTTGTGTCTTCTCTCAACTAAATTACTCTCTAAAAGTATTAAATTAAATTTATTCATTAACATTTTTTTAATATATCATAAATAATTGTGTTAATTATAAAGTATTTGAAATAGGATAATGGTTTGATACTGTGTAATATGGAGTAAACTTTCTACCGGACTATTTGCACCGATCGACCAGCAATGTGTGATGTGAAAGCTCACATGAACCCGCTCGGTGCAAATAGTCTAGTCGAGTAAAAAGTTTACTCCTGGTTTTTGGCGTTGAGTTTATTCATTAACATTTTTTTAATATATCATGAATGAGACTTGACTTTAAGAACTCCAGTTTGGTACGTTTGAATATATCATGAATAAGACTTGTCTTCAAGAACTTACTTTATATTGTTGATTATAGAGCCCTTGAAATAGGATATTAGTTTTGATTCTCTATAATATTGGTTTTTCCAAAAATGGAAGACAAGTGTATATCTAAAAAATATTGTTTTTTTATTATTTATATTTATTAATCTTTTAAGAATTAATTTTAATTAAAGATTATTTATTTTATTTTATTTTAATAAAAAAATGAGGAAAAATATATATATAAATATATTAAGATATGTTAAACTAGATACAAGAACATATCTTTGTGAAGACATTAACATTGTGATGAGAAATTTAAATTATAGTAATATTTTTTAACTATGAGAATGTCCTTTTGGGTTCATATTTTATGATTATGATCATAGAAAAATGGTAATGCCAAAATTTAGTTACCATGGACATTGACAAAAGAGGGTAGTGAAAAAAACTCAAACCAAAAATTAGCTTTTAAAGATGCCAACACAGGAGGGTAGTGTAACAAACTATAGGTTATCATCTTCAACAAATATAGGGAATGTGGTTCTAGGGACAAAATCTTATCATGTAGTATACCTAAATGTTCTTTCTAAATGTAAAGAATTGAAACTCACTCCAAAGTTAGAATTGGTGTATAGGAAGAATTCCTAAGTGAAAGTATGAGGAACAAATCTATACATTAAGTAGAAATTATCAAATTTAATAGCACAAATTAAAAGGGAAAGATGTAGGATAATCCTACTTTCTTAGACGAAGATATTACTCGGGCCCTAAATGTAGCTTCTCAAGCTTGATTTCCATAATAACATTTGCAAACCACTACATAGACTCTCTCTCTTGTGTATCTTTGGTATTAGAGTTGGATATGGACGTCATTAGGAGGTTTTATGCACCGAAGATGCATTGTGGGGCTTTCACCATGTTTGAGGAAGGAAAACAAGTGCTTGAACATAGTTTAGAATATTCTTAAGTTTAAGAGCCCTAAATGAGTCCTTGAACCAATACACAAGTCATTTGTAAAGGTTCTATGTAGGCCTTCGATTGGGATATGGGTGCAATAGTAGGTTTTGGGTATGGGATATGTTGTTCATGGTTAAGGGTGGGAATAAGGGCCTTAATCCCTATGTGAAAATTCTCGATCCCAAACACCATGAATAATGTAACCTAGAAACTATGATACAAGCTCTCACTAAGGGGTCATTTTCCCAGGAAAACCAACCTAACTTAGAGACACACCTATATCTTCTTTATTGTATTAACTTAACCATTCATAAAAAAAAGGTACTACACAACATCCAAATCCTTAATTTTCTAACCTTGATTAGATTACAACCCTAATCCATTAACCAAGATTAGATTACACTAGGCCTCGAAAAAATGAAAATATGAAAAGAAGTAGACCACATGGTAGCAATGAAGGACTGAAATTCGAATATGAAAGGAACCTTACACTAATGTTGGTAAAAAAAATTTGAAAGAATCTGCTTTCACCCAAAACGCAGGTTTGTTGGGTTAAACGTGTTTTCTCTCACCCAAAACGCAGGTTTGTTGGGTTAAACATGTTTGCTCTCACCCAAAAAAATGAAGGCATTCTGGTTTAAACGGTTTCCAGGGAATTTTAAAATCTGTTCGGATCAAACACAACAATAAAACACTAACTTCTCTTCCCTAGGTGATTTCTATCAGTTTGATACCACACTCAGTTCAAATAATTGATCCTTTGGTTTTCTTTACAAGTTGTTCCCACATTTTCCTCCTCAGATGGTTATAAAGATATTAATAAATATTGATTATCCAACGCCGTTAACAAAGAAGGGAATGAAATGTATCAAGAAACTGCAAGATTTACACGCAAACAGTTCCAGGTTATCCACCAATGTAGAAACACCAAATTGCACAGTGTCTCCACGTTTTCAATTGAATTTATTTGCCAAATATGAAGTAAACATAATAAAATCGAAACCACTTACAAATTTCTGGATCTATCGCAGTTTGCTCACCATAATTTTGCAGAGAACTTTCAGTTATATTAAATTCCAAAAATATCATTGATTTTGGAACAGTTAAACAACCCGTAGGCGTAATTTTTTATATATTCAGTTTCTATTTGCAGAAAGGGCATTTACACAACATTTACGAGAAGATTTTCTTTCTGCCCCTTTTTCCCCAAAAAACTTATCTCAAAAATGAAAATCCAACCATTAAAACCAAACCTTCCTTCCCAGAAACAAGGAAACATACCCTAATTGTTTTTTTTTTGTTTTAATTCAAATGTTTATTTAAAATCTAACCATCTCCTAACTAGATGTCCAAAATTTAAGCTTCAACTTCAGCATGTGAACAATCCATCACATTGCTAAGCCTTTGGTTTAAGAGCTTGCCTAATGCACCTACATCAGGCTCCCCAAGAGAGAAAATTTTATTAGCTCCTGCTCATAAGATATTCTATAGAATGATCGGCTTGATGTAGCGCTACTTCATCCATCCAAGTAGAATTCTCCATCGGATGGTCTTTCCACTTTACCAGATATTCTAAATATTCTTTCTTTCTGGTCTTCTTGGTAACACATGTATCCAAAATTTGTTCAGCTTCTAAATTAGTTGCAAGAGGCATTTGTTTCAGCCACTTCTATTATTTGCCTTCATTGTGGTCAAGATTTCCAAAATTTTGAATTGAATCATCAACTGTGTAGGAATACAAATCTGCTACATTAAAAATGGGTGAAATGCCAATTCTCGGAGGTAGTTCCAGCTCCTAAGCATTCGCTAAAAAAACTTGCGAACAACATTACAAGGCCCTATCTTCTTCATTTTCAACTTGTTGCACTCTCCCTTTGGAAACCTCTCCTTTCTGATATGGGCTAGGACCATGTCTCCCACTTCAAAGTTCACCTCTTTCCTGTCCAAATATGCTCACTGCTTATACCTGTAATTTGTGTCTTGTAATCTCTTATTTACTTGCTCATGCAATTCAGTTATGGCTGTCACAAAATCCTCTCCATCAACACTTCTATGTTCAAGATTTCCTAAGTCTCTTAGTTCACAAATTCCTCTCGGATGCATGCCATACACGATATGAAATGGACTCTTTCCCGTGCTTCTATTTGGTGAGTCATTATAAGCAAACTCAGCTTGTGCTAATACATGATCCCATTGCTTGGGACGATCACCTACTAAAATCCTCAACAAGTTACCCAAACTCCAGTTTACAACCTCTGTCTGTCCATCAGACTATGGATGAGCTAAAATTTAGCTTAGTGCCAAGCTTCTTCCACAAAGTCCTCCAGAAATGCCCTATGAATCTTGTATCCCTATAAAAAATTATACTCTTTGGAAATCCATGCAATCGAACAATCTCATTAAAAAACAAATTAGCCACATGGATAGAATCACTAGTTTTGTAACATGGAATGAAATGAGCCATCACAGGAGTCAAGAGTCAAGTTGGAGGAGACAGATGTATAGGTACGGGTACATACACAGAGCACAGGTTCTAGTGGTCAAATGGAGTCAGGTGGATAGGATCCTTCAGTCATTGACTTGAAGGATGAGATACAGCAGAAGACGGATATCCAGCAGCCACAGCAGGTTAACACTAGGCTAAGGCCTAAGTGGTTTAGACCCACAGTGCAGGATTCTAGGTAGGTAAATCCTCCACAGACATATTTTAGATGGAGTGTACCACCAGATATGCTTAGTTATATGGCACTAATGACAGAGTTGATTAACTCTAAACCTTCCAGCTTCAGGGAGGTTGCACAACATGATGTGTGGCAGGAAGTTATGGTTGAGGAGTATGACTCCATTATGAAAAACCAGGTATGGGAGGTTGTGCCGAGGCCACAAGGGAAAAAGGTGGTGGGATCCAGATGGATCTACAAGGTGAAACATGCAATAGATGGAAGCATGGAGAAGTACAAGGCACGCTTCATGGAAAAGGGGTTTTCACAGAAGGAGGGTATTAATTATGAGGAGACCTTCACCCCTATTTCCAGGTATTCTTCCATTCGGACCATTATCTCACTAGCAGCAGAGATGGGTTGGCGTGTCCATCAGATGGACGTCAAGACTTCCTTCCTCAACAGAGTGAAAGAGGAGGAGGTGTATATTGAGCAGCTAGAGTGGTTTGATATGGAGAATAGGGAGACACATGTATGTAGACTGCATCGAGCTCTTTACAGGATCAAGCAAGAACCTCAAGCATGGTACTCGAGGATTGACAACTATCTACGGGAGAAGGGATTTCAATGGAGTGAGGTTGACCACAACCTACACTTCTTGATAGGTGAGGTGCCTCTCATACTGGTGTTATATGTGAATGATCTCTTTATGACAAGAGATGAGAGGCTGATTGGACATTGTAAGTCCAACCTTGCAGTAGAGTTTGAGATGAAAGACCTTGGGATGATGCATTACTTTTTGGGCTTGGAGGTTTGGCAGAGAGATGGATGCTTCTTCATCGGACAGGGGAAGTATGCAGTAGAGATCCTGAAGAGATTAAGGATGGAGGATTGCAAGCCTATGGCCATACCTCTAGTTTCCAACTGGAGGAAGATTGATGCATCAGGATCAAATGGATTTGATCCTACCTTCTATCATCATCTTATCGGATCGCTTATGTATCTGGTCAACACTCGACCAGACATCATCTTTGCAGTCAACTCTTTGAATCAATTCATGGTGGGCCCTCGGAGAGTGCATTAGAGGGTTGCAAAGCACATACTTCACTACATCAGAGGTAAAGTGGAGTATGGATTGGTTTATGAGCGTAGGGGAAGTGTATAGTTAGCAGGTTTCACAAATGTTGACTGGGAAGGATGTGTAGAGGAACGGAAGAGTACTTCATGTTGTTGTTTCAACATCGGATTACGGGTTGTCTCTTGGTTCAGCAGGAAGCAGAAGTCAGTTTCATTGAGCTTTGTAGAGGCTGAGTACATGGAAGCCATCATGGTTGCTTGTGAGGGTATGTGGCTGAGGAATTTGCTTGTAGGGTTGTTTGAGTGTGAGCTAGAGGCTACAGTAGTTCACTATGACAATCAGAGTGGCATCAAGCTATCTGAGAATCCAGTGTTCCATGACCGGAGCAAACAAATAGACATCAGATACCACTTCTTGAGAGATTGTGTTCAGAGGGGAACCATTCGGTTTGAGTACATACAGATAGATGAGTAGGTGGCAGGACATTTTCACCAAGGCACTTTGCAGACAGAGTTTTGTGAAGTTCAAGGATAAGTTGGGGTTGCTACCAAATCCCTTCCTCATTGAGAGGGAGTGTTAAACTAGTAGCAACAAGGAAGGTATTCCTGCATGCATGTGTTCTTGCATGCACAAGACTTAAATTTGGAAACCGTTGTATTTAATTTACTTTTCCTATGTTTACTTTGGAAAATAAATTAAAGTAATCTAAATTAACTTTAGTGAACCACTAGTTAAAGTGAAAGTGAAATTAGGGTTTTTTCTTTACCACTAGTTAAAGTGAAAGTGAAATTAGGGTTTTCGCTTTACCTAAAGTTATAAAAGAGAGATCAATTGGTGGAGAGAACACACACACTTGTATTCCAACAGAGATAGGGTACAAACAAGGACAGAAAGTCAGACAGAGGATTTAGCCTGTACACTCACACAGGAGGGTGTTGAGGTTTAGCTGGGATTTTTCCAGTGATTTTGCTCGGTACTGCATTCTCCAGGTTTGGGTGAATTTGCAGTGATTGTAAAAGTTCCATATTTTCTGATAAAATTTTTTATATCTAACTGCTGCACCAGTTTTCCCATCTTGGGTTTTTTCGGGGGTTTCCATACTCAAAATAGTGTCAATATTGTGATGTGATGTTGTGAGTTATTTCTCAGTTTTATATTCCATTACATACTGTAAAACATATCCATGTGTGGTTATCAGTTGATATTTTGCATGCACTATTGAGCCCTAGTTGAATATTAAAGGAAAATTTACAGGACATACCATCTACCTCTTCATGTGTATTCATACATTGTTTCGTACATAAATTGTCACCTATAGGAATAAGAAATTGATTGCTTTATATTTCTGCATATTAAGCCTCTAAAAAATGTTTCAACCTACTTCCTTTAGTTTAACCGGAGTTTCGTATTAGCACAGCCTATTTCAATCTCCATGCTCAAAATAAAGTTTGCAACACCAAGATCCTTCATGTCAAACTTATAGAATAAAAAATACTTTACCTCCTTGATGATATCATTAATGTTTCCAATTAGAAACATATCATCAACCTATAATGTTGCATAAATAAAGTGCTCACAAACCTACTTAGAATACACAATGTGATCAACATTGTTTTTCAAAAATTCTAGTCCAAGAATTTCACCATCAAACTTTTGATACCACATTCTTAGGGATTGGTTCAACCCATATATGGATTTTTTTTTAATTTTGAAAACCATCTTCTTCTTACCCTGCCAATCCTTTAGGTTTGCAAATATCTTTTTCTAGGTTCGCATGTAGGAATGTTGTCTTGACATCCATTTGTTATAGTTCAAGATCAAAATCAATGACAAGAGATAAAATAAATCTATTAGAAGTAAAATTTCAAATAGGAGATAAAATCTCACCACATTTAATTTCATCTACTCGGGAATTTCCTTTTTCTACTATGTGAGCCTTGTACTTCTCCACTTTGTCTTCTGCATTGAGCTTCTTCTTGAACACTCATGAGATATCGACACATTTTCTTTCATTAAGAAATTTGACTAGTTCCCATGGCTCATTTTTTTCTAAGAAATTCATTTCTCAAATTGACCTTCTTCGTGAGTTTACCTTCCTCAAAATCAATTGCTTCTCTAACAGTTTTAGGATAATCGATAAAATAAAGGTAGAACAAAAATAAGGACGGCTACACCTTTCTATTTTTCTTCTTACTGATACAAATATCCTAAGGATTGGGGCCTACAATTATTCTTCTTCATTTAATTAATCTAACTCATCTTCATTCATTGAGTTGAACTATCCATTTTCCAACTCAAATTACATTTTCTCTAGTTCTCCTTTTCTTGGATCATCTTCCTTATATAGGGAATATTTTAATTTGTATGAAAATTGTATTTGGTTGTAAATTATGTATCCTTTTACTCTCTCTTTATAATCAATTAAGATACAATATATTCTTTACTGACAAGGTTTCTCCTTTTCTCCTTAGGAACATGCACATAAGCATCACAACCAAAATATCTAAGATGTTCAAGAGAGGGACTTTTACCAATCCATGCCTCATAAGGAGTCTTATAAAATATTGTTGTTGTAGGTGATTAGTTAATCATATAACATGCAATACTTATTGGCTTTGCCACATTTCATGTTCTCTACTTGTACCATTAAGCACCCTCCTCAACTTTTCCATTAGTGTCATGTTCATCCTCTTGCAACTCCATTCCATTGAGGTGTGTATGGATTTGTATTTTTTTGTTTTTCCACTGTTTATAGAACCATTAAAAATATTTCCCATGAAAGTATTGTCCATTGTCCATTCTCAACACTTCTATTTTATTCTTTGTTTGGATTTTGACAATATCCTTAAACTCTTTTAATTTATTAAAAAAACCTCATATTTATTATGCAAGAAATGCAACCCTGTTTTACTAGAGAAATCATTGTAAATGAGACACGGTGAAAACATCCTCCCAAATATGTAATAGGAACATGCCCAAACATGTCATTGTTTATTAAGCCCATAATTCCTTTTTCTCTTATAGCAACACTAGATAGGAATATCACCCAATTTTGTTTACCATATATAGAATGTTCATGAAAATCAAAACACAATAAACAATCAAAGATACCTTCAATGATACCTTTACTATTCGAACCATCATAGGCCCTTATCTCCAATATGTCTCATTCTTTGATGTTGGAGCATTGTCTTATCTATAGGAAGAGTTTTTTTCAAACATTCAAACATGTTAGTCTTAATAAATGTTAAACATTGTTTTACGGTACATTCCCCTTTATCTCATAACCCCTTTCGTTAAACACAAAACCCTAACAATGACATGTCATTTTCTTAAAGTATGAAGTAATATATATAAAGGAGATATAAAATAAAATATAAATAAAGATGCACTTCCTCTTGATAGAGGGTACTTAAATTCACCCTTAATCTATCTCTTACTAAATTAAAATGTGATATGTTCATCATAAACAAGAGTAAACACTTGTAAGTTCTTCAAGGACTTATTACTATGAAGGAGAGAATAGTAGTATTACATCTCTTATACTTAAATAATCGTACGTTTCATGTCCGCAAAGCCTTAACTTTTATATGAGACAACATGATCCATAGTCCATCTATTATGTACAAGTAAGAAAATGAGTGTTCTTTAAACATCATATAATTGTGGAACATTATCTTGGGTCACTACATAAAACACAAAAGTAAGAGAGAGAGAGACCAACATACATGGTTCACCCCAATCAAGGGCTATGTCCACCAAGAATTGTTAATCTTTTTATTATTTATTTCAATAGAAGGCTTACAAATCTACGACACAACGGCTACAATTCAATTCACTTTTCTCAATGTCTCTTTCACACAGAACACTGTATAAATGTTTGTATGCCTTATTGCAAGGACTTTCCTTTAAATCATAACCAAGTATCACCATTTACAATAATGAGGTATTCTTTTTTTAATTGTACAATATGTAAAATGTAAGAGACTATTAAATAAACATTTATTAATCTCATCACCACCTCTTAAAGAAAATATATTAGATATCAAATTTTAACCCTTTGATCATTAAAGTTATGATTTGTTTTTTCCTACCATGAGAACCTCTCCAAACCGCCCAGCAAGCATTGTCAACTGCACCACCTAGATATCAAACTCATGAGTTGGGGCCGACCTTAATATTGGAAGAGGACATAATCAACGAGAGTACCGCCACCACCGTAGTCGTACAGGAATTTTCTGGGGTGCAACCTTTTTCTTTTTAACCACACCTCCCCCAAAGGAATCGAATCTGGACTTTCGTCAAGACAACTATCAAGCCCCACCGCTGGCTCCTGCCCTCGTCCCCTCACCATGAGGTTTGTCATGTTGTAAGCCCGTCTTCATAAAAAACACACATCAATTGTATCTTTTATTTAAATTGAACAAGAGCCTACTCCACAAGCTTTATTCTTAAAGCCCAGTTTTCAATGAACAAAGAGCTCAAAGGGGTTTGGTATAAAGGATGCAAGTCAACTAAATAATTAAGTCTAGATATCATTAACCAAGAAGAGATTCTCGATTTTAAGTATGTCTTAATAATTTTAGTACCAAACTAGTCATGGACCAATAAACTTAGCTTTTCAATAATAGATTCAGTAATTAAGACCATACATATGTCCAACCTACTAATGAGTTCTTAAGATTCCTGGCAAGTAAGTTTAATCAAATAGATTCACAACATTATTAAATCTTATTTGTGATTCACCTAATAAGTGATTAACTTCACTTAACTTATTTAACAAGATTGTCAGCTTCTAGCTGCCTCCCTCCTCATCCATTCAACATATAACATATAAAGAGTATTATCAATAACATATAAAGCATGTTGGTTCATTGACAATCGTAGGTAGCTCTACTTTGAATAGGTTTTAAGCTATTTAAACGATTGGCAATGGTTGGACCAATTCCCATGGTCAGGATTGTTCGCTGAATACAACAAACGTGAAGGCCACCGCCTTCTCCCAAGAGACCGCCCCAATATGTGGTTTTGCAGTCTCATGGACTATGAACATTAGATAGAGCAGTATTAATTTCACACATTTTATCTGGTGGATGGAGCTTTGTGCTCATAATTCAAAAGAGATTAATCCCCCTTCTTCATAATTCAAATATAATTATATATTTATTGATAGCAGTAAACAAAAAGAACAAGATTTATCTAAAGAGATTGTAATTCTTCTCGCAAGAATATATATAATATCATATCATCCTTATACTTCTTTTAACATTGAAGTGGATGCATGTTACAATTTCATTCTCATTAAAAAAACCATACCATCACACCCATTGATGATAGTGCTTCACAGTAGATTTTACATAGTTACAATATGAACCTCTCAACAACACCATCTCATCTTGCATCTATCATTTTCAAATATATTTTTCACACTTATATCACTCATCTTACTCATAGATATCAGGTTTCTGGCCTAAATTGAAATAGGTAGACACTACAAAGGGTTTTAACCCTTTCATCTTTAAATAATATATATACCCTTCCACATAAAGTTAAAATATTTCATCTTTAAACAATATTTATACCCTTCCACATTAAGTAGTTTTGAATGTTGATTCATTTCCTAAGGAGAAATTATCTCCAAGATACTTTTGATATTAAAAAATGGAGTTACCTTTCCACCGGACCATTTGCACCGATCGGACGACCTGGCTCGCGTGAGCTTTCACATCACGCATTGCTGGTCGTCTGATCGATGCAAATGGTCGGGTGGAAAGCTAACGACTTAAAAAACCATTCCCAAGGTACACCTACTACAATCCATCCACTATTCATCATGATGTAAATGTGTACTTATATATCCCAAAGTACAAATACAAAATGCTTTGTAAGTCGCTCACCACTTGAAAACTAAGTGAGAGGTTGACATAGTTTCATGAAAGACGTGGTACTCGTGAGTCGTGCCTCTTTCTAAAGCCAGGTGGTTCCCATGAATATGTGGTACTGGTGCCCATCTTTTAGACTAAGGCAATTCCCATAAATTTCGGACTTTCCCATGAATTCCACAATCTGCGCAGCAGGTAGTTCCCATGAATTTCAGATCTTCTGCGCAACCGATGGTTCCCATAGTTTCATGAAAGACGTGGTACTCGTGAGTCGTACCTCTTTATAAAGCCAGGTGGTTCCCATGAATATGGGAGTAGTCTAATGGGTCAACGATTTCGCCCGGTGTTAGACTACTCCGTCTACCCATTCCGTTAACGATCCCGTCCTCCGAAGTCCGGCACATCCATCCAGCCAAGGGTCCCACATGAATCTTTTTCTGAAAGCTATGGAATATATGTGTAACTATTCAAAATTCAACATTGAAATAAGTTAATAACTCAAAACTAAGTAATAAAAGTTTACATTTTCTAAATCGCTGAGAAATATTACAGAATAAGCAATCATAAAGCTATAAAAAGTTGTAAGTAGAGGTCTTAAGATAGTATGATCAACTGAAACTGGCCACGAACCTGAATATTCAAACTTTTTTTTTCACTTAACATGAACTATGTCCAACACAGAAGTATTGAAATGGTCTTAACTGAGGCTAAACCACCCACCCTGAATATTTAAACATTGTTCTCACAAAAACTTAATATATATCCAAACTAACACCAAATTAGATCAACTGGATGTTTGCTAGTGTTTATGTATAATATCCACACATGCGCATAAATTAATCTTACCTTGAAATCATTTAAACATATCTCAATTTCTTTTATTCTAAGTACTGTAATCAGTTCAAAGGTAAAATTAATATAGAGTTCATACAAGGTTTTGAGCTCAATACCTTTCATAGAAGAAATGGCTTTTTTCACTTTCAACTCATAGCCATCACAATCCATGCAAACCTTCAAGTCAACAGTCTCCAATTTAAAAATCAGATTAATAATTTTTCTGTCATCCAATTTACTTTAGGGAGTGAAGCCCTACATTAACATATTTCTTTACATTATTTTCTGTTCTTGAACTCATGAGTTCTTAACTTCAGTTCACTCAAGTTCTATTAATAATAATTGCATTACTTAACACAACACACTAATAGCATTGAAATCTATTTGAGCTATACCTGCAATTGCTTTATCTTTTTCTGCCTTTTGCTTCCTGCTCCTCCCAGCAGACACATACTCCAGTGGACCACCCATCCTTGACAACTCTGTGATCTTAAAAGTGTAGAAAACACAAATTCAGCAATTCCCAATCTTTAATGCTTAAACTATAATAGCAAAGAAGTAGAGCAAACTCGTTGGACAATATGAATAGATCGATAGCTTTCAGAAAAATATTCATGTGGGACCCTTGGCTGGATAGACGGAAAACGGGAGCGTTAACGGAGTGGGTAGACGGAGTAGTCTAACGCCCAGCGAAATCATCGACCCTTTAAACTACTCCATGAATATGTGTACTGGTGCCCATCTTTTAGACTAAGGCAGTTCCCATAAATTCCGGACTTTCCCATGAATTCCACAATTTCTGCGCAGCAGGTAGTTCCCATGAATTCCAGATCTTCTGCGCAGCCGGCGGTTCCCATAGTTTCATGAAAGACGTGGTACTCGTGAGTCGTGCCTCTTTCTAAAGCCAGGTGGTTCCCATGAATATGTGGTACTGGTGCCCATCTTTTAGACTAAGGCAGTTCCCATAAATTCCGGACTTTCCCATGAATTCCACAATTTCTGCGCAGCAGGTAGTTCCCATGAATTCCAGATCTTCTGCGCAGCCGGCGGTTCCCATAGTTTCATGAAAGACGTGGTACTCGTGAGTCGTGCCTCTTTCTAAAGCCAGGTGGTTCCCATGAATATGTGGTACTGGTGCCCATCTTTTAGACTAAGGCAGTTCCCATAAATTCCGGACTTTCCCATGAATTCCACAATTTCTGCGCAGCAGGTAGTTCCCATGAATTCCAGATCTTCTGCGCAGCCGGCGGTTCCCATAGTTTCATGAAAGACGTGGTACTCGTGAGTCGTGCCTCTTTCTAAAGCCAGGTGGTTCCCATGAATATGTGGTACTGGTGCCCATCTTTTAGACTAAGGCAGTTCCCATAAATTCCGGACTTTCCCATGAATTCCACAATTTCTG
>LPNX010116759.1:82818-101743 GCA_001517045.1 Pseudotsuga menziesii
CGCGGCACGTAGTTCCCATGAATTTCAGATCTTCTGCGTAGCCGGCGGTTCCCATGAATTCCAGATTTTTCTGCCGGCAGCCGGCGGTTCACATTCCGAAAATCGCGTGATTCTGTTTGTTATTTCACGCCACCTTGAAAGCGAGGTGAAAATGAATTATTTGATGGAAGGAAGAGTTTCCATATGTTTGTTTAACTCTGGTTGGACACAATCGTTATCTCATTGAAATTTGAACCTGTGATTTATTTTCTTAAAAAGAAACACATCTTCTTAACAATGAAGAATGTGAGAAATCTGTTTAAAGAAAATTAAACACAAGTTGGTAGAGAAATTTAAACACAGGTTCTATGAAGAATGATAAAGACTGAGAAATCTAATGAAGTCGAAGGGGATGTCAGGCACCTAAAACATAGGATCCAAATATTTCAGAGTACATGAGAAATAATAAAAGTGGAAGCACTTTGTGCCCAAATGTTCATTCAAACAAAGGTATCCAATTATTCAATCAAAGAAGTTTATATTGCCTAGACAATGGGGAAGTAACACTTTTCAGGATATCTCAGATCCTCCAAGAGAGGAACTGGTGGATTTTACTACAGAGGAACCCACCATCGAGGAACAGGTGAGGATATCTCACTACATACACATCCCAACATAAAGGATGCTGAAATCAAGAGGAACCGAACTAATAGACCTAAAAACGTTGCAAAGCAGTTAAGAACGAGAGAATGCAAAAAGTACAGAAAAAAACTCAAAAGACAAATGCAACTATGCATTGAACCAGGAATGGATGAGATCTATGGAGATAACACCAACCAGGATATGTGGAAAAACTTAAATGACCCAGATGCAAGCATGCATTTGGATGAGGAGACTTGTAGAGAAATACCATCAACTAGGATTTGGGTAGGTTGGACTTTTTGAGTGATTAACCAGAATGGATGAGGAGATATATAGAGAAATACCACCAACTAGGATTATGGTAGGTTTGGACTTTAAGAGTTTGAAAAAGTGTTTCTAACTAGTGGACGGAGATGATATTTATTTTTAAATTAGAGTAAATAAGTTTACAAATTCAAAAATAAGTTTAATTAATTTTTTTATAATTATTTATTTTGTTTAATAATTTTTTTTGGTTTTTTTTTAAAATATTTGTTATTTTAAGCCAATGCATTTCAACTATTTGCTAAAAAACCTCAATCCAATGATCTAAATAGTCAATAGCACGGATAACATTTTTTAATATATCATAAATATAAATAAGAGTTGACTAACATTTTTTAATATATCATAAATATAAATAAGAGTTGACTGTAAGAACTTCAGTTTGGATTACACTTTGGTACTTTACAGTGTTGATTATGGAGTCCTTGAAATAGGATATTGGTTTTGGTTCTCTATCATATTTGTTTTTCAAAAATGGAAGTCTAAGGGTATATAGTTCTAAAAAGACAAAAAAAAAAATTTCAAGTCTTTTAAGGATTGGGATAGACCTAACTTTAATTGAAGATTTTTAATTTTATTTTAATAAAGAAACCATGCAAGAAAAACATATCTGTTGTGTTAGGATATGTTAAAATAGATATAAGAACATATTTTTGTAAAGACATTAACATGTTAGAGAAATTTAAATTATCTTGAGATTTTTTATTTATTTATTATGAGAGCATGTCGTTTTGGGGTCTATATTTCATGATATTGATTATAGAAAAATGATAATGCTAAAACTTAGTTACCATGGACATTGACAAAAAGGTAGTAAAAGAAACCCATATCAAAAATTAATTTTTAAAGATGCTAATAAAGGAGGGGAGTGAAAGCAACTAAAGAAATCTCCAATTTTAACAAACCATTATAGGTTAACATCTTCAACAAATATAGAGAATATGGTTCTAGATACAAAATCTTATGTATCTTATGGTATAGTATATCTAAATGTAAAGAATTGAAACTCACTTAAGAGTTAGAATACCAAAAATAACAATGAGGTGTTAGTCATTTTTGGCATAGTAAATTGAGAGGATAAAATTGTTAATGGAAGTAGGAATTGGTGTAGAGGAAGAATTCCTAAGTGAGAGTATGAGGAACAACTCTATACATTAAGTAGAATTAATCAAATTGAATAGTACAAATTACAAGGGAAAGATGTAGGATAATCCTACTTTCTTAGACGAAGAGATTGCTTAAGGCATATGAAACATCAACCCTAGAACAATTCAGAATGCCATATGATGGCTGTATGGAGAAGAGAAAGTAAGGGAAGAGAACAAAGATACATTCAATGCATAGAAAAGCTAAAGAATCAGAAACTGTCATCCAAAGAAATATACCCTGAAGCCTTTGAAACAAAGCAACACATCCACGATGAATATATTATAATGAGATATTAGGGGTTTGGGTTCTTCTTAGGAAAATATATCCCTTAGAAGAATGAAGCCTATTTATAATTTTGATGTATTTTTTGTAAAATAAACAATGGTGTGTGGTGATCATAATTTACAAGCTATATTCAAATCATGCTCTCTAAGTTTGGGAATTCAAGTTCTTGATATCAATTGGGAAGTTAGGTGGACTCTTGAGAACATGGAAGAAGGGTTTTGATTAAAAGACTACCAAGGATTTAAATCCTCCATGATGGTCTCTTTGTTTTGTGAGGAGTTCAAAAGGGAGACATCCTTTGTAAATGTTTATGGGTTGGAACACAATAGATTTGGCCTCTAGAAGTTCCCTTGCAATTGTCATAAAAAGTATATTTTGATTGTGTTCCTCTATGTACTTGGGTTCCATTATATATTCTATATATGCTTTATGTGCGATTTACTGTTATTTCCTTTATTTGCATAACTATAATGGACTATTTACAAATGAGGTTAAGTTAAACTATATCATGGCACATTATCCATGCTTTAACAACAAGCTAGGACATGTAAGTAAGTTAGAGCTCTAAGTTGGACACTAAATTTCTACCTTTTTTAAGGTCAAATTAAACTTTCTTTAGGTTTACTAATATATTCGTAACAATCATTGAAGCATTGTATTGGACATACACTATGAATCCATCAATTTTAGTAGTTCGCCCAAACACCCCACATAGGTCAAAGATTTGTTTCGTAGGCCTTGTTTAGTGGTCCAATGACCGAATCATAGGTAATGGGATCTAAAAGTATTGGTGTAGGATTAATTCCTTGGTTTTATCCTCTAAAAATGGCTTGGTTTATGAAATCCATCCATGTTACAACTAAACAAAAAATCTATGCCCATATATCCCTTCGCTCAAATATTCCTTTTATATACCTTGTGTAGCAATTTGGGGGCCTATGAATGGGCCATGTGCCTTAAAATAACTAATTTGGGATTAAACCATTATTTTATGACCCAAAACATGGTTTGGGGCATGGGACACATCCTTTGTCATAGCATCAAATCTAGGCCCATATACCTTTTATTAACCAAATGTTCCTTCTAGAGGGCATGCTTATCGGTATGAAGACTTATATGTGGCCCATGATCCATAAAAGCATTAACCTAGGATTAAATCCTTATTTTTCAACCACGAAACATGGATTGGGCCACAAAACTCATTCTTGTTGCACCCAAACCTCAAATTTGGACACATATCCCCATCAAAGGTAAAAACAATCTTTCTACAAGGCCCATATAGTGATTTGAGACTGACTTTATTGGCCATAAGCCCTAATGGCACAAGTTTATGGTTAATCTCTATTTTTTGGACCAAAAACATGGTATGGGCCATGAGATACATCCCTCATGTGCCAAACCTTGAATTTGGGCCCATAAAATTTTCATAACCTAAAGATGGATAAAGTAGTGGGTTTTGACCCCAAAACATAGGTCAACCATATTAGCCATCCTTGTGATATTATAACCTTGAACTTGGGTTCATATATCCCTTGTATGCAAAATATTTCATTTATATGGTCTATGTAATGGTCTACAGACCCATGCATGGACCATGAACTCTAAAACCATTTTTATGGGTGTAAGTCCAAAGATTTTGACCTTAAAACACAATTTGAGCCACAAGGCTTGTCCTTTTTGTTCCCAAACTTTGAATTTGAGTCCATACACCCCTCATAGACCAAATGTTCCTTTTATAAGGCCTATGTAGTGGTTTGGAGTTCTTTGCATGCATAATGAGCCTTAAAAGTGCCAAACTAGAAATAAGTCATTAAGTTTTGGCTTTGAAACATGGCTTGGGTGACACAACTCATCCCTACTATGACCAAACCTCAAACTTGAGCCTATATACCACTCATAACCCAAGTATTCCTTATCATGTAGAGTATGTGTAATGGTTAAGGGTCATGTGCATGCAAAATGAGCCCTATAAGAAATAGTTTTTTGTGTAAGTCCCTAATTTTAACCCCAAAACATGGATTGGTCCACAAGACCCATTGTGGACCCATTTATGTGGTGTCAAATTCTTGATTTCCGGTCATATTTCATTGTAGGTTAAAATTCCTTATGTAGGTTCTATGTAGTGGTCTAGGACTTTGTTTGTTGACCAAAAACCATGGCCTATCCCATGAGATCCATGCCTTATGTGTCAAACCTTGAATCTAGGCCATATACCCCTCATAGCCTAAAGATAGCCCAAATAGTGGTTCTTTACCCCAAAGCATAGTTCAACCATATTACCCATCCTTGTGATGACTTAACCTTGAATTTGGGTTCATGTATCCCTTGTAGGAAAAATATTTCATTTCTAGGGCATATATAGTGGTATAGGGGCCCATGCATGGACCATGAACACTAGAACCTTTTTTTTTTCGAGGGTCTAAGTCCAAATATTTTGACCATAAAATATGGCTTTATCCACAAGGCTTGTCCTTGTTGCCAAGCTTCGAATTTGGGCTCATGTACCCCTCATAGACCAAATATTCCTCTTACAAGGACTATGTAGTGGTTTGGGGCTCTTTGCATGTGTACTAAGCTCTAAATTTAATCAGTAATCTAGAAATAAATCATTAATTTTCATCTTTGAAATATGGCTTGGGTGACACAACCCATCCTTACTATGACCAAACCTCAAAATTGAGTCTATATACCACTCACAACCCAAGGATTACTTCTCATGTAGGGTATGTGTAGTGGTTAGGGCATATGTGCATGTGAAATGAAAGCCCTATCCACAATAGTTGTTGGCTTAAGTCCCTAGTTTTTAACTTCAAAACATGGCTTGGTCCACAAGTTCCATCTATGTTGTGCCAAATCCTTAATTTAGGCTTATATTTCATTGTAGGCTAAATATTCCTTATGTAGGTCGTATGTAGTGGTCTAGGGATTTTTTGTAGACCACAATCCCTAAAAGAATTAATGTAGCTTAGGTCAATATTTTTTAGCCCTAATCATGGCTTGTCCCACATAAAGATGCAATTATTTAAAAACTTTTTTAAGGTGGAGGGAACTTGCACATGTTATAAATTGAGAGAAAACATTTTTATTCTTCCACATTCACATCAACATGAAAATACAAGCAAAGTTTGAGCACAATATTGTCTAACTAATTCAATCAGAATGCATGTGAGTTATTTAAACAAAAAAACTAACACGCATTTTTATTTTTTTTATATGAGATTTTAGTTGTGCACAAGTTTGTTGCCTCTTTTGAACCCAAACTTTGTATGTACATACAAGTGAAAAGGCTATAATGTTTTGTGTGAATGGTTTTGATTAAGTTGTTTAATTAAGATACCTTTTATTGTGGAGCAAGGTATTATTGTCTCTTTCTATGTACTTTGTTGTATGAGATTTATATCACTTTTCTTGATGTGATCTCCCATAATAATGTTGCATGCCTTTTCTTCATTTGCATCAATTAAAAAAGGACATGCTTCTTATTCATTGTGATCTGTGCATAGATTAAGAGGTGTATTTTGTTGTAGGAGACTTCGATTGATGTGTGCATAGATTAAGAGGTTTATTTTGTTGCAGGTGACTTTTATTGATGTGATGTTTATTTGCAACAATCACAAAAGAACATTCCTCTTTTTCAATGTGCTATGTTTACATTTTAAAAGCTATGCCCATAAGGCTGAAAGTTAACCTTCCTTATAATTAACTTCTAACTTATTATTCAAAGAACATGCAACCGAAATATATAAATTACATAAATACACAAATTCTTGTAAAGTGATCAATATACCACCTTATTTAAACATACAAATTAAGAAATATAACCTTTAAAATCATTTGCAAAATATATAAAAATCAATTTGATGAATTCTTTTGATATTTCACTTTCTCACATTTAAAAAAAATGGCATATCCTTTATGAAAGAAACTATAAGTCAACATAAATACATACAAGGTGAGTTGCATTGCATCAAGTCCCTATTCTTAGTGTTTGTTTTTTTATGACTAAAAACACAAGTTTACTATATGTCGACTTTTGTTAAATACTTGTATTATACAACTTAGTTGACAAAAACTTAGTAGATATTGATTTTTGTTTAATACTTGTATTATATAGCTTAGTTGGTAAAAATACTTAGAATAAAGGTAGAAACAAATATGAGTAACAAGAACAAATAACAAGTTATGTATGTTCATTGATACAAATGATCAAGATATTTGTATCAAGAAAGTATCCTATGTTCATTCATTCATGAGTGCCATCAACATAGTGATATTTAAAACTATGTATTGACTAAGTGATTTGAAAATATACTTTTTCATTAAAATTTCATCGAGCTAATTGTCTTAGATCATGTACAAGTTATAAATAATTTTACTCATGTCTTTCATGACATTTTGTATATATGGATAGAACCATGCTTAATATAAGCGGAAGTCTCTTCCTTGGAGCCAATCCTTGCTTTGTTATAGTCAATATTTAGGATATTTGGGGTGAGATAGTAGCCAATATGGACTCTTGGTTTTGTGTACTTGCATTAAAGACTTTTTATCTTCTATGACATTCAAGGGCTAGAAGGAGACAAAGGTATAAATTATCCTTGTGTATATAATATTTGGGTTTTATTCAAAATTCAAATAGATGTCAGGGAATGCACATACAAAGTTGCTTAGAGGACGCACAAATAGTAGCTAAGCCTCCAATTCGATTCTACAAATTCAAAATATATTGCAGAGAAAATGTGCAACTAGTAGCTAAGTGTCCAATTAGATTCCACAAAGAAATTAAAAATATAGGAGTTCCATTTTAGAATAGGGGATTTGATCCTCTGTTGTTTATAAGGTAACACTATCCCTTCTATGAAGATTCTAATTAAGTTTTTTTTATAAAAACTAAATAAATCCAATCTATCAATATTTATAATATGGTATACTAAGATTTATAATAAAAAATATTGTTGATTTCAAAGTATAAATTCGAGAAATATTGTAATTTTTGTTTGTTTCCATTCATAATAGATTCATAATCTTGAAGTCTTAACTATATTAAGATTAGTTTTAATAGCTTCCATATATAAGATTCAAAGTATAGATGGATCATAAAATATTGCAAATTTTGTTTGTTTTCATTCGTAATATATTCATGATTGTGTAGTCTTAAATATACTAAGATTAGTTTTAATTTAGAATTCACAATATATGAAATTGTTTTGCAAAAGTGCATATCAATTCCAACTAATTTTTTATTCTACAATCACTTTTTCGAATGGGTCACCTTCAATTTGAAACTCTAGGAGTACAAATTAAGTGGAAAAAACATATAAATATGGTGAAATAATTCAAAATATAAGAGCTCCGGTTTAGATTAGGGGATTTGAGTCTCCGTTGTTTAAAAAGTAACACTCAATCCCTTCTATGAACATTCTAATTAAGATTTTTTTAATAAAAAAATATATAAATCCAATCTATTAAGATTTATAATATCAAATCTTGTTGATTTCAAAGTATAAATTCAATAAATATTCTGAATTGTGTTTGTTTCTATTCATAATATTGAAGTCTTAACTATATTAGTTTGTTTTAATAGCTTTCATATATAAGATTTAAAGTATATATCCATAGAATATTGTAAATTTTGTTTGTTTTCATTTGTAATAGATTTATAATCGTGTAGCCTTAAATATATCAAGATTAATTTTAATTTGGAATGCACCATCTTTGAAATTGCTTTGCAAAAATGCATATCAATTTTTACTAATATTGTATTCTACAACCACTTTTTCCAATGAGTCACTCTATCCTTTTATGAAGATTCTAATTAAGATTTTTTTATTATAAAAACTAAAGAAACCCAATCTATTAAGATTTATAATATGGTATACTAAGATTTATAATATCAAATCTTGTCGATTTCAAAATACAGGCAAGAAATTTTGTAATTTCTGTTTGTTTTCATTCATAATATATTCATAATCGTGAAGTCTTAACTATATTAAGATTAGTTTTAATAGCTTCCATATATAAGATTCAAAATTTAGATCCATTAAATATTGTAAATTTTGTTTGTTTCCATTCGTAATAGATTTATGATTTTGTAGCCTTAAATATATTAAGATTAGTTTTAATTTAGAATGCACAATATTTGAAATTGCTTTGCAAAAGTGTATATCAATTCCTACTATTTTTTTAGTCTAGAGTTACTTTTTCCAATAGGTCACCTTCAATTTGAAACTCTAGGAGTGCAAATTAAGTGAAGAAAACATATAAATGTGGAGAAATAATTCAAAATAAAGGAGTTCTAGTTTAGAATAGAGGATTTGAGCCTCTGTTGTTTATAAAGTAGCACTCTATTCCTTCTATGAAGATTCTAATTAAGATTTTTTATTATTATAAAAACTAAATAAATCCAATCTATTAATATTTATAATATGGTATACTAAGATTTATAATTATGAAATCTTGTTGATTTCAAAGTATAGGTTCGAGAAATATTGTAAATTTTGTTTGTTTCCATTCATAATGTATTCATGATATTGAAGTCCTAATTATATTAAGTTTAGTTTTAATAGCTTCGATATATAAGATTCAAAGTACAGTTCCATAAAATATTATAAATTTTGTTTGTTTCCACTAGTAATAGATTCATGATTTTGTAGTCTTAAATATATTAAGATTAGATAGTTTTAATTCAGAATGCACAATATTTGAAATTGTTTTTCAAAAGTGCATATCATTTCCTACTAATTTTTTATTCTACAATGACTTTTTCCTATGGGTCGCCTTCAATTTGAAACTTTGGGAGTGCAAATTAAGTTTAGAAAACATATAAATATGGTGAAATAATTCAAAATACATGAGTTTTGGTTTAGAATAGAGGATTTGAGCCTTCGTTGTTTATAAAGTAGCACTCTATCCCTTCTATGAAGATTCTAATTAAGATTTTTTTATTATTATAAAAACTAAATAAATCAAATCTATTAAGATTTATAACATGGTATACTAAGATTTATAATATCAAATCGTGTCGATTTCAAAGTAAAGGTTGAAGAAATATTGCAAATTTTGTTTGTTTCCATTCAAAATAGATTCATAATATTGAAGTATTAACTATATTAAGATTAGTTTTAATAACATTCATATATCATATTCAAAGTATAGATCAATAAAATATTGTAAATTTTGTTTGTCTCCATTCGTAATAGATTTATAATCTTGTAGCCTTGAATATATTAAGATTAGTTTTAATTTAAAATGCACAATCTTTGAATTTGCTTTCCAAAAGTGCCTATCAATTGCTACTTATTTTTTTATTCTTGACTCACTTTTTCCAATGGGTCTCCTTTAATTTGAAACTATGAGTGCAAATGAAGTGGAGAAAACATATACATATGGTGAAATTATTCAAAATATAGGAGTTTTGGTTTAGAATAGGGGATTTAAGCCTATGTTGTTTATAAAGTAACACTCTATCTCTTTTATGAAGATTTCAATTAAGATTTTTTTTATAAATACTAAATAAATCCAATCTATTAATATTTTTTGTCACGTGGTTTACATCCTTGAGAGAGGTCGGGGCTCGCTACATCCACAAAAATAATTCTAGTAGGGTTACCCGAAGGGACCTCGCCTTATCAGCTCCTGTTTTGGGAGCCTAACCCCAAAGGACCGAGAGAGTTAGATTCATGAGAATTGAACCTCCGACCTCAATATTAAACGTTCTTCGAATTTGGACTCCAACCAACTGAGCTACGCATCAGGGATAATCTATTAAAATTTATAATATGGTAGACTAAGATTTATAATACCAAATCTTGTCAATTTCAAAATATACATTCGAGAAATATTGTAAATTTTATTTGTTTCCATTCATAATATGTTCATAATCCTGAAGTCTTAACTATATTAAGATTAGTTTTAATAGCTTCCATATATAAGATTCAAAGTATCGATCCATAGAATATTGTAAATTTTGTTTGTTTCCATTCGTAATGTATTCATGATTTTGTAGTCTTAAACATATTAAGATTAGTTTTGATTTAGAATGCACAATCTTTGAAATTTCTTTGCAAAAGTGCATATCAATTCATACTAATTTTTTATTCTATAGTCACTTTTGCCAATGGGTCACCTTCAATTTGAAACTCAGAGAGAATGATTTAAGTGGAGAAAACATATAAATAAGACGAAATAATTCAAAATATAAGAGTTCCAATTTAGAAAAGGGGATTTGATCCTCTATTGTTAATAAAGTAATAGTATATCCCTTCTATGAATATTCTAATTAAGATCTTTTTTTATAAACTAGATAAGTCCAATCTATTAAGATTTATAATATGGTATACTCACATTTATAATATCTTGTGGATTTCAAAGTATAGATTTGAGAACTATTCTAAATTTTGCTTAATTCCATTCATAATAAATTCATAATGTAGAAGTCTTAACTATATTAAGATTAATTTTAATAGCTTTCATATATAAGATTCAAAGTATAGATCCATAGAATATTGTAAATTTTGTTTGTTTCTATTTGTAATATCTTCATAATCTTGTAGTCTTAAATATATTAAGGTTAGTTTAAATTTAGAATACACAGTCTTTGAAATTGCTTTACAAAAGTGCATATAATTTTTTACTATTTTTTTTTCGCTGTTACTTTATCCAATGGGTCACCTTCAATTTGAAACTATTAGAGAATGAATTAAGTGGAGAAAACATATAAATATGGCAAACCATCATGACATGACATGGAGTGCCCCTTTGGGCATTGAACTTAATAAAAAACAACAAAGATAAATATTGTATGGAATATGATCATATGATCAATTAAAATTTATTGATTTCGATAAAGAGTTTACTGGTTTTGAATGTTTGAAAATGTGCACAACCCAGAAAATAAGGTTTGTGTAGTGGGGATTTCACCCCTACTACGTGCAAAAGCACCTTACGTAGATTAGTTGTATCATAGGGTATAGTTCATGGTGCAAGGGATTTCTCAACCTTGATTTGTAGCAATAAGCAGTAACAACACATATTTTTTATTATTTTTCATATATTTTTTCTAACTAATGAAAAACAAAAACAAGCATGTAACCTTTCAATAACATGGGCCACTATAGTCGCTTGAGGAAATAATCCATCAAATCCACGGTCTGGTTTTCCAGTCATCTCCACTCATGGTTGTCAAAAAGGGGGAATGCATCCAAGTGGGTATGGAGCAAGCTCAACATACACCATGGGAGCGATATGGAAAAAATATGGGAACAATAGCGAAAGGTGAAACAAGGATGAAGTGAAAAGTTTCTTGAATGCGACTAAAAGTGTTTTTGGGTAGAGCTTCACAATGTATTTATAGGATGATCCAAGGTTTTTTTACCCATGCTATTTTATTGTGCATGGTATTTGCCCATGGTTTTTGACCCATTCTCATTTTAGGGTTTTTTGGTCCTTTTTGGAGAGAGTGGGGATAAGTCACAATAAATGTTCAACTTCCCTTCATTTATGGGGGGAGGAAAAATAATGTTTTGGACCATTTTTGGTGGAATTTTAGTTGTGAAGATCAAAATGAAGGAACTAATGGTGGGATAATGATGTATAATTATGGTTTGGACCATGGAGAGCTAGGTGAACAATTTTTGGTGTTAACAGATTGCCCCCTTATGTGTGAGGGCAAGAGCTCATCATATGGATGATAGACATCATAGGATCAAGGGATAAATGGTGACAACGATGGAGAGACCAGAGAGGACCGTGGAGGAGTAGAGTCTCCTCATTCATGGAGGAGTGGCTTTTGGTTTTTATTTCTTCTCAAAAATGGATGAGGTACATATAATCTTAGACATGTATATGGACAAGGCGGGCATACGCATACTCGTAACAATGTCTCAAAATAAAAATGGGGATCAAGGCTCAATCAATGGGAGTCAATCAATACATATATACGAATGGTAGTACATAATGGTGGCCTCAATGGGAAGCTGAATACAAATATTAATCTGAAGAATTGGTACATAGGAACAATGACATTCTCATGGAATGCAATATCATAACAATGGATTCTCTATTGAATCTGGAGTTGTACATAATTGGATGGACTTAATGACTCAGAATCGAAATCTCTAAGGTACAATAAACAACATCAAATATTGTAGATACATGGAAGCATAAAATTGAGGGGATTCCTAACACAGTTGCCAACGCAACCCAAAAATCACAAGGGACATGAAACTGTATGGGTCCCAAAATAGACTCACCAATGTGCTAGATCTAGGTGACAATCGGGGTCTTCGACCAAACAATGAGAGAACCAAAACCCTGTATGAATCTCAACGGTGAGATAGTATAGTTGAAGTCGAGAACGTGAGACACAACCAACCTGAAAGGCACTATGGACTCCTTTCAAGTGGTCCAAGGAATTCATAAATGAGGTGGATGAAACCATGATACAAGGACCTCTGGGTCTATCCTCTGGAATAGATGTGTTGATGTCAATAGAGGGAGACCTGCAACTACCAAGGCAATGAGGTTTCCTTGATAGAAGAGAAAGGGGGACAACCAAAGATATGGAACAATACTGTGATTAAGGAACTGACTGGGGAACATGGGCATGGCAGTATGGGGGAATCAAACTTCCTTTGCTCAGAGTATGATGGCAGGGCTAACCTGTCAATAGATGATACTGACTCATGGGGAGGGGATCATAGAGATAAAACCGATGAGACGACTACGCTAGAAGATACTTGGGAAAGTAACTGGACTAGTGATATCCAAGGGATCCAAGGGAGACTCGTTGCAGAGTACTCTGAACAAAGACAACTTAATGGGGGGAAGATTCCATAATGGGAGACTATATGTAATATGCATGGGCACCTAGAGGCATCATTTGGTCCTTATTCATAGTTTAAGGAGCTCGATGTAGGGATAAAAGTATGCTCAATATGACACTATCTTGTAGATTTTTGTCGATCCCAAGACAGTAAATGCTCAATGGTGTTTTCATGTTTAGAGAGTTTAAAAATAGGAAGAAGACACTAGTGGGGTCTCTTTTTTGTACAATGGTATCCTAAGTCCAAAAAAGAATAAAAGTGTACAAAGGTGAGCTCTCCCAGTCGAAAGGGACAAAGAGACTTATTTTTCGTAAGTAGTCCAACCAGGTCGAAAAAGGTTAAACCCATACTAATTGTGCGGTCATTCAAATACTTTTACAAGCATGAATGAAACCAAGTTTGCTTGGTGATATTTTCTTTGTGAGAGGGCTGGAAAAGAGCTTAAATACAACCCACAATGAGCTTTTTCATAAGTTACGGTCCCAATCTCCGACAAAGCATAAAATGATACAAAGGGAAACGTTCCTAGATGGAAGGTGCTAGGATAGTCCTTTTCTTTAAATAGTCTACATTGTCCGAAAAAGGAGATAAATGCGACCACATAGATTCCCTTTCAAATACTTTAATTAGTGTGAAAGGAAGCAAGCACACTCGACAATATTTTCATTCTCTTAGGAGTTAGAAAAGAGCTTAACAAAAACTCTGTAATGGTCAATCAAGCAAGGAGACAGTGTTCTATGTACCAAAGGGGATGATGTTGTGAATATGGCTGATATAAATAGCAGTGAAACACTGGTGGGGCCTCCTTGTGGGATGGTGTATGGCAGTAAAATAAGGCTAAGTTTGCAGTATGGATGAAGCAGATGGCTCGTGAACATGCCAATACATGCAGGGTTTAATTTACGTGGTGGCACACAAATCGAGGTGACTCCAAGAAAATGGCCTAGAAAATCATGGGGAGAGCACAAGACGCGGGTCTCATTAGTAGACAGAGGACAGAAAATCGAACCCGACGATGCGAACAACGTGAAAAATGGACATCAGATGACTCTGTGGTGCATGAAAGAAAAAGTTGAACAAATAGAGGCCTATAAACAAGGGGGACCACATGACACATGTCATTTTCACTGTTCAGTTTTGAGTTGGAGTGGAGGGCCTAGATAAAACCTATTTATTTCTTCTTATTGTACTGACGATTTTTTGAGTTGTGAGTTACAGGTAAGATCTCTCACCAAGCCCATCAATTTCAATGGTTTACTTTTGGTTTTGTCTCATTATGGGGGCCTAGGTCGAGATCGAAGGGTTTGTGGGGCCAAGCCACACTTTTTGAGGGAAAAGGCATGACTCAGATCACACCTATCGAGAAGACATCCATGAACCAGTCACACCTATCAGGGAGACAAGCGCGACCCAGTTTCCCCTTTCGAGGAGACAGGCGCACCCAGGTCGCACCTATCAAGCATTTTTGTGTGACTTGGGTTACACAAAAAGGCCCGAAAGGAACTACCTAGAACATAATGGAAATTTTTATGTGACTAGGTATGATAAGAACTTTGTGGATGTGCAGGATGCCTCGAGTCGGATAGCGAGAGGGAGACATCAGGGACCTCAGAGATGAGATGAAGGGGGATGGGGCAATACAGGATACAATCGCTCGGTGTGGGTTGTTGAAGTTCTTCCAGTTCCCGTTGACGTGTTCAACAAAGATATTGCTTAACAAGCTTGTGAGATTTTGGGATCGAGATTCAGAGTGCTTTATCATCCAAGGTGAGCGCTTGGATATCACCCTCCGAGACGTGTATTTTCTTACTGGCATCCCACTGTTGGGTGTGATCGATGATACTTCACCGAAGTTCCCGAGGGGGGTGTTGATGGATGACGCATTTGTTAGGATTTTCTATACCTCATCTTATGTGCATACATCGTAAATACTGGTGTGCGACATCGAGAGTCTGGAGACTCGTGGCGTAGTAGCGATGGTGTTGTGCGTACTAGGATCAAAAGGTCCCCACAATATCCCAATAGTACAGTTGTTGATGGTCGAGAGTGTACTGAGGGGCACCTACTATGGGTGGGCCCAGATGTTTTTTATAGTGGTTCAACATGGGTTGAACTAAGCCATCTTGGCGGGTGGGGATTTCTACTTCCCCTCCTTTTTGTGCTCATTTTTCTTTGAGAGACTACCTACACTGCAACCACATATAGCGATGAGTGAGGGGGGACCTCGTGAGCCTCACATGATCCACTAGGGAGTTTTTAGGTAAAAAATGGGCCTAAAAAAAATGCACCATTAAAATTCACTTTATAAGAGCCAATAGGATTCAAGATTATGATGTCAACCATAAGGGTAAAATTTGTAAAAAAAATGGAGGGAAAAAGAAAAACTACTTTTTCTTATCGTAATTTTGGCATATCTCCTTATTGGTTCACCCAAATTTTGAGTTTGGGATTCGGTGGATGCGGAATTCAATTTTGCATCCAAGCCATACCCACACTGCATACTTCTGAGCTACCCACAACACCCAAAAATGAAAATTTCAATAAAAAACAAATATTAAAATACATTTTTTATTGAAATTTTCAGTTTTGGGTGTCGTGGGTACCTCATAAGTATGCAATGTGGGTATGGGCTGGATGTGGAATTGAATTCCGCATCCAACGATTCATGAAACTTAAAATTTAGGTGAACCGATAAGGAGATGTGCCAAAAATACAATAAGAAAAAGTAGTTTTTCTTTTTTCCCTCCAAAATTTAGAGCTTTTATTTTAATATTATAACTCTTATTCTATTATTTCCCTTATGAGTCCCATTTTAGGCCTCAAAATCCCCTAATGATATTGTGCGAGATAATGATCAGAGAGGGAGGCGACTTGGTGGGTCACTTCTTCACCCAGGAGCCTTTTGCATAGTGGCAGCAGCTGCAGGTCCTCATAGCAGACTATCCATATGTGAGGATGGACTACCGCGGAGACACGGAGATGCCTCGACCTCTAGGGCAGGTCTGGGGACCTGATGATACATATGTATGACTCTATGTGGTTTCAATCATATATTGTTTACTAACATAGTGGTAGCTAGATCATGTGTGTGATAAATACTAATGAGATATTATGTCTATGTGTAGACGTGGGACCACATCGTCTAGCGAGCTACCAGTGACGTAGGGTCAAGTTGGAGGGTTTAGATCCACCCTCTCATGGGAAGAGGAGGAAAAGGAGTGTGACATTGGAGTCACTGTGACTTTACATGGAGCCATTATTGGAGGGGGTCACCGACGACGGGTGGCAATACCTAGACAATGATTTGATTGTCGCATGCTACATGGCTCCTCCGGAGTGGATCTCTCTCATGAGGAGGATTGCAATTGTTGCTAAGTATGTTAGAGCAAAAGCACATGGTGATGTGTCAATGGAGGAGGAGATATCCGATGAGGAGGAGGACACAGAGTCAGAGGAGGACGACTCAGACTAACAGCTTGTGATATTGCCCCCAATGCATTTGAGCATGGGGATTTGTGTATGATATGTATGGTGCGAAATCCTGTGGTTCTTATATTTGTGTAGTGGACATGATATTTATGATATATATGCACATGGATGCACCTTTTTGTATCTTTATGGGATTTTACGATTCTGTCTTATGATTATGCCTATATGATGTATATGGCATATCTATGCATGACTATATGATAATGCATGATGTTGTTTATTTCCTATATCCGATGATTGATGTGCCACGATAGAACGCCATTACCCATTTGGTATGCTACACTGTTGAGACTTATGGGAACATGCATGAATGAAATGGATTCGAAATGTCTAAGCAAGTGTCTAGTGTGTAGGAACTTTCTAAAGAGGCAAGGATCACGTATCCTGTAGTAGTTATTCAACTGGGAGAACAAGCAACTGGAGTCTAGGAAGACATCAAGGTGACGAATACCCAAGTGAAGGGTGATGGTTAAGAGACCAGCAACACCATTGTACTCATGTTGGTTGTTGGTAGCAATACCAACACACATTCCGTCAATATGGATCAACTCTTGTGATGGGGAATAAATGACACACATAACCGAGGTGAGATTAGGAGACCATCTACTTGATCCGTCAGCAAAACCAACATTGCGAGGCATGTAGGATCCATCTGGAACAACCAAGGAAACAAACTGTGAGACTCATGGTGAAAAATAATGCAAAACAAGAAAGAAAAACTATGATACAAGGGTATGCATGGTGATCAACTTTAGGCATAGAATCTCTTGAGGTAGAGCCCATTCTAGGGATTCTTCAAGAGGCGACCGTTAGATTCAACAAGGAGGTATGTCTCCTTGTCAATACATCGATGAATGACATAAGGGCCATACCACTTGGATTCAAACTTCCATTTTCCGGTCTTATCATGGGCTTGGTTGTAAACGAGGACGAGGTACACCTCGTTAAAGGGAAAATATTAGTAAGTGGTCATCACATGCATCATTGTGGAAATTGTGAAGTATTTGCTTTGATTTGTCATAAGATAAACATCACTACAAATTGGTGTTGGTCCCTCATCAATATAAAATGTCTCCAATTAGGAGGTAATGATGGGTTTCGTGAAAAATCTCGTAAAGATCATCACGTGGGAGATGGGAGGAGAATTTTTATTTATGAAGATATGTGAAAACAACTTTGTACCTTATCCAAGAGGATCTTAAAAGGCCAAAATTTAAAAATCCTCAACTCTCAGCAAAAAGGGTATCATCTCGAAGAGCTCGTCGAGACAATTCCAATGTCGTTTAAATCACGTCAAACAAATTCCAGATAAAGGAGATATTCACTTCTGAAGTTCCATCAAAACAATATTTTGTGGTGCAAAAGTGGCAAAAAAAAGGGCCACGCATAACCAATATAAGGGTGACATGTTTCACTTGTATAGGTATACATGGATGATGTGGCATATGCACATAGTGCCACATGAAATCCCAGTTGGAAAACTGAGGTGACTTGGCATCCGATTCGGAAGGTGAAGTGGTTGTGACTAGGCATTGGTGTGGCATAACGTGGCCCAATCCTAGAGTGACATGTGTCACCCCAAAGAATTGCCAAAAAAATTTTGAAGACCGAATTACACACTGCAGGAATAGAACTCGTAACCAATCAGTTACAATCCCAGTGATCTTACCATTGCCACTAGTGATCCATTGTAAAAGAGTTGGAATATTTTATATGTATATTGCATTATGGAAGAGTTAACTAAATAGGGGGAGTAGGATCCCAGGAGTTTGACCCCAAGTCTCCCACTCAACACACACCGCATATATTATAGTGTAACTATATTACAACCACCCAACAAACTACATGCCATGGTTAGAATTTTTGGGAGCCACTTACAACAAATTTAGCAGTTGAGACAATTATGCTCCCAAATGTTGTTAAAGGAGTTAAAATGGTTGGTGGTGTTCTTGATTAGGACCACACTTGGTTATTGTTTAAAAATAACCCAAAACACATTTACACATTCGGTTGGTGGGGGTTTGGATTTTGGACAACGTTAGTTTTGGTTGCCAAGTTATGAACATGATTGAATAGCTTACCAAGTTTTGGAAATATTGGAACAAATTTTATGACTTGGAATTGATGTATACTATAAACAACTAGTGGTGGTTTCAATTTGTTCAACACGTGGTTAAGTTTGTTACCATGTGATGGGAACACATGGGATTGGCCCCTTGCCACCCTTCCATTAT
>LPNX010116759.1:102005-115316 GCA_001517045.1 Pseudotsuga menziesii
AGTTTTTATGGTTATTTTATATTATTGTTTATTTTAAAAATCAAACTATTATAATATGCCATGCATGGAGCGCTCTCTATTCCCCCTTTATTAAATGAGATTTACATTATAGTTTTATTGCGTTAAAACTATTAAAATCCCATTCTATTGTATTGAGGCCACATATGCTGGAAAAATAAGGGGATTTTTAGAGTTTTCATATACACTTTGTTTAGTGGTTTTTTGACCTTAGTGTCCACCACCAATGCATCTTATTTTCCTTGATGTTGTCATATTGTAAATAGGACCTTTGCCATTGATTGTGAGAGAGTCCATTTTATTCCACATGTTTGTGTGAGAGATCAACCTTTGTCATAGTAGATCCTCTCTTTGTAGGAGATACATAGCCACATGCTTGTGAGAATCAACTCTTTGCACATGAGAGCATCTCTTTGATACTGTCACTTGTTGTGGGAATTCTACCACCACTTGATGATGTGGGAATTCAACCCTTTGTAAATGAAAGTATATTTGAAGAAGAGAATGAAGCGAATACACAGTTGAGTGGCTCATGGAGATGTATCCAAATATTTGTTGAATTATGTTATCAATCGGATTTGCACATTGTCTCACAAGTGGTGACAACAAGATCCCAAGTCTGATTTTTCTCGGTAGCATCGAGTGTGATTTTTCTCAATAGCAACAATATCTTCATTCATTTCTTGTACCCACTGTGCATCCTTTATAGATTTATTGAAAGAAGTGGGCTGAAAAGAAAACAGAGCATACTGAACTTTCTCATCAATAACATGAGTTTTCCCATATAACTCCCTCAAACTTCTGGTTTTCTAGTTCTGAGGTGGAATGTATGTTTGTGTTTCTTCTGCATGTTGCACTTCCAACCTTAGAAGTCTGATAAGTAGATCTAACACATCTAAGCTTTCTTGTTGTTGTATGTCTGAAGGATCACTCTAGCATTTGTCTTCAAGGAACTTCACATCTATGCTGACCACAATATTTTTGGTGATAGGATTATACAACTTGTAAGCCTTGTGTTGTTCACTGTAACTAGTCAAAATACACCACTCACTCTTATTATCCATATTTCTTCTAAGTTCATCAGGTACATGAGAAAATGCAATAGTACCAAAAACTCTTAGATGTGAAACACTAGTCTTAGTGCCACTCCATGCTTCTTCAGAAATCTTGTCTTGGACACTCACCATGGGTGATGTGTTGAGAAAGTATACTGAGCATGCAAAAACTTCATCCCAATACTCATCTGATAGCTTCTTGTGTGATCACAACATGCTACGGGCCATGTTCATGATGGTCTGGTTATTTTTTTCAGTAACTCCATTCTGTTGTGGAGTGTATATGGTGGTGAATTGTCCCTAGATGCCATGCTGCTTGCAAAAATATGTAAACTCATGTGAATCATATTCACCTCCACCATCTAACATGAGCACTTTAATGGACTTTCCAGACTGCTTCTCAGTTAGGGCCTTGAAATATTGGAACCTGGAGAAGGTCTTTGATTTGTTCTTGAGGAAATAAACCCATATTTTCTTACTAAAATCATCAATAAATGTCAGAAAACAAAATCTACCTACTATGGATTGGATTTGCATGGGTCCACATAGTTCTATATGAACTATCTCAAGATGTTCTTTGGCTCGATATGTGGAAGTGGGGAATTTCCCCTTTGATCTTTCCCAATGATACAATTCTTATAGGAGCTGGATTGTTCATGTATAACTGGTAACCCCTTGACCATGGACTGTTTTTGTAGGATATTGATACTCTTGAAGGGAATAGCAATGAACCTATAGTGCCATACCTAGGTTTCATCTAGACTATAAACAATATGGGCTATAGACTGTGGAAGGTTGCACTTATGAGACTGAGAGGAAATGTTATGTTCTTAGTCATTTCAACTTTAGATATGAGTCTCTTACTGGAATGTTTATCATAAATGGCACAATATGTATCATAAAATCAGATATCATACTTGTTCTGAAGTAATTGACCTATACTAATCAAATTTACATTCAGATGTGGTACATATAAAACCTCATGAATAAACTTCTTTTCATATTTGTTTGTAAATCAAGAACAATACCTTTGCTTTTTGTTGGAACCAGAAAGTCATATCCTATCTTGATATTCGTGACACCAGAGGAATCCAAACAAGAGAAAAGTGACTTATTACATGTCATGTGATTGTTGCAACCACTATCTAGTAGCCATAATTATGAGTTGTAGTGTTCTTTAGTTGTTCGATAAGAGAGGAACATAACCTATGATGAATCTTCTTTTTCTTTTGAAACATGGGGTCTACATTGTTCTCATATGCTTGCTTCTTTATGCATTCTCATTCATAGTGGCCATACTTCTTGCAATAGTTACATTGAATATTTGACTTATTAGTCCATTTATTGCCTCTTCCCCTCTGACCTTGAGAGTTGTGAGAGTGCTCTGAGCGATCTAAATGTTCATGATTGGTTTTTTCCTTTGTATGAGGAGCCCCTCGGCCTCTTCTTCGTGTACCTCTTCCTCCTTTGCCTCAGCCTTTGTTGAGGGAAGCTTGAGTGCTGAAAGCATTGGTCAGTGATGTTAGGATTATTATAATCTACCCTTGTCCATTTATAGTATGTTGATCATTTTGTCTAGCATAAGGAGACATATTTTACTGTACTGAAGTATGGGGAACACATATAGAGGTTAAATTCCACTTAATGCATGTTCATGCATGAGTTTAAGTTCCTCTGAGACCATTCCCTACATTTTAGGAGACACTTTGAGTGCCACCGGCATCCTCCATTAGTTGGTTGTGGTAGGTAACCAATTATGCCGAGTCTATCTTCAATTACATTTAGTTAGATCACTCTCAGCTAGTCTAGCGCCATTTTTGCATGGATGCATGGGGAAGTGGCACCTTTTTCCACCTACCTTGTCAGTTTAACTAGTTTAAATAGTTTAACTGATTGTTGGACTGATTTTGTTATCCATAGTTAAACGCATCGGATCCCATGCAGTGATATAGACACTCCTAGTTATCCAGTCAGTCAGGATTGAGTTGGTAGATTCAAATATTATGCACATGATTTGAATTCTCCTTATTATAACACTATTGTGTACTAAAGGAATTAATGAAGGTTAATGTTCTAATTTACTGATCAATTCCTATCAGTTTTCTCTAAAATTTGTCTTGTTCAATGTACATTGTTATTATTATTCCACTCCACAATTATACCTTTCAGTTTCTCTCATTGCTTGTATATCAATGGTTCAATAATTCAAACATGGTATCAGAGCCTTAGTTAGGCTAGTAAAAAGGCTTTTCTGACCTCCATTGTACACCAGAAGCAACTGAGTTTCCACATAAATTCTAGAATGATAGCCTTGCTCCATCTGAATTCTATTCAGAGAAGTCTATCGAGGTGTGATGGAATCTAAGAAAGTGTACATATCGAGGTGGAAAGTCTTGAAACTAACATGATTGTGAAGTTATTTTGGTGTTTGCAGTGTTACTTGCAGGTACCTACGTAGCTTGTGGAGAAATTGACTGGTCGGCATCTAGATTGATGGAATCTTCAACTCTTGTACCTCGGATCCTTACACCATTCAACTATGTTTATTGGAGGGAATTTATGCAAGTCTCCTTGCTCAAACTTGGCCTGTTTAGGATGAAAATGGGAAGAGAGACAAAGCCCCATCACCCTACTTAGAAGAACACGTTTTTGAATCAGTTGGATGAAGCCTTTGGCTTCTTGTGCACTCATATCTCCTAAGATATTTTGTTCCACCTTGAGGGACTAAGGAATCCAAAGGAATATTGTGAAAATATTGAATTTTTGTTTGGAAAAAAAGATGAGCTTCAATGGAACATATTGGAGAATGATCTCATTGCACTGCTGCCCAACAATTTCGAAAATGTTCATCATTTTTTCACAAAATTCAAGTCACTAGCACTGCAATGTAAACAATGCAGAATAAAGAGAAAATATGAGCAACTGGTTCTATTAGTACTCAACAAGCTTGGCTCAGAGTACTTTTTCTTTGTCTCTTCTTTCCATTCCGAAATAGTTTCCATCCCGAATTGGAAGATGCCTTCTCTAGATGCTTTTGTTGAGTCCTTAATACAGGATCAAGATAAATTGGTTCAAATGGGAGTAATTCAAACCTCCAAGAATCAAGCTCTCTTGATGTCAAACTCAAACAATGCACAATCCATAGGGAAGCACAAGGGGAAGGAGGCCAGAGCCACTAATTCGAAGCCAAAAGAGAATCATAGATATTTTGAAGGAGCCTCAGGCTCCAAGAAAAAGAAGAATTTCAAGAAGACTATATGTCCATACTATATGAGAGGATTTCATCCTAAAATTCGGTGCATGAAGAAGCAAATCGACCACCTGTTAACACTCCTTGAATAGAACAATATTTCCCTTCCACAAGGAGCAAAGAATTCTGATGCTGGACAATCGACAGAAGAGCATGAGAGATTCCATGCCTTGAAGGCGGGCCTTACTTAGTCGAAATCTTACTTGATAGATTCTAGAGCATCCAACCACATGGTTTCCTCCAAGGAATCCTTCTCCATTCTCACTCTATCAGGAGGACCTAACATTCGCATGGGAGATGACTCCCAAATCCCAGCAACAGGAAGAGGTTCAGTTAAAATCCAGCATGGTGAGTTCAATAATGTTCTCTATGTGTCCTCTCTTGCAACAAATTTGTTGTCTCTTTACCAAATGACCCATACAGGCTCTCCCAAGAGATTTACATTCGAATCTGACTCAATTGAAATCACAGAAAAAGTTACTGGAAATCTCATAGCAAAATGGTTTGCTAACCATCCCTCAAAGGATTATGAGTTTTCTCATTTTTGCTTGTTTCACATCCAACAACTCTATTGACTCATGCTAACAACGCCAACAAGATATGGCATGAGAGATTTGGGCATCTCAATTTCAAATATCTCTAGCAACTCCACAATTACAAAATGGTTGAAGTCTTTCCTCTCATCCAAACATCAGATGGAGTATGCCATGGTTTCTTGGTAGGTAAGCATCCAGAGAAGAGGTATGAAGATGGGAAGGCAACTAGGGATTCCTCTACACTTGATTTGATACACAGTGATGTGTCAGGACCAATGCCTACAACATAAATTAATGGTTCCAGGTATTTCCTTCCTTTTATTAATGATTGTTCTAGGTTTTGCTGGGTATATTTCATGAAACAAAAATCATAATTATTTGGGATTTTTAAGGTTTTTAAAGCTTTGATTGAGAATAGTTTCAAGAAAAAGATCGAGTCCATAAGATCAGATAATGGAGGTGAATACATTATAAGATATTTTCATCATTATTGTGAATTGGATGGGATTCGAATGGAACACTTAGTTCCATACACACCACATCATAATGGTGTGGCTAAGAGGAAAAATAGATCATTGAAGGAGATGGCAACCTATCTTCTCTAAGCGAAGAATATTCCTCCTTATCTTTGGGCAGAAGCTGTAAACTATGTGTTGTAAACGAAAGTATCATATGGCTAGGGTTTAAGAGGCCATCAATGTACTGGGGTTGAAAGAGAGATGCACAATGTTCAGCAAGCATATATACACAAGATAAGAGAAGAGAAATGTCCACACCTGACTCACTGAAGGCTGGTCCAAGCTTTCTCTTCAATCCTCTTCTTGCTCCTCTCGCTCCAAGAGACCTACAAAACAAATTATACCTTCCTCAAACCATTATGACCACATATAAGACAATGATAATCAAATAAACATAAACAAATGATCTGAATAACATCATCATATGATCAGAAACAGAGATTCAATCACACATTGAGCAATGATTTGGGAAGAAGAAGGACATCACATCTTTATTAATCCTAAAAACAAGTACAAGTATACCTTCTCTTCAGGTTTGGCACCTCACAAAACCTTGATCTGGTTCTGTTGTTTCTCTTCTCCAAAGAACTCAGCCTCCAAGCTCTGCAACACAAGGGAAGACCTCCAGGGCAAAGGTGTGGACAAAGAGAGTTCCAATTCCTCCAGCATAACAGTGCAAAAATCCAAGTCCCCTTTCATGGACCTCCCTACCTCTATTTATATGATGAAGAAGAGTTAGGGGCGAAGCCAAAGTGGTTACAACTGAAGGAGTTAGTTGTATAACTACCCAAACTAACTCAAAAGGCATGTTTTTATGTTTTAATGTTAAGAAACAGATGCGCAACTATGAAGGAGAGCAACCCGCGAATGATGCACGAGTTTACACAAGAGCAACCCGCGAATATATGCATTTGCGACTTGCAAAACACAAGAGTCGCGAGTGATGCGCGAGTTGCACATAAGGAGAGTCGCGTATACACCAAAAACACATTTTTAAGGTATTTCTGGGCATTTTCAGACTTTGGTGTCTTCTGGAGAGTTTTAGCTAACGGAAATACCTTTCCAACGGTGTAGAAATGAGGTCAAACGGAGTTACAAAACTCAAGATATGGGTCCTCCAAGATAGGTGTTTTTTCAGTGACTTTCATGAAGTGCCAACATGCGACGAAATCATGGGAAAGTGGTCACAGGAAGAGATGTGTCATTTTGGGCTATAACAGATGCCCCCTAATGTGTGAGGTTAGAGGGGAAGATGATAGCCAAAATACATTATAAAGGAAACAACTGAGTATGGAGAGAGCAGAGAATCCAAGATCGAAAGGCTCGAGTGAAGGTACCTGTAAGAGAGATAAATGTCAGAAAACTGATCTCTGGGACATACACGTCCATATACAAATCATCTCCATAAAGATACAGGTGGATCCAACATATGTATAACTGATGAAACTATCATGGTTGCTCAATATGAAAAAAGACGCCATATCAAATCTAAAGGAATCATGTCCACAAATGAACAAGGTGGATCCATACTCAACAATCGATCATAGCCACAAAAATACAAGGTGGATCTATGTCTCAGTAAAATGTCATATAAAGTATAACAAGGTCTTGCGCAGCTTGGGCAATAGCAAAAAATGAGGATGCTATTATCGGCCCAAGGTCTTCAATCCAAACCGCCCAAAAAAGGTACGAATCCTAACCATGCGAAATAAAGGAGCTGAAGTCGAACATGGAGGAAACCGTTTGATTACCGGTCAATAATGAAAACCGTTAACAAACGCAAGGGAAACCACCATTAATGAAAATGGTCCCCAAGGAACCTAGTGCATTCTAACAAGTGTGATTACAAGGACTTGAAGTCGAACACTTGAAGAATCTATCGAGTAGGAGACATTAAGGTATCCCCACTACCCAATAGCGAGGGAAATTGCCATTGATGACAACAATTCCCAAGGTACTGTCATAAAACTCTAAATCTCATCCCCAGAGAAAGATGTGTTGCAGTCGATAGGAAGAGATCCGTTAGAAGGAAGGCATTAAGGCATCCTTTATCATCCAACACGAGGTAAGTCAAAGACTAATTGGATCTGGAATTGGTACTGAATTTCACGACAAGGACGCTGAAGACATGATGTAATGAACTGATACCAGGGAATGGCTGACACAAAAGGTAAAGGCAACTGCAGAATGGTCGACAAAGGTTTAATCCTTGAACAGTGAGCACAACACAAAAGTGACTTAGGCAGCTTTTGACACGAAAGGACCAACGAAACAAATCTGCAATGTAGGAGACATTGACAGATTCCCCATATAATTGGAAAAGAGACCAACTGGAGGAGTAAGAAACTCTGAATCAGGATAAGGTCAAAAGACTAGGACCCAAGTGTTGATAGACTCAAAACTGGTGCTTTGTTCAAGGAAACAAGACTTGCTGTCATGATGTAAAAAGACATGGAAATAACCTTCCCCTTCCCTTCTTTCTTGTAAAGGTTTAACGAGTCCAAGAAAGGAAACTCGGGACCATCTTCATTTTTTAACAAGCTTGAAGAAAAGAAAGAAGAATGCTTGATAAGGCACTAATTCGTGGATTTTACGAGCCCGAACTAGTACATGCTCGACGGTGTTTTCATATTTTAGAGAGTCTGAAAACTCCAAAGAAGACTCCAGGGGGGGTCCTTTTTCGTACAATTTATTCTCCTAAGGCCGAAAAAGTATAAAACAAACCAAAGAAGAACTCTCTTAACTTCCGAAGAAGAAAAGGCGCACCTTTTTCGTAATTAGTCAGGAAGGTCCGAAAAAGGTTAAATTACCACCTACCCAACGCTCCTTCAAAAGCAGCATATACAGCCTGAGTTTTACGAGTGTGAAGGAAGGCAAGATCACTCGGAAATATCCATTTGGTTACGAGAAATGGGGCTTACAACAATAAACTCGATGCTTTGTTCTTTAGGGTTTAACGAGCATGACAAAGACATAAAGTACACTTGGAATCTTTTTCATGTTTTGTTCCAGAGCACGAAAAAGAGAAAACTAAGCTCATACTGGGGGTTCCTTTTCCATAAATTTAGTCCCTCAGGTCCGGAAAAGAGATAAACCTATGCCTGAGAATACTCTTCTCAATTCAGTAGAAAAGAGAGGGATCCTTTCTCGTATTATTCCACATGGTCCGAGAAAGAGATAACCTACCACCAATGTGGATTCCCATTCACATATTCTTAACGAACCTGAATGGACAAGTTTACTCGGCAGTCAAGTCTATTTTGAGGAGTCAGACTTGGGCCTAAAGAAACTCATAACCTTTCCCGTGAAGTTTTAACGAGTCCGAAAAAGTCAACTCGCGGCCTCCTTACTGTTTTTAACGAGCTCGAAGGAGAGCAGAAAGAATGCTCTAAATGCGAGGAGACGAGTGTCATAGGCAGGCGAAACTAGTTCCAAGCGCAAGGAACAGACCTATGCATAATGCAAGGAAAGTGAGCAAGATAAGGACACTCGGGGAACGTCTCCTCAAGGTAAAGGGTGTCAAGTTGCAAAGGCAAAATGATACAAGGCTAAGCGGCGATGAGAACAAAGATGAGGGCTTATACAACGAGCTAAAAGCGTGGAAGCCAGCATCAGGCTCATAAGCGTGAGCAGGGCACATGAAAATGCAATTACGACTTGAACAATAAGGTGAGACCAGTAAAAAGTTGTGAATCCAACTACAAATCCTGTCTCTAAGAAACAACAACATCAGGATCATATTCAGGAGAAACGATCTGGTGCGGGTCACTTTGGCAAAAACACTTATGACTTTGCTATCTTCTATAAAAAGTAAAGTCAAGGCAGAATCAACCGAAGAAGATTCTATAGAACCAAGGCTTGAGGGTTTATAATCTATAAGATCAACCTCAGAAGGAGAGCAAAAATCAACAAGGGAGATAGAGTCTGCAGGAACAAACTCAGTATCACAGGAGTTGAAAAATTCGTAAGAAAAATCAAACTCATCAAGATCACTGACTTGCTTTTCAAAGGAAGAGTCAAAATACTCAACAAGACCAACATAAGAAGAAAAGTCAGGCTTACTAGGCAAATCAGGGTTAGACTTAGTCACAACTGAACCAACATCCAAAAGAAGGTCAGACTGTATCAAAGAATCTAGGAAGACTTCATCCAAAGGAAGGAGATCATCTGAGATAGGACACATGTCTAAACTTTCAAATGGATAGACAGAGTGGAGAGAAGACTCTACAGTCTGTATAGGATGACTCACCAGTTCAACTGCTGGGACCGAGTCCCAAGAAGGTAAGCATGAAAACAGAGGCTGCTTCTCAGTAGCAATTGAACACAAAAGACAAGAGGCCACATAGTTCACCTGTGGTGGGGTGGTGTCTACAGAAACACTGGGAACCAATAAAGGAAAGACTTGGTCTCTAGCTAGGTCAGGAGACGGATCAAGGAAATCCAACTGATCAATAGTGACAATTTCTTCGCCATGATTAAAGTACATCACACGAAAGAATGTTGACACCACCGCTTGCATGGCATAGACATAATCACGTCCAAGGAACATATTGAAGTCCAAGGGGTCTTCTATCACCATGAAGTCAACTAAGACGGTCTTCCCACCCAAAGTAACAGGTGTTTGAGCAAGAATTCCCAAGGCTACACAAGTTCTTCTATCAAATGCCAGTAACTGACTAGCAGTCGACACAAGACTGGGAGATCCCATGCCTCGCCAAGCACGAGCAGACAAAATACTAACTGAGGCTCCTTCATCAACAATGCAACGAGAAATTGTATAGGGTTCAACTTTGACCTTTATCTGGAAAGGTGCAGCGGAAGGAAGGCGCGGCTCAACTAGGCTATCCCAATCAAAGGAAGCAATCTGAGGGCTTGGTGGGGGTTGATCCGAAACAAGTTCAGTGCCCCCTTGTTCAATAAGATCTGAACTGGCAGTGAAGAAAATGTGACTAGTAGACACTTCACTCTCCAAAGGAAGAGTGGGATTGATCGATAATGGAATCGATTCAACCGCTTCGTGAAATTCACTCTCCGAAGGGAGAGTGGGATTGACCAAAGATGGCATTGGTTCAATCACATGAGGATCACTCTCCGAAAGAAGAGTGGGATCGACCAAATCTGAGATTGGTTCGACCACTTGATCAACCAAAGGTTGAGTAGGGTGTTGAGAAACTATAGGGTGTTCAGAAGAATGAAATCCATGAGTCTCGGACCACACTCTTCGCACCTCTAGGATAGCAGGGCACAGATGAGTAAGGTGATCTCCCTTGCATAGCACACAAGGGAACTTAATATGATGCTTCGAACGACCAGTTTTCTCAACTGTAGCAGCATGACTAGCAGTGGCTGACTCTTTGCTCTCAACATAACTTGCAGAGGATGAGAGTTTGCCCCCAGCATGAACAACAGCGGCCGGATGACTGGGTCCAACCTCACTAAGAGAGGCTGGTTGTTGAGAGACTCCAGAATGTTCAAAAACGGGATGACCATGAATCCAAACTCTTCGCACCTCCGCAATAGAAGGGCATTTATAAGTAAGGTGGTCTCCCTCACAAAGCTTACAAGGAAACTTGAGCTTGTGTTTTGAACGGGTAGACTTGTCAACAGTGTCAACATGACTTGCAGTGGTTGACGAATTGTCTTCAGCTTGAACCACAGAGGCTGAAAGACTGCCCCCAACGTGCTTGGCAGAGGCTGAGAGACTAGGTCCGACATGACTGGCAGAGGTAGGATGGGCACCATCAACGTGAACAACAGAGGCTGAATGGTTAGGATCAACATGCTTTGCAGCAGTTGAGTGTGTGCCCCCAGCTTGAGCAACAGAGGCTGGGTGAATGGATCCAATGTGAACAACAGAGGTTGGATGGGGAGGTTCAACTTGAACACCAGAGGTTGAACGAGTGCACTCAACGTGAACACCAGAGTCTGAGTGACCGGATCCAACATGACCTGGAAAGGTTTGAAGGATCCCACCAGCGTGAACACCAGAGGCTGGATGGATGGATCCAACTTGAACAACAGAGGTTGGATGAGAGGGTTCAACTTGAAAACCAGAGGTTGAATGGATGCACTCATCTTGAACACCAGAGTCTAAGTTGGAAGGTTCAACTTGAAAACCAGAGGTTGAACGGGTGCACTCAGTTTGAACACCAGAGGTTGAGTGGCTGGATCCGACATGACCTGGAAAGGTTTGAAGGATCCCACCAGCGTGAACACCAGAGGCTGGATGGTGAGGTTCAACTTGACTTGCAGAGGTTGAACGCTTAGATCCAACATGATCTGCAGAGGTTGGATGGGTGCCCCCAGCTTGAACAACAGAGGCTGGGTGGTGAGGTTGAACTTGACTTGCAGAGGTTGAACGGGTGCCCCCTTGCTTATGTGCTTTCTTCCTATTTCTCTTTCTTTTACTCCTTTTAGACTGCCGGTTACTAGTATCAGTACTTTCACCGCATGAGGTAGAAGGAGGAGGAGAACTAACTACAGATGAAGGGGTAGCATTGTTTTGATGCCCTTGATATAAGGAGCTTACTTGAGAAGCATCAAGAGCATTCAGGACAGTTGGAGTGGAAAACAACCACACCGGTAGCCCTAGGGTGAATCCTGGAAGATTCAAGGTGGCCATTAAGGGAGCACCAACATTCCCCGTGAGAGGAATAGTGTAAGGAGTTCCCATCGAAGGGATCTCTTGGTTGGTATTCAAAGGGGTGCTAGCCATAGTTTCAAACAAGAGACAAAGTCTGAGGTTGATGGTCAACCAAAATTACAAAGAAGACACCTAAAGGCCCACTAAGCACAGACAAACCACACAACACTCACTAAAAAGATCCTAGAGTCTCAAGCAATCTAAACAGGCTATAAAGATATACCTTCCAGAAGAAGGCTGATGAACAGTTACTTGGCGTCCTTGAGGGGTTCTCAGGCACAAGCGGAGGAATCACCCACCACCCTCCTGCACTTTCCACAAGGGTTACCTTCCAAGTCCGTCCAAGGTCAACCAGAAATAACCTTCCGGTTTACCTGTGTATGAACCCTAGATGTCAAAGAGACTAAAGGCTACCTTGACAATACCTACTGTCTGGTGGGACAGTCGCAAGCTGGACTCGTACGCATGGGCAGGGTAGCTGAGCCCGAAATTATTCCTAGACAGAATCCCCATATGCGCAAAAGTCCTGGGTTACGTTTTGACAAGGATTCGGGGGGTTATCCCCTCTGTCCAAGCCTCCACGCGGCCTCGTGCTTAACTTTTGTTTGAGAGGAGCTTCCCAGATACAGCGGTATAACCAAGGATTTACCTAATGAATGGTCCACTACGTCTGAGTTTATAGCTTGTGGGAAGTTTACACTCCCTAGCCCACAAGCCTAGCCTAAGCTAGTAGGTGGAAGGCCCTAAAAATAAAAGCTTACTAATAAATTTTAAAATTATATCGTTTATTTTAAGGGCTATTTCTTACTCAGAAGGTAAATGGCATGAAACTCATGTGGTGTTTTGACTCAAAAATGAAACAAAAATGACTAAGCAAAGAGAAATAAAATGCAAAAAGCAAAAACTATTCCCTTTATATTTTCGAATAGAAACCTGAAAGCCAAAAAAGATCAAATCTTTTTATATTTTTTAATTTTTCCAAAAACAATGATATGCTATGCACTCTAGACTAAGACCTAATCTACATGCATATAAAGAAAATACATGTTTTTGTATTTTTCTTTTATAAATGCAAAAGAAAAAAAAACAGCCTATCTACTAATGCAAACAAGTACTGAAAACAAAGCAAATAGACAGCTACTTTATACCCCAAAAACAAACCCTAGGTTTCCCTAAAGTTAGAATATAACCTCTCTTGAAAAGAAGGCTTACAAAGGTAAACAAGCCAACAAATTTGGAATGAAGAGACTAAGCAAAAAGACTGACATAAACAAAGGTCAAGAAGTCCCAA
>LPNX010116775.1:0-13748 GCA_001517045.1 Pseudotsuga menziesii
TGATATTCAGTCTTTTTCGAAATGGAAAGGTGTTTTGTTGCATGGGTTATGTTTTTGTTATGTGTCATTCTTTTGTGTTCTTCTTGTGTTTATTTTTTTATTATATGGTTTTGTTATTTATTTTATATTTAATAATGTATAGCTATATTATAATATATAGATATGTGTGTTTATATATCATAATATAACAATATAATGTGTTTGACGTCATTATATATACGATAATAATATTAACCAGTATGTATTTTATATATATTAATTTGGTCAATTCATGTTGAGTTGTGACAGTACATTATTAATTTACTAAATTCGAACACTGTAGATGGATTCAGAGATCCCCTCTAAATTCGAACACTGCATATGGATTCAGAGACTCGCTTAAGGGGATCTCTGAATCCATTTGCAGTGTTAGAATTTAGTAAAATGTACAAATGCATTCTCAAATTAGTAATTTTTTCCAGTGTCGAAATGACACAACTAAAAATGACCAAATAAATGACCAATTGTTATCTAGTCATTTCAATTCTACATATCATGTGATCAAATTTGGTCATTTATCTTGGTCATTTTTAGTTGGTTTCTATCCTGTGACCAAATGTGGTCATTTATCTTGGTTGTTTTTAGTCAGCTCACTTAGAATTATCAATTTTGGTCATTTATTCCTTTCAGGAGACTGTGGTGACAAAAAATTTTGGTTTCCTGGTCACTAGTCTCTCATTTTCCACTAGTGTATGTTCAACTTCTGGGTGTAAAACTGGATGCAAAAGTGGATAAAAACATGGATGCAAAAAAGGATGCAAACATGGATGCAAAAAAGGATGCAAAAATGGATGCAACAAAAGTAGGCACAAAAGTGGGCGCATAATGGGGTGCACCAAAAATGGATGCAAAAGGTGATGCAAAAAATGATGCAAACGTGGAAGCAAAACATGATGAAAAAAGTGGCGCAAAATTGGATACAACCATGGATGTAAAATTGGATACAAAAGTGGATGCAAAAGTGGATGCAACAAAAGTAAATGCAAAAGTAGTTGTAACACCCAACGCAAAACCCGATGCAAAAGTGGATGCATAAAGAGATGCAATAACTGATGTAAAATTGGATACAAAAAAAGATGCAAACTTGGATGCAAAAGTTGAAGCAAAAGTGGGTTTAAAAGTAGGCGCAAAAATGGGTGTGAATTGGGACGCGACAAAAGTGGATGCAAAAGTTGATGTAATAGTAGATGCAAACAAAGACGTAAACATGGATGCAAAATGAGATGCAAAAAGGGAGGAAAATGTGGGTGCAAAAGGGGACGAAAAAATGGATGCAAAAGTGGATGCAAAATTGGCTGAAACAAAATGAGATGCAAAACTAGACTCAAAACATGATGTAAAATTTGATGCAAAACTTGGCACAGGAAGGGATGCAAAAAAGGAAGCAGAAGTGGATGCAAAAGTGGATGTAAAAAAGGATGCAAAAGTGGATGAAAACAAGGACGTAAAAGTTGAGGCAAACCTGGACGTAAAAGGGGGCGCAACAAGAGTAGATGTACAAACTAGGCGCAAAATTAGGTGCAAAACTAGGCTCAAAACCTGTCGCAAAACCTGATGCAAAACCGGGCACATAACCAGGTGCAAAACCTGGTGCAAATTACGTCGCAATTTGTGCCATATTTAGAAAAAGGACGCAAAAAACGCCTAAAATAGCACCAACCCATTAAATTGCACCATTTTGTCCAAAAAATGAAGAAAAATACACTCAAAGATGGTCTAGACGCAAAAATGGATGCAAAAAGAGACGCTAAATCCAGTTTTTGTTATAGTGACTGATAATGCTACATGGAAATGATTTGACTAAAGAGTACCAACCATGCAACCATTACTTACATCCCTCTACCATAACTACCCAACATAAATGGATAATCCTAGAATCTAATAAAATGGGTAATAAAAAACGCCATTAAAAACCAACCATATTGCGGTTGCTCAGCTAGAGCTTTTTCGATAAGATAAATAGAATAGTATATTCATCCATCCATTATGAATTTCCTGGTCGACGTAGTTTCCCTTTCTTCTTCAAGGAAACGTAACTTTCCATTTCAGTTGGGGTTAGTCTCTCCCACTATTATATTAGTTACCGAAATGAGCCAATTAAATATGGCTTAAACCAATCAAAGTACACAAGTCCACATAAAGCAATTTGGCCAATAGATCTATGTAAATAAACTCAAAATTTCACAACCCAGATAAGCTAAATACATTGCATCTCTTCCTATTCTTACAGAAGAAGCAATGATCGAAAACATGTAGAGAAAGACAAATAATTGAAGGGGATTTGTGAGTACTGACCGTCTCCATCCTTGTCAAACAAACTGAAAGCCTCCTTGAACTCAGAGATCTGTTCCTCGGTTAGCTTGTCCATCATTTTCATGTAATGTAAGCAGATAGAGCGAAATGCCAAATTTTTAATCATATTATCCATAAATCCTGGGCGAAATACCAAATTTTCAACCTATTATCCATAAATCTTGGGCGAAATACCATTTTTTCAACCTATTATCCATAAATCCAGTGAACCATCTTCATTTCTCCTCCCAATCGGAAAAAATAGGGTGAATTTGGGCAAATATCTCCTGCAAATCGGAAAAATTCGGGCGAATGTGGGCAAAAATCAATATTTTCATGGGCTAATATTCATTTTCCAGTTTTTCCCTCTTTCGGGATGAATGCGATTTACCTTGGGGCATTTATATATAAAATAAATAATGGGCGAATTTATTAAATAAAATAAAAACATTTTAATATAAAAATTTTCCCACCTTTTTTTGTGTAACCCTTGAAATTCGCCATTGGGCTAAAATTCGCCCTTAAAATCATCCCTGTTTTGGAGGACAATCCAAGACATAGTTGGAAAAAGGTAAGCATTTCCTCTAGGTTACTAGAGAAATGAATTGGAATCCTGGTTAATGCTTTGTGTGATGTCAAGTTGAAAGTTTGGTGCAATATAGATGAAAAGGCCTCTCAATCAGTTAGTGCAGTGGTAGGCTGTAATACTACTTTGTGAAGTAGGCTTGAAAGAATGTGACATCATGGTCTTCCAAACCAATTGTTTGAGTTAAATAATATGAATGAGACAGAAATGAGATAAAGGACCATAATACAAGTATAGTTTTGGGTTGTTACTACTCTCCTTGTTGTTTAATTTGAAATCTTGGACATTCATTGTGTTCTTTGAGAATGACACTCAAGTTGTGCTTCCTCTATACTTATGAATTGGGTTGATATGGGTAGTGAGAATTTGTGCATCGCGCTCTATGAGAATTGTGCACTAGTTACTCTTAAAACTAGATCCAGTGGTCACCTAAATATTTGTGTCTCGAAACCATACCAAACAATTTGTATGTGAAATGGGTTGTTCTAGGTAGCAAGAACTTGCGCTTCACTCACTCTATGAATTGTGCATTGGGGACCCTTGTAACAATATATTGTACCCACCTAAATATCAGTGTTTTGAGACAAGACCACGCAAGAAAAAATATTTGCAATGGCTAAAGGACAACATGGATAATCATGCACAAAATTGTCAGAGAGATAACGAGGAGATTGAAATATGTTTAAGGAGACAAGAGAATCTAGTTAATGGTAATTAAACCTTGATTTTTCTATAGCTACAAAGACATATGAGCTAGAACATTAGCAATATTCCCAAAATGATTGTATAATGCATATTCTAGTTAAGCAAATAAGACAAATGCATGATCTTGAAGATGAGTGTGCCAAAATAAAGGCCATGGTCATTTCACTTAGCAAGGACTCCACTTTTTTTGGTGGTTATGAATACTTTAGTTGGCTCAGCTCTCATAGAATGCAACGAAGGGGAAACAAGTCATTAAATTCAAGAAGGAATGGAGATCAATAAGCAAGACTTGCTTCCATTGAATCATGTTCAAAATAATTTCATGAGCAAGTATACTCTTTTTTAAAATTTGTCGCAATCATGTTTTGTATGTTTGTTTTACTGCTTTGCACATTTTGTAGGCTATATATAGTTAGATGAGTTAGAACAATATACTTAAAAATAAGAAACATAAACCACTGCAAAAAAAATGAATCGCTACACAAACCACTAGATTATGTATGCTATAATTTTTTATCAACCACTGCACAAACCAAACAACTAGATTCCATATGCTACATTTTGAAAATGGCATGATCTTCTCTGTCTATATTCTATACTAAAGTGTTGTTCTACTGCATTGTATCATTTTTCTAATACAATTATTAAACCATGGTATTATTAAACCATGTTGGTTAAAAAAAATCCGTTAAAGTTCAGAGCGACTAGATATGGAAACCTCCATTGTAAAGTGGAATTTCTAAATTTGAAACAAAATTCATAAACATAGAAATCATGCAAAATACACAACTAGCTTATTAATGACCCACCTTCAATATGGAAATGTTTATCTCATGTTGCACATGATATATGTTTTGAATTTCAATTTCTTTGTGTTTTTTTTCCAACAACGTCATCGGCCCTGGGTGGAAGTGCATGGATGAAACTTGTCATGACCTTTACACTTGTAATATGCATGCCTCACTTGTGGTTAAAATATTTGATTATTAGTACAACCTATGATGTTTTCATATGGTCAGATGAACATAAGAAGTAATAACATGAGCTCCCACCTGTGGATCGGGCCCTTCTTTAGTATTTCCCTATGGATTCTTTGATGGGGAAGCTACAAATTATAAGGGAGGAGCTGGTTTTTGCTTGGTCCTGAACGAGTCTCACTCTTTTGAGTTTGCAATGGGGGCAGGTTTCTGCACAAATACAAAAGCTGAATTGATAGCACTTTGAGCATTGCTGTTTGTGGCAAAATTGATGCGGATCCCATGTCTGAACATTTTTGGTGATTCAATAGTCATCATAAATTGGGAAAATTACCATGCTTCCTTGGATCCGCCGGATCTAAGTCATTGGTGTATGGATACAAGAAGGCTCATCTCTTGTTTTCTTCACTTGTCCTTTAGCCATACATACCGAGAACACAATCAGCTTGCAGACAGACTATCAAAATATGCCCTATCTTTGGCTCCTGGATGTGGTGATTTTTCTAAGATACTTGAAGGCCATTTGGTCTTATCTGATACTTTCTAGCTCTTGAGATCGGTGCAGGATTTTTTCTCTCCTCTTTTTTATGCACCCCTTTATGGATTGATGTAATGGAGTGGGCACTTTTCATAGAAGCTCTGCACTTCTGTGTCCTCGATCTGTATGACTGATAGGGATAGGCTACAATTGTATGTTATTCTTGATGCCTTGGTTTTCTAGACTTTTGATGTTGAGTTTGTGACCCTTTCCCATTGCCAGCTCAAGAGTGTTTGAGACATGTTCCTGGATACTAGCTGTAACATATTACTTTCTTGATCTTGATTGATTGTAACCCTATTGATATGGGAGGCATGTAAGATGCCCTTTGATTCACTATTTGAATAACAAGGACAGGCTTTTTTCCTTCTGAAAAAAAAACATGAGCTCCCACCTTTTGCATAACCCATTTTGTGGAGGAAACACACACACTTATGCTTGTGGTGCCACTAACATTTTTATAATTATATCATTAAGAATTCCATAGCTCTTAGTTGTGAAGTCCCATCAATTAATTAATTGAGGTGTACATTGAAGCATATAAATTTGTATCTTAAATTTCACATAACTTAAGTAAACCAATGACAATAGACTTAAAGCCTCTCCCCACCTTTTTTTTAATATTTATGGCTAACAAATGATTTATTTATTATTATAATATTATTATAATTGTTTATTTTCTATTTTTTTCACCAAAAGGTATCGTCCTTGATATTCAACTTTCTTGGAAATCAAGGGGCCTTGCTTTAGCCTTTAGGAATGAACCACGAGTCAACAGACTCCCCCACTATTTTCACTAGTGCATTATTCCTAGCAGACTTAATCATTCTTTTTGTGCTAAGTATGAAGTTTGTTGCAAATTGTTATCTAAACTATCCATGGCATGCATTGTATATTGGCTTATGCATGGCATATATTATATGAGACCTAACCAAACCCCCCATACTTTTCTTATCCATCCCTACAGAAGAATGTCCCTAAGTACTAGTGAGGGAGAATATACCTCCCAAGAGACATGCTAGTCATGTTGGGAAATTTTCTCCATTCATAAGTCTTCTAGTTGTTCATTGGAGGAGAGGTGTGATACCTTGATGGAGGATGATGCTAAGATTGATACCATATTTGCAACTGACACTACAAGGAAAAAAACTTTTAGCTGAGGTTTTTGTGAAACCTCTCCAAAAAATGTCTCCTTTGTTAATCTATAGCAAAGGTGTCTAGCTGAGGTGGGAGGTTGGATGTTTTCACAAAGGTTTTATTAATGGTGTGTTTAAATGGAACATAATGCAATGGTGTACCATAGTATAATATGCATCTGTGCATTATAAATTACAAAGCACTGAAGACAAAATGCCTTGATATTGAAAGAAACAATATTTTTTTAATGGCTGATTTTTTCAGTAGATTTAATATGATAAAACACAACAAGACATAATGCTAAGAAACACACCAAATCTTATGAGTATTTTATGAATAATGAGACATTGATATTGTAAAACTATATACAAATATCAACGATGCATTAGATACATGGAAACACAATAGTGTTATATTGTAAATAGAACATTAATGCAACTTATTGTAATTGCTAAAATGTTATGATATAATTAATATAAAATACTAATGCTCCATAATAAATTAAGCACTAAGGCTAGATAAAATACTCATTAATATCCGTTTTTAACTTTAATACCTTTAAAAAATGCATTCAACGTAACCAAACACACTGATGCACATTAGTATATTTTTACATTAGTATGTTAACGAATGGAATAAATATGTAGTTTGATTTTTTTTTAAATCTCCAAAAAGTCCTCAACGATGTCACATTGAACAACCGTACTATTTTTTAAATTAACAAGGCACCGAAGACAAAATGCCTTTGGTATTGAAAGAAGAAATGGTTTTTTTTAACACTTGGTTTTTCAAGTGCATTTAAAAATTGAACAATGCATTCAACATAACCAAACACACTTATGCACATCAGTATATTTTTACCTTAGTATGTTAACGAATGGAACAAATATGTAACTTTTATGTAACTTTTGATTTTTTTTTAATCTCCAAAAAGTCGTCAGTGATGTAACGTTGAACAACCACACTAGTTTGTTTTAACAAGGCACCGAAGACGAAATACCTTTGTATTGAAAGAAGACATGGTTTTTTATTTTATTTTAACACTTGATGGGAATAGAGAAGGAAGAGGAAATCCCAAAGATTTTGCATAATCTTTTTAAAAAAAAAAAAAGTTTTCAAGTGCATTTAATATGAATAAATGTAGCAGTGCATAATGTTGTTGGATCTTATCTTTTTTTATGAATAATGATATGTTTTTATTGTAAAAATATATACAAATATAAGTAGTGTATTAGATACATGGAAACACACTAGTCTCCTACTGTAAATAGAGCATCAATGCAACTTATTCTCACCGCTAAAAGGATGTGATATAATTGATATAAAGCATCAGTGCTCAAGATAAACAAAGCATCGAGGCTTGATAAAATAGTCAATAATATAAGTTTTAAATTTTCACATTCTTTAAAACTTGAACGGTGCATGTTAAATAACCAAAAACATTGATGTGCATTTTAATGTTTCTGCCCTGATATGTTCATGGATGGAATAAAAATAAAACTTGGTATTTTTAAAAATCTCCACAAACTCCTTGGTGTAGTAACATCAAACAAGCACACCTACACGTTTTAGTTAATAGTGCACAACTTGAATTCCACAATGCGTCAATCAACGATGCTCTTAAAGGAAACATGCACATTGATGCAACATAATATTAAGTGTGCACCAAAATAGGGTAAAGTAAAAAATCTACCTTGTACTTTCATTTTTAAATTTTATTTTTCTAAGAAGAGAGAGCACCAATTCGAGACATTACTATATGACAATATCGATTTTAGTGCTTCTTATCTGTCACATTCCCCACCCTTTGATTTGTCGGTTGATTCGATAGGTTTTCTAATTGTGCAAAAAAGTTAGAAAACTTTTTTTTTTTGTGTACGTAGAAACCACGCCTTGCGGTCGAGTAAAACATTAGGTATAGTGTTTCTTACCTACTTCTTAAAAAATGTAGCATATTAAAATTACAAATTTGTCAATAATTTTCTTGTTTTTCAATTTATTTATTTTTAACTCAAAATAGTGCATTCAAGCCATTCAACTCACACCAAAGACAATGCTCTTTGTGTTTTCCTAAAGAACACCATTAACAAAACATTATGGGGTGAAATATCCATCCCGCAAACATCACATTAATATAAATGCATCATTATTGTAAAAAAATAATTGGTGATGCTTGGTTAAGGTAGGTTTCATACCTAAAATCACCATTTTGTCATGCTTCTAATGTTTTTCAAGAAGCACATAATTAATGATGCAAGAAAAGTTTCAACGACATATAACTAGTGCACTTAAAAACATTAGAAACACCAACAACGTTGTGTATATGTATTGAAATGACACCAAAAAAGCATGGTCGATAACTCTGAATTTAGTTAATCAATTTGTTGTTGATTTAAAAAAAGCACCGAATATGATGATTATTAGAAATAAAAACACATTGACAAAATTTCAAAAAATATACACCAAAGCATGACTAATTAATTAATTGGTGCATTGCTTATTAATACTAAGCACCATAAACAATATATACCAAAGCAAGATTAAATTTATAGTTAGTTAACTTGTGCATTGTTTATTAAAAATAAGCACCATGAATAATGTGTATTGTAACTAAAAATACATTATAAAAATTTTAAAATTAAAAAATAAACTATTTGATATTTTTGGTAATAAAATGATGTACTAAATGATAATAATAATAATAATAATCCATTTTTACGGTCACCGCCAAGGGAGACACCAATTTGGTGTATGAGACCCCTTATTTGTGGACAAGGGACCCCCCTCTGCATAGTGATTTAACTGCTAAAGCTTACAAAGGTGTACATACACTACCCTCCTCTGAATTTGAACCTGTAACCTCCTAAGAAGAAACACATGCTCTTAACCATTAAACATAAAGTAACTGAAAATCTTTAGTACCATTATATTATATATGCCCCTTAAAAAAAATAAACAAAATATATTGCTAACGATTTTTATTTTCATTTTTAATTTCATTTAATATCAATGGTAGTTTTTTAGTTTTAATGACATCATAGAAAGTATTGGTCTCCTCGAGCTGATACTTTTAGCAATTTAGTGTTTCTTTCGTCACGCTCTTGGTTGTAATGAGTAATAAAAAGGCTTGCCCATTCCCTTGACTTGTCTTTTCCTAATTAGGAATTCTGGTAAGAGTCCAAAATGTCGACACAAAAATGACAATTATTGTAGTATCTCTTAGAATCCTATTGATGACCATACATATTATTTTTAACTTTAATTTATGGGTATGGGAATTACATTTATGATGTATAACCTTCAATTGAAAAGAAATATTTATGTATAACCTTCGCATGAAAGAAAAGGTCCACTATATATCTCAAAGGTGACCATCTCAAACTTTGGCCAATGAAAATGATAAAGATGTAGATAAATTGGTCAAGAATAATGTATGTCAAGTATCATTAATACAATTTAGGGATTTATATCATGTGTGTTTTTAGTCTCTATTATAGGTAGATTATAGGGATTTATATCATGTGTGTTTTTAGTCTTTATTATAGGTAGATTATAGGGATTTATATCATGTGTGTTTTTAGTTTTAATTTTAGGTTTAGGAAGAGCTAAAACTATTCTACTTTATTATTGGATTTATGTCATATTCTCAAGGCGAAAGAAGTGATTATGTTTCCTCCGAGATCAAAGATTACCCCACCCATACCTACCTCTCCAAGTAAGATTTTGATATCCTTAACTATCAACACTTTTGGAATTAGAAAAAAAAAGAAAAAAATGACAATTCTCTCTACTAGGAATGCAAGGGTTCCATGAATCAAGTGATCAAATCCTACTCTAGGTCTTCCAATGACATTAACAACCTCGGTCAGTCAAAGATAATAAGCAGTAAGGTCTTTGGTTGTTTCATGACGGTTAATGCTTTATCTTGCTTGGAGATTAATACACATGGTAAAAGGGATCTGGACACTTGCATTATGCATTAGTTTTCAGTGGTTAATTGTTTAGTAACATCTATTTACTCATTGTCACATGAAGAAATCCGTTGTCCTGTGAACTAGTTTTCCCCTTGTTTTGGTTGCTTTCCCCTTGTTTTGGTTGCTTGAGCTTATCTCTATTGCTAATTCCCTCCATCGAACGAGCAAGGAGCAAATCAACAGTTGACTTTTCTCCTTGCCCGTTGGATAAAGAGAATCTGCAATCCAGATAAGGATGGCCGCTTTGGTTGATGATCTTTTGTCTGCTGAAATAGATTCTTTTAATGCTCAAATCAAAGTCATCCAACCAATACAGAAGAGTTGACATGGGGCAAGATAAATAAGCGCTCCCAATATCGTGGAATGATATTCCATATATGCATAGGTTGATGGGAATCACACATTTGGTTGGTTTCAATATCTCAAAATTATATTATGAGAACACCTTTAACTCAATTTTCTGGGGTTCCTTCCTTCTCTGGTATATATACATGATGCCTAAAGCATATTTAGCTCATGAAATTTATTCACTTTGCTACCGAAGGCTGATAAACAGTTGTTGTAAACAACAAGACCATAAAATATAGTATTTAGCAGAGATCAATCAAGAAGAAGAACAAGAAAAATCATTAACAAAGCAAGAAGATAACAAATATGGCATGCAGATGTACATGCAGCCTTGAGTATGGGTGCGGAGTAACTTGCACTTGCGTCGACTGCAAGTATGCAATTCATTCTCACTCTTTTTGTTTGTTTTGACGGTACTTATTCTTGGACTTGAGAGGACATCAAGCATGTTTATCTGTTAGGTCCAGAATAAATTGAGTGCAATGAGTGCTTGGAGGACATAATTGGATTTAACAATAATTGCATAGAGTGCTTGGTGGACATTTGCTCCTTGATTTCACCAATGCTTAGTCGCAGCAGAGTGATTAATGTTGAGGGGATCAAACAAACTTTTACCTTTTGTGGGAAACTTATCCTCCGCGAGAGCTTTCCGGCTACTGGGTTTTCATGTACATTTTCGAGTAAACTATATCATCATGGATCTCATATACCATGAGCGTGTACATGCATATCATGCATAATATATATCTGGTCGCTTCATTATTTAGACACTGTGTCCAAGATGGCGAATTTGAATTTTGAATTTCAAATGCCCACGCTCTACTAAAGTTTCCAGTGATGGTTATTCACACCAGTTCCCTCCATTCTCGGCCATGGCAGAAGAAGCTTCCGCTTCCATCAAGGACACCTCGAAAAACTCGCGGGCACAATGTGCAGAGGAGGAGCGCCTTCTAGGTTTGCGAGAAGGAAATGCGTGAAACGATGCTTGTTCTCTCCATACTAAGGCTTTGATGGCTTTGATGAAGGCGTTGAGCATTTAGCAATAGCTAATAACATCTTTGGGGTGAGCATTGTCTTGGAACATTTAGCACATGAAATTATTTAGGATAATAATTTGAATTTGGAGCAGATGAGATTTCATTTTTTTTTGGTCATCATCAATTGTTTGTTCTGGTGGGTGTTTATGTTGCATTCCAACATGCTGTATTGGGGTAACTGTTGAACTCTCTTTCTTGCTCTTCCTTTCAACGACCGAAAGTCGGTTGTGGATATGGCATCTAGTGGTCTCCTCTTCACGTTTATCGCTCTGTTGTTGCGTGCCTATTCACTATTTTTGCTCTAGCCTTGGCATTCATAACAGAAACCCATCTAGATTTCATACAACCCCAACTCGATTTCTTACCAAGTATTTTTATCGATTTAGTATGGGCGATGAAAATAGAGAAGGTGAAAGCTATTTGTACAAATTTTTTTAATGACTTCATGTGACCTTTATCAATTGAAGTTGACGTTGTTACACTTGGGAGTCGCTGTAGGAGAACATTGTCATTTTATATTTTCCAGATTCACTATGTTTTTTTTTCATTTTTGTTCAAATCAATAGTAAGTTATATTTCTAATATATAGACATCTTTGTAACCGAATTATTCTCCAAATTATAACTTTGAAGTCTCATTCATCCATTTCTAGTGCATCTGCCTCATTGAATTCGTTCTCCATTTCTAGCTCATCTGTGTGATTGAATGAGTCCAATTTCTACTTCATACATTCATCCGAACATAAATAAATTTGAGAATGATGTTGATATGAAAAATGGTAATTTTAAAAATATATAAATGGTATAAAAGCCCTTTTATCCTAACTTTGATTATGATTTTGTATATATATGAAAAATGGTAATTATATATATATATAGTGGGATATATAAACCTTACAAAAACCAATCCCTATATATACATATAAAAGCTTTTAACCAAACTTTGATTTTTTATCAATTTATAGAGTTTATAACTTTATTTTTTTTATGTTTATATATATATATATATATCTATATATGTATATATGGGATAACATCTAACAAGACAGTTAAAATATGTCTTTTAACATACTTTTTTTTGGTCTTTATCAACTAAAGAATACTTTCAATTAGTATTAATTAAGTTATTTTTAATTATTTAGTTTAAGGTGAAAAATGTTTATTTAATTATTTAAAACACGATTATTATTGAGAAGTTTATTTAACACTTGATTAATTAATGTTAAAATATGTTCAATAAAAAATGGTAATGGTGTTTATTTTCTTTTTTTATTACAAGTAAAAATGTCAAAATTCATAATGGAAGAACCTTGTTAAAACAAATAAGTACTACTTTGAAAAAAACAATAGTAATTGAATCTAAAACTTAAGATTAAATATAATGGCACATTTACATAGTATATACAAGATTTATTTATCCTCAAAAACTTTAATTAAGAAATCTAATTCAACCCAAGTGAGAGCCACACTTTGTTTTTGGGAAAAAGCATATATATTGATGTCTCCAACATTCTTCAAGGTATCAACATTCTCCAACAACACTTTGCTATGTTGGCCATGTCTCACACAAAATGGTACTCATTTCTAATGCTAAAACTAGTAACACTACAATTACATTGTATGGTTGGGTGATCATAACATTAAGAATAATTGGATTGCTTGGTAAATAAAATGAACATCTTTAGAATTGGATGGCTAGGTATATAGAATGAACATGTTTTGGATGTATTGAACTTGGCAACCTGGTGCATTGGATTTAGGTTGGTGATGATACCATTAAAAAGATATGGCATGTTAGACCTGGCCACGAAACAATAACATTAAAAAGATTTAGATGGCTAGGTATATAGAAACAAAATATGAATTGGGGTGTTATACTTGGCTTGATGATGATCTAACAAATAAGAATATCAAAAATATTTGGATGGCAAGGTATATAGAATGAACATCTTTCATGATGAAAGCAAATATGACTTGGTGCGTTATACTTAGCTTGGGAGGAGAGAGAGAGAGAGAGAGAGAGAGAGAGAGAGATTGACGAGGTTAGGGATTTGGGGAGCAGTAGGGTGATTAGACAGAAAGGAGGGTATAGGTGAGGAGTGGGGGTGTTGGAGAG
>LPNX010116775.1:14177-101672 GCA_001517045.1 Pseudotsuga menziesii
AGAAGGGGTTAGCTTAGGAGGAGGCGGAGAGAGGAATATGAGGGAGGGATTAGTGAAAGGGGGTGAATAGAGCTAATACTTTGTTCTTCTCTCACCTGAAGGTGAGCACCTTTCTAATAATAAGGCTTGCAATGGTTATGGTTAAATTTAATTTAGTTTTATTTTGGTTGAGACCTTCCTGTAAATATTATTGGTCATTAATTTACATTTGGCACACATCTTTTTATGATGGCATTAATTTACATTTAGCACGCATCTTTTTATGATGGCATTAATTTACATTTAGCACACATCTTTTTATGATGGTAAATGATCTTCTTATATATCACTGAGAATAATGAAGTTGTAAGTTATTTTATGAAGCTTCTCATAATTAATCATATGCTAGTTCTTTAAATGTATACAATATTTGCATTTGCATATTTTAGTGAATATGTTTATAAGTAAATGGATTTGCCAATTTGTTTATAAAAAATTTCAAAATTATTTAGAAGTTTTTAAAGTTTTAAAGATTTTTAAACATCATTATATTTTATTTTAAAATGTTTTTGGTTGAATTATCATTAGTTAAATATCTCAACTTGGTCATTTATTAAATTATTTATTATGTCCCCGACAAGGGGATATATATGAATCGCTCAAGGCGATTATTTGAAGTAATTTGTTGCAACTTTAACAAAATCATATAATTTTTGCTATAGTTTGTATCAATTTTTTTTGGAAATTATTTAAATTTTGATTTATCTTGCTTTTTATTGGTTTATATAGGTGAAGTAGGAGTGGGAATTTGTGCAAACATCCCACCCTATGTGGACGAAAATACGGTGGGCAGAGTGTTGTTATAGTGTTAATTGTTTTTTTAATATATGAATGGAATGGTGGTGGCCATGAATTGACATTCAATCTCTGAGTTTTGAAAAACTTATTGCGATCTAGTTGGACTTGAGCGTATGTGCTGAAATATAGTTGGCCTGCATGAATCCTATCCTGCATGAAGGTCACCTTGCAGTCCTCAAGGAGCCTTAAGACAAAGGAAGGATTGCACAAAAAATGATGTCCTTTCTCATAGCATTCATTTCTAAGCCATTTTTTGCCAGCTGTCTAGTCCAGGGTTTCAACCACAGTTTTCATAACCTTACTATAGGTTTCTCCTTTATATGCAACCCAATAGATGGCTCCCAATAGATGGCTTTGATAGGTGTCCACGCATTGCATTGTCCAAAAAAATTTGTAAGTGGATGCACGAAATAGAGAAGAATAATGGACAATCGGGTTTTTGTTTACTGCAATGTAGAGGAAGGAACAAATATCAGTTCTTACCTGGAGCTTAGCGCTATCCGTACGATATTAGTGTAGTAGCAGCTCATGAAACTATGTATGACCGAGATTAAGGAAGGTATCGAATACGGATGGAATGGAGGGTCGAGTATAGTAGATAGATAGAGGAGCAGGTACATAATTAACTGTACACTGAAGACCTCATATTGGAAGGAGAATGAATGAATTCCCAGTTCATCAAATATATAGGATTAGTTATATATGTAATTACAGTTGAGTTTGATGCAGAAGAACAAATAACAGGTCGTACCTGCTATGATAAACACATCAGCACTTTACTTTTTGGAAAATTAAGACTGGACAACAGAAAACGGAAACGAATTACTCAAACCAATGGAAAACCATTAGACTGGACAAAAGAAAATGGAAAAAAGGAAAGAAAACTTGAACTACAAACCAATGGCCATTTTCTGCAAAATTGAAGGAAAGTATTAACGCCTACTGTCATTGCAAATGTGAAAAGTGATGTGCATCGGTGATTATTTTGTATAGCTTTCACGTTTTATTCTATGGCAATCACTGTCTCTTTAACTTGAAAACAATTGAGGCTGACGCTTTGGATAAGGCAGCGAAGAAAAAGTATCTAGAAGCATATGCCAAACAAAATTGATCGAAATTGATCGGCATCATAGAACGACCTTCGGTTGCTAAAGCAAATACTAAGGCCGCACTCCACTCCACGGACACATTCAAGGTTTATTTTTAAGGGAGTTTTGAATTTTTGTGGAAAAATATAGAGATGTAACATTCTGATTTTCTACACAAATGTGTTTATGTAGAAAAAGTTGGAAAAGTATGTTTTAAATATAATTTTTTTTCAAAAATTCTAGATATATATATTTGTGGAAAAATATAGAGATAGAACATTTTGATTTTTCTAAAGAAATATGTTTATTTAAAAAAAGTTGTAAAGGAATGTTTTAAATATATATTTAAAAAAAGTTTCAAAATATATATAAAACTAACTTTTATTTCAATTTTAAAATCTATTTATTATGTAAAAATCAAATAACATACAATGTACTAATATTTAATATTTTATTTTATTTTATTTATAGTTTAAATAATAATTTTAAAATATTAAAACATAAAAATAAAGAAATACATAAATTGACTTCACATAGATTTGAGGAAGATCACTTATAAGCTTCTCATTCATGAATCCTTCGAACGAATCCTTCTAACCAAGTTATGTAGTTTCACAAGAATGGTGATTTTAGGAGAATATATTAATATGTTATAATAGTTAAATGATATTTAAAAGAGTTAGTTAAATAAAATAAATGAATTATATTAATTAATAATTAATTTAGATTTTAATATTTTTAAATAATTAAAATATATTTGTAAAGTAAATTTATTAATCAAAGTATATATTTAATATACATATGAGATCTTTAGCAGAGAATAAGGTACTTTGTATTATACTTAAATAGAGCATTTTCAAAGTTTTACAGGGGGTAAATATGAGGCTAAGTTAGGAAGAATGATCGATTTTTGCAGCATGATTCCTTCTATTATTTCCAGAGTACTACACAGTTGCAAGTTAGGTTCACTATCTATGAGGGTTCTATGCATACACATTGTTTATAAGAAATTTTCTATCATTCTTCTTCAAGTTTTAGATGCAGGAATTGAGCATGTTTTCTTGGCCTGATAATGTAAAAAACATATATGTAGCAGTAGACTAAATAGAGATAACTGGTGATGGTGAAATTAACAGAGTACTCCAGATTCGAAGGTCAAACATTATCAGTGAAAGGATGAGGTGGTGATCAGATAAACAAGTGGCAACCATATCCCATATTTTATGGAAAGAGATCAACACTTGAGGAGATGTAGCAGATCTCATGTCATCAAAATCAACTCAAAGATTTCAAGCAAAAACCAACATCTGAGGAGATTTCTCCAACAGCTTATCTCTTTAATCAACATTATTTCAAGATTTCAAGGAAAATTATTTGGCAAGTCAGTTATTTTGGTTGGAAGTACACTTTTAACCAGTTTATCAGTCTTTAACGACTCTCTCATCCTTGGTAATGAGCTTATAATTTTCTTTATTATGAGCATTGAAGAATCTCCACAAAACCTGAGGTGGGATTTGGCTCGGGTGGGATGAAGAGGATTTAATAAACTTGTTTGAGCCATTACTAACTAAATTGTTTTACTGAGAAAGTTACCACCCAAAGGCTAGATAATTGACATTGTAGGGGAAAGGGAACTTTTAAATCCTTCAGTGTATGCACGATAACGTGAAATCACTAAATCCTCATTAACCATGATATCATTAATGTGAAGATAAACAATTAACATGGAGAAAAATAATAATCATAGGTTAACGTGATGATTACCACGATATCATTAACGTGAAGATAAACAATAAACAATTAACATGGAGAAAAAAAATCATAAGTTAACGTGATGATGTTGAGCTCATTTGTAGCTAATTAATGTTAAATTATTTATATCATTAACGTTAATGATTATTATAGGTTGATATCACTAAATCAGATGAAGATAATGTTCTCCTCTTGTCAATTAGAGTTGCATAGCTTCTCTGTGCACTTGGAATAAACTCTCACCAATAATCAACATCCCACCCACCAACTATGAGGTCCCAGAGGATTATTGCGCCCGCCTGAACAATACTCAACAGCAAAAGGAAAATCAACTTTTAGCCTTTTTCTAAACAAAAAATGCAATGCAAAGCCTAATATCTATAAAACTGAGAAGGAATCAAGCACAAACCTGAACCCCAAAATAGAAAGATGAATTTCTACACAATTATTCATCCTATGCTTAAATGTGAGAATTCTCAGTAAACATCATATCTATAAAACTTGCAAGAATACAAAAACAAACAAAAATCCCAATCCCATAGATCCTGAGGACAAAGTCAACCTCAAATCTAACACCCATAAAATAAAAAGAGCGAAAGCTAAACCTTATCAAATTTGGAAGTATATTGGAAACAAAACCGAAGCCAAAGAGCCAAATTTGAATGCAGGCACTATCACAAAGTCTGCAAACTTGAGCAATTATTGACATACATTACCCCCACCCCCTCGATCTCAAGATTGATTTTCTCCCTAGCTCTAATGGAGAACTCTGCTGCAAGTTTGTGAGGACCAAAATCTACATCTTTAGGCTTGCTAAGTCCCCCATACTGTATAGGCACATTCTCTAGAGATATAAATATGCAAGTAAAATCATAGGTTAAATAAGCTTCTAGGAATATTCCATTGAATATATCCTTCATTCTGTCTTATATCAGAGTCTTCAATTGAGGTTAAGCACATTTTCACTGCATCAGAGAAGGAATTCCGCATACATCTACAAGGTCTCTGTGACTTTTCCTTCATGTGCTATGACGAATTTGCTCTTAGTACGCTACGTCAGGAATGGACTCAACATGGAGTACAATGCACTGAAATACCATGGGACATTAATGAATACCTAGAAAATAGAAAAAACACAAATTAAGAGGTGATTTGTCTATTTGATAAAACTTAATTTTGAAGCCCTCTGAACTTTGAGGTTTCATTCATTCATTCATGCATTTATCCTTTATACTTTCATCACAATATTTTATACAAAACATAGCTGCAACTACGGTCTACAAACGACCAAAACCACTGTGCCTAGACTCTACTGATTCGATTGCAATGCCGCCAACAACACACTTCAAGTGACGTGCATATCAACTTCCACGAAACCATTGAATAGCAATGGCCGACCATTCTATGCCCGAGTCTGTATACAAGGGAGCGACACGACTATGCATTACTTATTATAACCAGCTCTCCTGTTTGTTGCACACAATCTTCATTTTCTTTTTCTGTTCCACTAGCTTCGTTGTTTGGTTGCTTGCTTTTCACCTACAAACTTAGAAGGCGAGGAATAACAGCTTCTTGCTTGCTTACTAGCATGATGTTACTGGAATACCAGTGAGTGAAGAAGTCAATCACTTCGTTTACTGGCACGATGGAAGTAGCCGCCCGGTTTCCGCAGGAGGCTTTGACAGACGTCTAGTTTGGCCTTGCATCGTCAAGGGAAATTGTAAGTGGATGCACAAAATAGAGAAGAATAATGGGAATTCGGGTTCTTGTTTACTGCAATTCTGAAGCAAATTATATATTTTAACGTAGTTAAAACTCATTAACTCATTTCATGCCAATTCAGTTGGAAACCACCTTTGAAGCCTGGATGTGTATGTTAAACAAAATATAGCACTGCTTTATTTTTTTTGGTTGGGAGTATACTTTTAACCAGTTATCAACCTTAACGACTCTCTCATCCTTGGTAATAGCTTATAATTTTCTTGTTATGAGTAGTGAGAATCTCAAATGAGCAGTGAAGAATCTCGACAAAACCTGAGTTGGGATTTGGCTGGGGTGGGGCGCAGGTGGGACGAAGAGGGTTTAATAAACTTGTTTGAGCAATTACGAAGTAAATTGTTTTCCTGGGAAAGGTACCACCCAAAGGTTAAATAATTTACATTGTACAGTAAAGGGCTCTTAATTTGTTGAAAGATAGAAACCAAGCATGATCCAAGGTCATTTCCCCCAAAATAGCATCATGTAGAGAATTGTTAATTCCACGATAACTTTGAAAATCACTGTTATTGTAACTTCTCCTGAAGTTTCCTAGAAATTAAAATTTCTTAATGTCATCTTCATCTTCTAGGTTGTTGCAAAATGACCAGCCTTGATTGTTACATCACAGGTTGTTGCAAAAGGACCAGCCTTGATTCTTGCATCACTAATGTGAAGGATGGCGACGCCATTGTCACATATAGTTTAGGCTACAATATTTTTTTTCCAATAGCTGATATATATGTATATTTTCCAATAGCTGATATTATGTTCTATTTTTTTTCAATAGTTGATATTATGTTCTAATTTTACAATAAGATTCTTATGGTTATTAATTGAGAAAGGTTAAAAGAGGAGTAAGGTTTACTTAATTGGAAGCCATGCTTTAAAATATAATGTAGCAGATAAAGTTTAAAACCACTTTGTATCTAATTAGACCAGGTGCTTCCATAAGCAATTAAATCAAAACCTTTGCAGTGTTCCAATCCATGAAATGGAACTATGCAACTATTGAAATAACCGAAATGGAAACAAAAGTAAAGAGCCAATAAATAAAGTCCATAGTCAAGCTGCAATAACACATAAATTATTAGCCAAGTTAAATTAGTCCGATATTTAACCTTGTATCAAGTTTGTGTATCAAGTCACATGGTTCTTGGTTTTTCATATATGTTAGCACAAAAGTTTGAAATATATAACATTTTTAATGAAATTGAATTATATTTTTAATGGCACAATCTTTACAATGTCTCTATTCTAATGATAAGAGACAATATTTTTTTCTATTTAATTATATGTTGTTGTTGAGACAATGTTTTTTTTCTATTTCTTTATATGTTGTTGTTGATTACAATCATGGATAACAAATTATTTGCTTCTGCAATTCTACACTTTTATGTTTTTTTTGCAAATAGTGTCATATCACCACAGTTGATATATATTTGCCAATGTTCAATGACATAATTTTTTCTCCTTGTTTTCACAGTTTTATGCTATTATGTTATGGCATATAGTAATTTTAAGATGTTTAGAAGTGTTGCAAAGAAAAAATGCTCTTGGAGTGTTCTTTAAGACATTTTTCCTTTTGGCAAAAGCATGTGGCAATGTCGGAGACATTGCCACCACGTGGCTCTTGTTAATTAAATATATACTTCCAATTAAATACTTTAGCTTGATCATTTATCAAATTATTTATTAATTAAAAATTATATTTCCTAATTAACTTTTTCTTACTTTAAATCTTTGCATATTTTTAAGTACTTCTAAATATTATTAATCTACACTTTATGCATTCCCAATTTTATTTGTTTAGATGAAAAAGTTCATACTCATTTTTCTTTGTTGATTTTTATAAGAAGAAGTTCATAGGTAAATACATAGATTTGTTTTAATTTTATTTTTTTAAATTCACCATTTTAGGATTCTAATGTATACTTGAGTATTTTGATTTATTACATATCAATATGCTTTATGTAATAATTGATGCTTTTTGTATGTGTCTTATTTTCCATTATTTCTCATCAGGAAAATGGATTTGTTTATTAATATTTTTTAATATACAACTACATATTCCTAATAGTGTAGATTTATCTTAAACTAGATCTACTAAGCACAAAGAAGGATCCGATTTTTTGAGATGTATTTTTTTTATGTCTTAATTTTTTTACATATTTAGAAAAAAAATTGATCCTCTAGATGCTTATAAATTTGGGTTTAAGATAGATCTATATTGAATTTTATTTTATTTTTATTTTGAGTCAAGAGAGATATTTTTAATAACTTATTATTTGGTTTTAACCCTAAATGCTCTATAGCCTAGTACCTAGTACCTAGTATGGGGGTAACATAACTTTATGGTATGTTATAAAAAATAGAATAAAAAAAAAGTAATAATATTTTTTATGTTTGCTCATAAAATAAATAATTATAACCAGGTAAAAAATAATTAAAGAAACCATATATTGTCATAAAATAAACTATTAAATCCAAATAAAAATTACTTAAAAAATCCATGCCTTATGATAAAATTAAAAAAGATTAAACAAACATAGATCCATCTTACCTGTGGATATTCAATTTCTTGGGGTGTAAATTTTTTCCATACCTGGAAATATTTCAAAATTTCAAAATTAAAAACATTAGAGGTTATTTTTCAAAATATCCTTAAACATTAAATATTTTCATTAATATGAATTATAAACATTCATAACTAAATATCTATAATCAACATAGATCCATCTTAAATAGAGATTTATTAATTTATTAAGCACAAAAAAAACTATATATCAATAAATTTAATCTCTCTATTAATTGTGAGTTAAGTTTTAATACAATGTTTAAATATTTCCAAAATAATAACTATATTATGTTAAACTAGTATATTATACTAAGTAGTTATTTTGAAAAGAAAAGAATCCCCATGAAAAGAGTAGGGTTATGGAAAATTTAATTAATTTACATATTAAGTTATAAAAATATAATGTGATAATTATAACCTATAAAACTTGTTAGAGATGCATTATGGAGGAGAATGCACTCAGCTAATTTGTATTCCAATCTTGTCCATTTTTTATCCAAAATATCTTTGAACATTAATTCTTTTTTAATTCATATAAATTATACATATTTGTGAATAAATATATATAATGGTAAATCATTAATTAATCAATTATGAAATTATCTTTGCCTTAGTTTGAGAAACACCATGTTTAATCTTTTTAAAATAATTACTATATATTAAAATAGTATTGGATAAGAAGTAGTTATCTTGAGAAGAACCCAACGTGAAGAGCACGGAGAAGTCTAATTGGACATGGAAATTTAATTATTTTCTAGTGCATAAGGGGTTGTAGGAGTTGCCATGTTTTATGTAGATTGGTTGTGTGCAAGGGAATAGATGGATTATTTGTTGGATTTGTTCTTAAAGTTGTAGGTTAAAGTTTTTTTTAGTGCATAGAAGTTTTTTATTTTTATTGCAAATATATGTATGGATTTGGGAGGAAAAGGTGCTTTAAATTTTGTTGGTATTATTGATTAGGTAGTTGTGAATGTGGAAGTATCCATAACAATGGTTTATTCACTAAATGGTTAGGGTTTTCAATTCACTTGAAACAATGTGTTTGAGATTTTTGGAGTACTAACATTTTGTTGAAGATAAGGTACATAGATTTACGAAGAGTGGGAATTTTGTTTATGGCGTCATAAATTCAATGAGTGTTCTATGAGAGTCTAAAACTATTTGAGCGATGATGATCAAGATCAAAAGAAAATTGTTTCACAACACAATCTATTTATTATGTACGTGTAAGATGCATAATATCATCATTAATGTTTCAATGTACATACACAAAATTCCAATCTATTCCATAAGATTTTACGTACGATACTCTAATTTTTCAAACTAATATACACCAATGTATATTATAGTACACTGGTAATATACGCTAATCTATATAACAATATATACACTAGTAATATACACTAATGTATATAACAGTATATACATTGGTATATATACCAATGTATATATGGGTATATGCACTAGTGCATATACTAGTATATACACTTGTATATATACATTAATATATATTACTAGTGTATATATTGTTTTATAGATTAGTGTATATATTAGTAGGGTATAATATACACCAGTATATATACCGGTATATGCGCTAGTGTATATATCGATATAATATACACTAGTGTATATACGAGTATATACACTGGTGTATATTATAACGGTATATACACTAGCATATATACCTATATAAACACTGGTGTATATTATACCAGTATATGCACTATACGAGTATATTTATACATTGGTGTATATTATATAGGTATATACACTAGCACATTACCGGTATATATACTGGTGTATATTATATCGGTATATGCACTAGTGTATATACTAGTATATACATTGGTGCATATACTGGTATATACACTGGTGCATATTATACTGGTATATACACTGGCGCATATACTAGTATATACACTGGTGTTTATTATACCGATACGCACTACCGGTATAATATACACCAATGTATATACATATATCAGTATAATATACAACAATGTATATACTGGTATATGTGTCCATGTATATACGAGTATAACATGCACCAGTGTAGATACTGGGTCTAGTATATACACTAGTGCATATACCGGTATACACACTAGTGTATATTATACCGATATATACACTAACGCATATACTAGGATATACACTAGTGTATATTATATCGATATATGTATTGCCGGTATAATATACACCAATGTATATACTGGTATATGCGCTAGTGTATACATCGATATATTATACATCTGTGTATATACTGGGATACATATATCGATATAATATACACCAGTGTATATACTGGTATATGCACTAGTGTATATACCGGTATAATATACACCAGTGTATATATGTACATATTACTAGTGTATGGGTCTCAAAAGCACCTGAATGGGACTCAAAATGGACACATTATGCAATATTTACAACATTATTTTGCATGCCTTTGGGGACCTTGAGGAATACTTTTAGATGTAAAAAAATACTATTGAACACTATGTATATTTCAAATAGCATCAACATGTTTCAATGGGTTAAGTCACACTTTCTTGACTCAAGTATGCATTTTTCCTTCTGTAAATGCGCATTTATGGGAGGCAGAATTGTGCATTTACGGAAGCTCTCTTCCGTATATGTGCATATAATTTATGCCTTCCATAAATGTGCATATACGAAAGAGAGCTTCTGTATATGCACATGTTTCCTTTTGTTTATGTGCATTTACCATCAGAGTACACCTTACCAACCTCAGTTGAATGGAGCAATTGAAGCATTTAACAAAACATTAACAAAAGGATTAACAAAAATATGCAACACCGACAAAAACAACTGGGATGAAAAGATACCTGCAGTACTATGGGCATACAAAACATCATACAAGCGTTCAACCGACCAAACACCGTTTCGACTAGTTTATGGACAAGAAGCAGTAGTTCCACTACACTTTCAACAATAGACACCTATTATCGTAGAGATTTTACATGTCAATGTCGAACAAGGAAGAAAGGATTGATTGTTGCAACTAAGTAAACTTGAAGAACACCGACTAATCGCAATACAACATCAAGAAATCCAGAAACAACAACAAAAGGCATGGCATGATCGAAACATCAAAAACAAAAATTTGTCGGTAGGAGACCTTGCCTTATACAATAGTCGGGTAAAAGGAAAACCGAAAAAGCTACATACAGAATGAATGGGACCCTATGTTGTCGAAGAGATACATGCCAATAGATCAGTCTGACTAAGGACGTTACAAGGCATAGTATTTCGGAAACTTGTTAACTGTGCCTGACTAAAACGGTACAGAAAATAAACAAGTCTAAAAAAACGACCATAACGGTTAAACAAAAGCTATAAAAATCTGAAAATCCAAAAAGAAAAATAGGATCGAAATACATAAAGAAGTATGACAGGAAATCACCACTACGACAACTGACATCATGCCCATCAACATCACACCATCGACTATTTTCATGATCGACATCGACCAACGACCTCGACAGTCCCATCGCGCATTCATGACTATGAGCGCCAAAACCAAATCACCATTAATGCAAACTCAAGTGTTCATGCTGGACCATCACATCCACCATTAATACACCCATCGACAAAAATGTCAAACACATCAACTATAAATATTAAACCGCTAAAGGATCATTTACCGCATTTTAAACAGAGAGAGAAACTGAGCAACCAGATGATTGAAAGCCAAGAATACCAAAGAAAAGTCGACCAACAGACTGACAAGATGGCACCAAAACAAACCAGAGCTGCAGCCAAGGCCAAAAAACTATAGACTACGGAGACACCAGTAGTAAGGAGATTAAAAAACATCAAGAATGCTAAGGTCTATGAGAGCTCATTGACAAAATTATGGGCTGAGATAAAAGAATGGGCTTATGTCGACAAAAAGCCTACTGTAGCTGCAGAGAAAATCAACCATAGTACCATTGTAAACTACATCAATGCACCGCTCATGGCTAGTTTTGCAGGCACAAAGGAAATGACTGTTGGAGACATTTACCATCATACACACTCTTTCGGTCAAATTGGCCTAGTTAAACCACTATCCTAAGTTTAATTGACATCAGTGGAGCATTAATTACCATCATCCCAGTCATCCTCACGCCTTCCTACAGTCAAGGAGGCTAACTGGAGCACTCCAGGGGTGATCTGTGTGACATTAATGCACCTACATGCTAACTAGTGGTTACTTTCAGTTCAACCAATCAGTTACAGTCAGTTAAGGTGCCTCCATGCATTAAATATATTATTTAATCATTATTTATTGATTATTTTACTATTATTTAATGAACTGGAGTGAACTAGGCGCCTTCACCAACTTCTGATGGTCAGTTCAGCTTCAGTTAACCTCATCAAGGTTTATTGGAGTCATGCAGTACTAGCACTTGATGGTTGGTTGCTATGACATGTGTTTGATCTCCTTCAGTTGAGATTAAGTCATTTATTGCACTCCAACTTCAGTTAGGATTGGTGAGTCAATTAAGGTTTTTTGTCAAGTGGTTAACTGAGTGGTATTGCATGGCAAAGAGTCAGTTAAGCTAGACTCACTCATTGAGTTAAGCCATTGCTATGCATGGAATTGTAATCCTTTATTGTTTATATAATATACAGAGAGGAAACCTATTGGGTATTCCAATTATTGCTAATTCATGAGTAATTTGTTAATTATTCTTTGATGATTTTGATTCCTAGTTCCTAGATCATGTGCAAGAATTAATAATGACAGTGAAATTTATCATAAGTCGGTACCACAACGACAGATTTTACTTTGACATACCGGTCGTCATCTTTGGAGAAGTAATCTACAAATTGACATGTCTATCAAACCAAGGTGAACCAGTACCAATCGGTATAAAATAAGGACTAGTCGAGGAGCTAACAGGATCAACATCAGGTAAAAACTCCAAAGGGCTAATGATTAGCCAAATACAAGCTCAAACGCAGCAAATAGTGGCCAAAATCGTAGCCACTGCACTTACACCAACAGGCCGAGGAAGCAACCTCAAACTGGATATGTTGGAGGCAGTGGATACCATTATCGACATAGGAAAAATATACCGATGGGCTAAGTATGTCACCGACATGCTCAAAGGCATCTGTGAAAAATGCCAGGAATCGGGGGGGGGATTATAAGATTCCCATCCCTCATGATATGGATAGTCATGTACTCCTTATGCCCTGTTGGGGACAAACAATTTCAAGAACTGATAAAATTTCATATGTGGAGATTCAAACCATTCTCCCAAAATGGAACAATGAAAGAACTAGCGAAAGGAAAAGTGTTGTTAGAAAACTGGTTCCAACAGCTCAAAGTCCACACGACCAGATGGAGGGTGCCCCAGAACATCCGACGAAGTCTACCCAAAAATTCCCATATCTAGTTAGAAATCGACCTTACCGTGGTGTGGTACATGCAGGGCGCTAAGGCAAAGTCAAGGACTCTCGACTACTACCTGATAGTTGAAGAGATTTTTTGGGAGCTAGCTCGACAGGCAGGTACAAAACTGTCAATACCAGCAAGGGAAAAAGAAATATACCTCTCGATAGAAGAACCACTGATAGACCAGGAGAAGGAGGAATATTATGAGCTCAACTTATACATTAGCACATTTGTGTCGGAGGAAACACCAGTAGAAGTCATCGGTTGACTACAAATTGTAATCAAACCTTCGATACCACAAAGGGAAGAAACACAAATAGAACAATAGTTAACCAATCCAGTTGAAGAAGGCATCGTCTTGACTCAAGACCTAAGGGGAGAGATAGATACTGAAGATCCAAAGTATGCTGTCACCAAAGAAAACATAAGCAAATTGTCGAAGGAGATAGTAGCCTCAAGAAAAATAAAGAAAACTTAGGAACATGAGCAGGGGAAAGGTAAGTGCAAGCTTATCATTCCAGAGTCCTTAGAAGACGAGGAAGAACTGGCAGCCACAGCATGTGGCATTATAGAATATGCCGCAGCAAACAAAGTCCCGGTGGAGACCCAGTTCCAAAGATTTGTCAAAGCAGGGGCACAACAAGGTCAGCTAAAGAAGGCGAAAAGCATAAACACTTCAACGGCTTAAAATGTTGTGGATCTCATATCTACACCTCCACCCCCATCTCCAACCAAAATAACGCAAGAACTAATTCTAGAACCTCCTTCCATAAGCCCACTCGACATATGCAAGAATTCTATGTCGGAGACCTTGAAGGAAAAGTTCGACCACGACAGAGACCTCCAGGCATACATTGAAAAACTGTCGGAGCTACTCGCCTCGGTACAAAAGCTCTCCACCAAATCCCCTTTGTTCAAAGTTGGCAGATCCAGACTACCCGCTCTCCAACCTAGCCAAGTACCCAAAGGTAGAGGACTGTGGCAGTTATAAGTTTGACATTTCAAAGAAACCCTGACAAAGAAGCTGCCATTGTCATAATTCGGACTACATCTATCATCCCGACCATACTCGAACCCCACCCACTAGCTTCTGAACCGACCAGAGATGAGGAAGGAGAAGACATGGAGGAAATAAATCAAGAAATCGACCAACTATTCTCCGACCTTCAGGAATACTCACCACCACATATCCATGACCCGTCACTCGACCATACATCCGCCAACCCAATCACACTTGACCATTCACCAACGCCATCACCACCTTCCCCCATCCCAGGACATGTACTCAAACCAACTGCACCAGAACCACCTCTGCCACAACCATTAGCACCAACCGCATCCACATTTGGACCCTCTGTATCCAACCAACCAGATGCACAGCCAGCTGCAGTAGTCATCCAACTGACCCAACCAGAAATACCATCAACCACTGCTAGCCAGCAACCAGACAATCCAGTTTTGACTCCTGCAGGTACACAGGTGCCAAAGCAAGCGGAGCAACAAAAGCACAAAAAGAAAAAAGACAAAAAGAAGAAGGACCATCAAGGACAGATGACAATGGTCCATATCAGTCAACTTGGATCAACCACTGTAGTCAATGCAACAAAGCTGAGGGATGGAGAATTATGGAAACTCCTAGAAACAATGGCAATAGAAGCAAAAACAAGGAGCAATAAGAGATGTAAGGAGCTTGACAACAATGAAAAAGAACAAGTCGAGTTCCTTAACAAATGCAAAAACCTCGTGCAATCTGTGATACCTGGACTGACAGAGGACGACACCGACAAGCTGCTAGAAAAAGCTTATCAGTTGTTTGAGAGCATGGTATCGATGCTACAGGCACATATGTAAAACACAAAAGAAGAGCAGAAAGAAGAAACAACTCGACTGTTGATGCAACAACATACAACTTTCTCATAAGCATACAAGGTACTCCAAGATCACATGGAGGAGTCGGTTATTACAGAAGAAGTACTAAGAGACTGGCCTGCTTATTATGGGCAAGTCTATCAGCAAAACCGACAGACCCAACAAGAAATCCAAGCGCTGGAGAAGAGAAAGAGCACAGAGGAAGCACTTAGAAGCACAATTGAAAATCAAATAGTGCTTGAAACAACCCAATTGTAGAATCTCGAGCGACAAGCACACCAATGGGTGCCACAAGCTATTCTAAGTTTAGAAAAATTAGACATCATCTTTCCATAGATGAAACAACTTTTTGAAACAATAGAGGAAAAGGACCAGTTTATGGGTCCCGACATGGAAAGAATAGCAGAACTTTCCATTCAAGAAAATATGTCGATATTATCAAGTCTGACTACATTAACCATCGACATACAAAAAGTACTTCAAAGTTGGACGGACTTCCAACATCAACTGGCAGTAACAGCTGAAGTAATTATCGAAGTCTGTGTACAGAAGAGACCAACCATTAGAATTCACAGCTGATGAAGATCAAACACAGAAATAACTACTTACGACAAGCAAAGAAATTTTGGTACCTCGTTGTTTCTTCGAGACGAAGAAACGTTTTGTTTGTGGGGGAGATGTTGGAGGAGCAAGTCGGTAAGCCGACTAGAACGACAACCGACTTAGTCTATTAGCTGACTAAGTCGGTAAACCGACTAATTAGAGATTAGGTCAGCCACATAAGGTCATGTCGGTTTACCGAACCAACAGGTAGTTATTTGTAACTATTTGTAATTCATATATATTAGGCTGCTGAGCCAGATGAGAACTCGGTTCAGTTCTCTGTATTGTATGGACCCTTTCATGATAATATAATTTGTTATTCCACTTACTTGTTCTTGTCTCTTGTTTCTGTTATGTATGTATGCTTTTAATGTGTATTATTGGTAACCCTATGTAATTTGTGAGATTACAACAGATATTGATTCACCCACCCCCCCCCCCTAAGTATCTCTCTGTGTTCTACAATGGTATCAGAGCGAGGCTCTTCACTCANAACCAACTTGAAGGAGATCAAGGAGATCCTTGAACACATAGAATGAATGGTCAAGTAATTATTTCCATGAATGGAGGACCATTCAATTGATGGAACCAATTATGCATCATGGAGTGTGAGAATGAAAGTATATTTGAAGTCAGTGGGATTTGATGTATGGAACTCAGTTGTTATCGGTTACATTCCACCAAAGAAAGTGAAGTCCACAGATCAGAAGGATGCAAGGAAGAATAATTTGATGGCCAAACTATACTTGATGGACTGACAGATTCCATAAAAGAGAACTTGGGACAATGCACCTCAGCAAGAGAACTATGGCTAAAACTAGAAGATATCTAGTCAAATAAAGAAGTGCTAAAAGAACAAGAGTAAAAAACCAACTACAGCAATCATGAAGGTAATAATTGCTCTCATATGAATGAAGAAGAAGTGCATATACTTAATCAAGAGGAAGAGGGAAAGAAAGTGGTAGCATACTTGACCAATCGGTTGCAGGAAAAGAATGAAGCATGTCAAACAAAGGAGCTTGAGATTGCTTCATTAGAAGGTGAACTTGAAAAGTCAATTGCAAAAAATCAAAAAGCAATTCAAAGAAATCACTATGCTCAAGAGTCAGCTAGAAGAATACTCTAAAGGGAATGAAGAGATCATTGTTGATCTAGAGACTCAAATAGAGAAGACTAGAAGAGTTGAAAAATCCTTGACAAATCAGCTAAAAAGCAAGAATAACACTTATGAGACAGTGGAGGTAGAGATGGCTACCTTAAGAAAGGATTTGCAAAAAATGAGGAGTGAGTTAAATCTTCAAGAGAAGTTTTACAACAACACTAAAATCTTGGATAATATTATTAGCTATCGAAGACCAACATTTGACAAATCAGGGCTAGGATATGGCCATAGATACAATGATGAAGGTTCAAATGATATGAAAAAAAATGTAGCTAGCTCACTCAAGAAGAAGGGCCTCAAACCTCAGAAAATGGTCATTCAGGAGCCATTCCTCAAGGACAACAAAAGGAAAGATCATACTCAACCATGACATGGATTCAAATGGACTATACTAGTAATAAGATCATTTGCTTCTAGAAATACTGCAACGAGAAACAAAGATATGGGTTCCTCGAAGATTCAATGTTATAACTGTCACTATTATGGACACAATGCAAGGGAGTGTAAAATAATTTTTAGACGAGGATGTGCAAAGGAATGTAGAAGGAAATCTAAAGGTCAAAGCAACAAAGAACCTGAGGCTTTTGTACACAAAGTTGATCAGTTTTCAGAGAGTGCTATTGGTAGAAGCTACAAGGCAAGACAAGGGCTTAGATCTTTGTTTTTATTACAAGTATGAAGATCTCAATTCGATACATATGCTTGTTTGTGTGAAATAAAAGTTAAAGATCAAATGATTTGGTTGAGAATGAGATGAAGAAGAACTAAGCAAATAAGAATTAGAGGAGTTGCCGCAGAACCTATATACAAAGTGCTTGTATAAGGTGTGAATAAGCAAGTGAAGACTTAAAAAGGTACAGAAAATCATTTTAGGTATCACTGATTATAGAAGTATCTTGAAGACCATTTTATGAGAGCGTAGAACCAACTGAGAAGATTTAGTGGGCATAAGACAAATCATAGGAAGAAGATAAAATAGTGGGTCACCATTGTTTGTGGGCTGAGAATAAACAGTGGGAAACCATTGTTCATGTGCAGAGAATAAACAATGAATTACCACTGTTAGTGGGTAGAGAATAAACAGTGGTTTACCATCGTTAGAAGCTAAGAAGAGGGCATAAGACAATTAGGGGTTTACCATTGGTAGAGACTAACCGAAAGAAAGAGAATGGACATTGAGTTGAGTTAAACACTAAAGTTGATGTAATCTATTCCATTGAGTTAATCAATATACATTATTGAATTTCATATATATTTGGTGTACTTGTTGATGACTTCTCTTGTTCATAATCAATGATGAATGATTAACTAGATATGTTTGATTTGGTGAAAATTAACAATTGTGTGAGATACAAATTCACCTACTCTCTCAGTATCTTTGAGTGTTCTACATTATTCTCCTGCTGTCCATCTCCTTGTTTCTTTAGATATCTATAGTATTTCTTTAGATGTCCTTTCTTCCTTCCATTCCAACACTCCAACGTTCCTAGTCCGTATTTGAATCTACCCTTTCTATACTTCCCATGGTACCTTGGGTTCTTTCCTCTTTCCCTTTTCCTTCCCTTGTTCTCCATAGTCAAGAGAAATCAACCAAGGGAACAATATAAAAAATTGGAAATAATCCAAGGAATGAAACCTTGAGTTATTCCTAATGATCCTTAGACGTTCACCAAGAAGAAAAGACAACAATTAACCATTAAAACACTATAAAGACACATCTTAAAGTGGATTTCCCTAACTTGAATAGTGACATCTAGGATTTCCCCCAACTTCACCTCTAGGTTGGATTAGGTCTCCATGCTTAAATTGTGTCTCGGTGTTGGTTTGTGTAATCCTTATTACATAGATGGTCTTCCTCTAGGTCTTGAACACAAGTAGTCTTACCACAAGTGTCTCTAGATAGTAAGGCATCGAAACTCAAATGCTTATTTTAAATGGATGCCTAGACAACAAAACAAAAGTGTTTTTAAACACTGTTGCAAATGAAATATAAAGTCATCCATTCGGCAAGAGATGAGCACTCATCCTTTATATGATGTGAGGTTGTTTGCCCCCAAAGGGAAACAAGGTGATCACTCCATCGCACCTATGGATGGTGGCAGGAAATGGAGGTCATACCGAGTCATTATTTGAGGCCCGTTAGGCTATTTAGGGCACCTTCTCTTGGATGAAGAAATTTGATAAACAATCATAAAACTTATATAGGACTTTTATCAAACACTTACTGCAAATCTGATTTATAACTTGTCTGAACTAACAAATCATAAGATGAATTTATCTGACAGTTTTAAGTATAAACACCAATAAAATCAACTTCAATCTGAAGAAAAATGTGACAACATAGAAATTTAGGGCCAAGCCCAGGGAAAAACCTCACTAGTGGAAAACCCAGAGAAAGAATTTTATTTATGAGAGAAATAAGAAATTCAACAACTCAGAATTTCTTCAGCATCAAAATAATTTCAGAAACCCTCTTCTATAAATCTGCATTGAATAACGTGCCAAAAATATACTCACATTCAACCCACACATGCATACTATAACAATATTTTTCTCGATATTCATGCCAAGTACAGACTGTACATACTATGCCCAACATTTAATGCAGAAATTCTGTCTAGAAATTCGTTCCTGCAATTCACCTCAATTTTTGTGCATGTACGGTCTACAATAATGATTGTACAAATTTTGGTTGTACAGTGCAATGATGCTACATATGTCTTGGGAATTGTACCTTCAATTTGATGATCACTCTCTCTCTCATAAATCTGAAATTTCCTTCAGGAAATTTATTTCTCTCTTTTCTTCTTCTGCTTCTGATTTGATGTCTCTCTTTTCCCTAGACATTCTTTTATACTTTATTTCACCCAAACTAACACTAACTAACTCAACCAACTTAATCAATGGATGAGATTAGCTTTATCTAAGGGCTCTCATTTAATGCACATATTCACTTTATTAAATACATGAAATGCAATTTTTGTGTCCCACAACTTAAAGTCACTTTAATAATATAAAAACACACTTTACATTAAAAATTTCACTAGGAAAAATACAACTTATGTCCCCCCCATGTGACATCAAAATCACGGGAAAGGACCAACTGAGTTATAAAAACTAACACTCCCTCTTAGCGAGGGAGGTCCTTCTGACAATGCCTATATCTCCACCACCTGGGTCTCTGTCCTCTGATGAAGCTCCCTCGTGTTCTGGAATGTGACCTAGTGATTCATGTCAAAAACCAACTCTAAACTGAGAGTTGTGAGGGGAACCCTCTCTAAACCCCTGCCTTTGCTCACAACCTTCACATTGGTTGAGTCTCCTGCCTGTATAGCTTTCCTCATATGAAGGTATCATCTGTGCACTTGCCTCATCTTCAGATTCAGTTTCAGATAAGCATCCACTTGACCCTGGAAACATCACTTCTCCTTGCAGAAAATAAAGTATATCTCTTCTATTCCCAAGTAAAATTGTGGTACCAACTGGGTTCTCTACTTGATATAGAAACATTTGTCCTATCTTGACAAAGAGTCCATACCCATCATCCTCCAATGATGACATAGAAAGTCTGCTAACTTTCATACCTAGAACAAACAGTACCCTGTTTACTTCAAGAATTCCTCCCAGATCTAGTTGGAATTTCACAGTTTCAATCCTCTTATCTCTGCCTGAGGATTTCCAATATCTGTTTCAACAAAGTGTCTTGGAGCAATTTCTTCTATCCTCTGAAAAACTCCATACTTTTTCATCTCAATGTTTGTCCACAATGGGTTCAATCAAACAAATTCAACCCGTAAATTCTAAAATGGTCGAGTTAGATGAGTAGATGTGTCAGAGCTTCTCTGAGGTTTTTTGGTTGGATTTTATTCACAAATTCCATGGACATAGTGTTGAAACCACTAAAGCCTTTGCTTAGTCATTTGACGGAATTAACGCATGGGTTGGCGAACTTGAATTATTTGTTACTGAGGAATTAATTTCTCAAGCCACTGATTTAGCCGCGAGTGGAGAGAAATGGCATAAGCATATCTCATTGAAAAAGGTGCCCTAGGAAAAGCTTATGGAGAAGCCGGTGAAGCTTAACATGCCCTATTTCCTTTTAAAGAGTTTAGTTTCCATGTCAACCCATTTTTGCAGCACCTTTAAAGGCTCTGATAGAGTTTTGTGTCACCATGCCTTGATCAGGATCTTGATAGAGTTTCACTTGAATCAGTTAAATGATGCTTGATCTGCTTTTTGTGATAGAAATGATTTTGATGATTTTCCCAGTATTACACTCAAAATTTTTGAGTTAGCCATTCACAGTACTGCCCCTCAATCATCTTCGATTCTGCCACATGAAGGCCTGAAATGTGAAGAATACCAAGTAGTTGAAACCCTTCATGAAAATATTGCCTTAGCATGTCAAGATGAAGGTCAAGTCCTCTCAGAGGAATGTGCATCTCAGGGACATGATTTAATTGAGAAATTGTTGGATTCTCAAGATACAAAAGACGACCATTCTAATGATTTTGGAAATTTTGAACCCTCTTTGTCTAAAATTCTTGTTTCGAATGAAGCTAACTTACAATAAACCCCAAGTTTAGTCCATAAACATGGGATCACATACTCTTTTTCGAAAAAATATAATCATCTTAATCTGAACACGACAATGGTTCAACCAAAACATGATTTGTCTCAGGATAATCATCGTCATCGCCCAAATGAGTCAATGCTCTTGTGAATTTAGGTCTTTTAAGACTGGTAGACTCGTTAAATGGTTTGAGTGATATTGTGAATAATTCAACTCCTAAATTTTTTAATGATAACTCTACAAGTGTTGATGGTATCTTGCCTAGTAGTGATGGACAAACCAACATACATGATACAATTTTGACTCCGAAATTCACACAAGAGGAAGCTAGGATTTGTGAATATGTTGTTGCATAGCTATTAGTTAAACTAGAAAATTTACTGAAGTCCAACTCTAAGTCCTATAAGTCCACTGTTAAAACTGGTAATCATTATGTTGCTAAGCATCAAGCCAGGATGCTTTCTCATTTAACTAGGGTCCATAAAGATACAATTAACAAATCTAAACCAAAGAAGGATCCTATTCAAGTTATTGATGTTAAGGATGATGATGATTGCCTACCTATGAAAACTTCTCATAGGCTCCACTCCCTCCGAAGCACGCTCTCAGATAACATCATTTGAGCTTTACTCCCAGTTTCACACATATGGATGTTTTGGAATTTATTTGATTAAACTTATTTTCTAAATTAAAATTTAAATGAAAACTTGGTTTGTTTTGCATATTTTTTAATAATTACATCGTAAGGCATTTAAACAAGTGGGAGTCTACTCCCGGTAGGATGCTTTTGTTGGACAATTGGGGTAAGTTGATCTTGATCTTCTGCTTGGTTGATCTGGTTGATCTTGATCTGCTGCCTGGCATTTCTATTAATCGAAATGATGGCCATTTAAAATGGCACCTACTCCCTTAAATGCACATCAATCCCTACCTGCCTTGTCGACACTCTTAGGCGGTGATGTCTGCCTCCATCTATGTGTTCATGGGTTGGTCAACAACTTGGAGGGAATGCCCAAATTTGTGCAAATGGAGATCAACGAACACATGGAATTCACGAAGCTTGTAAAGCGTTCTAGAAGTAGCACTGCTCCGGAGGCAAACTCATGGTGAATTTCTTTAACGGATCTACTTCAAACCTATAAATTTGTTGAAAGAACATAGATGTAATTAGTTACTATGTTCATGGAGAATGAAGGATAACAAACCCACTGCAAACTCATAAATAACGCCACTACAGAGCGAATTGATGTAACTACACAAAATTGATGATAAAATGCAAATCACCTCAGAGAAAGCGTATTGATGGTGTGAAACACTCTGCAAAATGATGGAATAACCTATGTTAATTGATATAACTACACAAAATTGATGAGAAAACTGTGCAATCACCTCAGAGAAAGCGTATTCATGGTGCGCTAAGCTCTGCAAATTGGTGTAAGAAAACTGCAAATTGCTGGAGAAAGCATATTCATGGTGTGCTTCGATGGTGGGTTTTTTCATGCCATATAGGTGGCATGCAAGATGGGCATGCAAGATGGGCATGCAAGTGTTACTATTATATTGTTAATGTGTACGCTATGTTATAACACTCCTTACTATCGTATGGACATGCGTTGAAGGGATGTTGGAATTTAGGAATCACTCTAGACTATGATGGTATGATAATTTTGTTTTTTTTATGGAAGATTGGTTGGCTGATGGATTAAAACCCTAATCATATATTTTGGACATTGAAACAAGCTAGTAAACCTACTTAAAAATTTTGGAAATGTAAGCCCGCCCAAATATATTTAGCCAAGATATATTTATTTCTGTATAGTTTACCTATGCAAAAACTTAATTAATATTGTAAGATTTAATACATAAGCATTCTATTTTTAGTATGATGTGAATAATCTCATTCTAATTTTTTTGGAACTTAAAAACTGCATTCCTTGACACTATGGAACGTAGATAGTGTGAAAAGGAAGATAAATGGGTTGCTTGGCTTGCTGATAAGAGGAAATGAAAAATGTAGTTTATCTATATAAACTGCTTGTGGGATTCCTGTGAGCATACCTGAGGTGGTGGGGAGTAGCATGCAGAAGCATCTTTTCTTTTGTTGCTAGGAATGTTACTCATCGATGATCTCTTGATGAAACTAAGGTCGAACCCCCACACCCCAATCCAAAAGGTCCTCCTCAGGATTACATTAAGAGAAAGGTATCTGGAGAAAAGGAAAAGTCTCTCGGCTTTGTTGAATGGGAATGATGGGGAATTTGGTTTTTGTATTTTTTTTATATTGTGGTGTTTTTGAATGGGAGTGATGGGGAGTGATGGGGAATTTATCGCAAAGAGAACCATAAAGATAATTTGTCATGATAAACTATTATCCATATTGGTTTAAATCTTCCCATCCATTGAAAAAGACATAGAAATACAGTGAGTATATAATAAGATAAGAAGGAATGAAGTCGATCGCCCATACGGTATTTGCGTTAAAACCCTTGCCCTAAAACTCCGCTCGCCCACAACTGGTGAAATTAAATGAATAACTAGTCTAGCTTGCATTATATATATATATATTCACATATTTTTCAATTATTCATTTTCCAAAGAATTTCGATATCAAATTTTTTGTTGCCTAACTTGTTTTATCCAATTTATATATCCAAATATATAAAAGAATTATCCAAATATATATCCAATTTACGAATATAGATGTTCAATTTACGAATATATACACTCCTTAATATTCTTCTCTTTTTTCCTGAGATTATGTAATTGTATTGAAAAGATAAAAGAAAAAACAAAGAGCAGAATTTGCCTTTTAATTTAGCTACCATCTAATCCCATACTAGTGTATGTTCTTTGAATTTTCTGCAACTAAATCTAATTTAAGCCTCAACATAAATATCTGTGAAATAGTTTACCTATCATTCATTAAAATATTTTGAAATGTATTTATTGATTGATGAATCTATATAGAGTAATTGAATGACCTATATTAGTAATAGGAAAACTACATTATAATTATTATCTATTTAATGATCCCAACAAAAAAATACTATTTGTTAGGATGGTAAAAGATGTGATTATAGAATAGATTCCAGACGACTGGCCTAACTGTTGTATTCCATTCTCTATAATATATTTATATACATCTCATTTCTTGCATCTAATGTAAACTAGGTATGTATTAAATTCCATATTTACTTATACAAATAAACTCCAATTAAAATCGTAACCATTTTCTAAGTAGAGACATGCATAAATGAACTACAAGTGTATATTAGAGTTTATTCATATTTTTTTATTTATGCGTGCATTCAACTTGAGTTTGTCTAATAACAACTATATAAATGTTCTACAGCCGGTTCAATATAATATTGTTTAAACTAAATTCATTTACAAAATTTACTTTACATATTTTAATTGTTGTTTTCGTGGATGCTAATTAGGTATAGGTAAATGCCTATTGGTATATACGTTAAACAATATAATCAACTCTTACAAGAAACAATATCACGATATTTACTAGCACATACACACAAAATATTATATGTAATAACTTATTTATAATCAATAATACATTTTTCCAATTCAATTCTCCTTTACATTTTACATATTAATTTGTAGTGTTGCATTGGAGATATATTTTTTTTAGTTTTATCATAAATTTTCTATGCATCACAAATGACATAATGACATATTGCAGGTGCTCATACAAGTGCATAAAGTAGTGTTGTAAAGTCCAAAAACAAAGGTGTGCAAGGTGTAAGGTATACTTTTATTTTATCAAAAGCCTTACCTATGTTTATTACTTTCACCGGGCATTATGATGTTATCAAATAATCTCACGTACATGCATGCATCTCATAGTATATATTCTTAAAAAAGGTACAGAGTACATCAACAAAGGAAAGCACATGAAGACACCTCCTTATTTTATATGTCAAATCAAATTGTGTGGGAACCTCATTTATGTGTTTTTTTACAAGAAAGTTGTTAAAATATACTTACTTGCTACAAGGGTAGGAATGGCTCCCTTCCATCTATAGGATGGAAGGGTAGGTTCCTGTGTGGTAAAATGCAGGAAAAGTAAACATAACATAAAGGAGGAAAATATGGACAAGAAATGGCTGTGAGCCCCTCTGCAAAAAAGGTTAGGGCTTTGCTCCGAGAACCTGCAAACAACTATTAAAAACAACAATAAACCTGTAAAACAAGTTAATAAACACACCTGCAAGCAAATATGGGTTAGAAAACAACTAAGCTACTAAAACAAAAGCATGAACAAACAATGGTATACCTCTTCTTTGGTGCAATGGGCCACCATGCCTTGGATGGAAGAAGCACCTCTCTATCTCACTTAGCAATGGAGGAGCTATGGCTCAATGGAGAAGATGAGTGGATGAGAGGGGGATCTGGGTGGCTTGAGAGACAAAGGGTCTCAAGGCATCCACGAGCAACATAACAGTATGCAAGGGAAGAGTTGTTTGAGAGTGACCCCCCACCCTCCTTTTATAGTTTTTTGGGGATTTTTAAGGTTTTAAGCCCTTGGTCCGAGCTTTAGCCCCTTTTTTGGCTTCTATCCCCTTTCGCCCTAACTTTAGCTCCTTTTAGGGTTTTAGACTCCTTTGAGGGGTTTTAGCCCCTTTTGGAGGCTTTAGCCCCTAGGAGAGTTATTTAGGCTCCTTTTTGGGGCTTTAAAGCCCTATTCTTCATTCTTAAGCCTTTTTGAGGGTGTGGGGGTCTAATGGAGTGATACAAGGGTCGTGCATGGGTGTCCTTGGGTGGTGTAGGCCATGTAGAGCTAAGTGAGGGATTTTTCAGGTTAACATATTGCTCCCTGATGTGTGAGGGCAGAATCTCATCGTATGGCCAACGAACATCATAGGATTTACTGCGGAGAGGTGGTGCTTTCGGGTCTGGGGCATGGTGGCCTTTGGTTTTTGTATTAATATGGTTTCCATCAATGGGTGAGATACAAATAATGTGTGACATCTATATGGATGAGGCAGACATTCCCATGCACATGACAATGTCAAAAGAATAATGCGATCTATGCTCTAAAATACAAGAGCCGATCATACACAACTGATGATATAATAATGGTTGCCTCACTTAGAGGTTGAATACAATACTGATTTGAAGAATTGTTACATTGGACCCATGGAATTCTCATGGAATGCTATATATTCATGGCAGATAGGCTGTTGGATCTGGAACGGTACATAGCTGTATGGAATCACTGATGGAGAATCAGAGTCTCTGTGGTAAAAGTATGCTGCATCAATCATGAATCTATATAGAAGCACTGCTGGGGCTTCTGAACACTGTCTCCAACACAACCTGAAAATCACAAGGGACATGAACCTGTTTAGGTCCCTCGAGTAGACTCATCCATGTGCTAGAGTCAGGTGACATTCGGGGTCTTCGACCAAGTACTGTGCGAACCAAACCCTGTACGAATCTCAACGGTGCGATGATGAAGTTGGAGTCGAGCACGTGAGAAACAACCATCCCGAGAGGCACTAAGGACTCCTCTCAAGTGGTCCAAGGAGCTCATCAATGAGGTTAATGAAACCAAGATACAGGGACCTATGGGTCTATCCTCTAGAATAGTGTGTTGTCATTGATAGAGGGAGACCTGCCCCTGGTCAAGGCAATGATGTTTCCTTGACCAGAAGCATGAGGGAGATAACCAAAAGGTGTGAGGAAATCTACGGACTGACCCACTGAATGGGGGGGGGGAGGGGGAGGGAAATAATTGAAAAGGGGCAGGGGGAGTGTGGGAGTCTCAAACTTCCTTTGTTCAGAGTATGACGGTAGGGCAGACCAAGCAGCAAATGAAACTCGACTCATGGGAATGGGATCATAGCTGTAATACCGGGAATGTCACTGCAGATGGGAAATACTTGGAGGAGGTGGACACTTTTGATATTGATGGGATACAAGGAAGACACGTTGCAAAGTACTCTGAACAAAGGTGACCCAATATGGGGATGCTACCAAACTATTTTCTGTGGGGTGGTGTCTAGAGACACCGTTGTGGTACGATCTCATGGATTTTTGGTGAGCCTCAGAAAGTAAATGCTCAGTGGTGCTTTCAATTTTAGAGAGTCTAAAAGCATGAAGATGAATCCAGTGGGGGATATTTTTCATTGGTAGTATCCTGTGTCCGAAAAAGGATAAAAGTATACATAGGAGAGATCGCCCATCCTATAGGGGATGAGAGACTTCTTTACTAGTGGTAGTCCAATCAGGCCGGAAAAGGTTAAACCTATACTGACTAGATGGTCATTCAGATACTTTTACGAGCATGAATGAAACCAAGTTTGCTCGACAGTATTTTCTTGATGAGAAGGCTAGAAAAGAGCTTAATGACAACCTATGGTGAGCTTTTTCGTAAAGTGCGGCCCCTCTGCCTGAGAAAGCATAAAAGTATGCAGAGGGGAATGGTCTTGGCTTGAGTGTGCCAAGGAGGTCCTTTTTATTTGATGGTATACATGGCCCGCAAAAGGAGGTAAACAAGACGATGTAGACACCCTTTCCTATACTTTAATGAGTGGGAAAGGAAGCAACTACGCCTGACGATCTTTTCATTGTTTTTAAGAGTCAGAAAAGAGCTTAAATGAAACTCTAGTATGGTCAACCGATTGTGGTGGCACAGGCGGTGCCCCATGTCGAGACAGTGGATAGTGGTCCAAAGGTCATCTGCACAGTATCGACAGAGCAAGTGGCTCTCAAACATACCAATACATGTGTGGGATAGATCGCAGGAGAGGCACGCAAACCGAGGTGGCTCTCAGACAGAGGTTAGGAGAGCGTGTGTGTGAGTTGCAGTGGATGGACTTGACTACATGTGATGTGAGTGCAAGTCCGGGGGCACTTATATGCCAAATACATGCAAAGGAAATGATTCATTTTCTGGACAATGGTTCAGAAATTCGCATGAGGTGTGGTGGACGAAGTAAACGAGTAAGTGTTAAAATACAAAACAAAAACAAAAAGAGTGTTCCTTAATGGGTGGTGGCCCGAAAAGCCGCATGAGTAGCGGTAGGAAATAGTGATACAAGTATAGGTCCACAGACACTTGCATCGTCATGCCATGGCTCATAAATTGAGGTGACTTGTGGGAAACGGTCCCAAAATTTATTTGTTAAACATGAGATGATGGTCTCATAAGGAGATAGAGGGCAAAATTCTAAAACCAATGGCATGAAGGACATCTCAAACGGACTCCGTATGGTCCTATTATGTCGATCGAGAGAAATTAGGTCAAATAGGGCCTATATAAGGGTAGGGTCCACTTGGTGAGGTGTCATTGTCACTGTTCACTATGGAGTTGGAGAGGTGGGCCCTAAATCTTCATTTGCTGATTTCTCCTGTTCCGATTGACGGTTTCGATTTCCGTGACTTGTAGGTAAGAGCTCTCACTGAATCTCTTCTTTTTGGTGGTTTACATTCTACATTTGGTCACCCAGAGGTCCTCCATGAGCATTTTGGGGTTTCATGGAGCCAAGTCGCACCTTTTGAAGGAAAAGGGGCAACTTGGTCGCATATGTGGGGAATTTTTGAGTGACCTGGTCGCTCATTTTTCCCAAATAGGTGCGACTTGGCCTTTGAGGGGTGTTTTTTTATGAGAGCAGTGGTTGACATCTGGGTTTTTTGCTTGTGCAGGATGGCTGAGATCAAGTGGCGAGAGAGAGACTGTAAAGACCTTCGAGAGGCATCATTACGAGACGGGAATGTGCGAGATACACTGTCCCGTTGCGGATCACTAAATTTCATGAGGATACCCCTCATGAAGAGCTTGAGTTTGCTGCTGCAAATGCTAGTGAGTTTTTGGGATGTTGAGGAGGAGGTGTTCCTCTTTTAGGGCCAGTGCATCGAGATCACGCTGGTAGATGTGTACTTCCTGGCTGGGCTCCCTATGTTGGGAGTGGTTGGTGACTTGGCACTGGTGCTATCTCGTGGGGAGACATTGGAGGAGCTATGTGATAGGCACTATTATGCTACGACGTATGTGCATGGATCCTATATCATAATGTGTGACATCGAGGATCTGTTGACATGGGAGGTGGTGACATTACTGTTGTGTATCTTGGGTTCCACGGGGAGCCACAAGATATCTGGAGGGCAGCTTCAGCTAGTAGAGCATGCTCTGGGAGGCACGCATTATGGGTGGGCTCAGATGTATCTTCAGGCTGTTCGGCGTCAGCTGAATAAGTCGAAGTCATCTGGAGGAGGATTTTTTTTTGGGATCATTTCTATGTGTTTTCTTCTTTGAGAAAGTACCTACACTGCGTTCGCACCGGGCTGTGCAGGATAGTGGTCCTCGGGAGCCATTGATGTACCAGTGGTGTCAGATGATGATCTGAGAGGGTGGTGGCAGAGTGGGCTGCTTCTTTACTGAGGAGCTATTAGAGTAGTGGTGTCAGCTTCCATTAGTGATTGAGGAGTACCCGTATGTGGGTATGAACTATCATAGGGACCCCGAGATGCCCCGACCTCCCGGCCAGGCGTGGGGACCAGCTGGTATGTATGCGTGATGTTTTTATGTTCATCTTTATACATAGTGTAGTTGAGCTGGTTGATAGTTGTATGTTGATATATGTGGACTAATGGTGTCCTTGTTTGTGTATATAGGTATTGGATCCCACCTGCCGCCTGGTCATCAGATCCAGGTGGTTGGTATAGCTCCTGCGGTAGTTCCTGTTGGGAACCCTTGTAGGCGACGATGGGAGATGGATGGACTGCTGTCGCATCTAGAGCGGCTTGCGGCTGGGGTCTCTGATGATGGTTGGCAGCATTTGAGTAATGACGTGATTGCTTCTATTCATAGCTTTCCTCCTGAGTGGACTTCTGTAATGAGGAGGATGGCTATGGCTTGTGGGCACATTCGTTGGGTGGTGAGAGATGATCTTCCATGCAGAGGATGAGTCTTTTGAGGAAGACGATGATACTGAGTCAGATGATGAGTCTGATTCAGATTAGTGGCTGAGTGGGGCTGTCCCTAGTGTGTTGGTGCACTTAGGAGTTTTGTGTCACTGTGTATATTCAACTGAGAAAGCATATGTGGCTTCTCATTTTGTATTGGACATATTTTGGACATGCGACTTATTTATTTTTATATATATATTTTTGACGCACGTGGATACGCTTTTATGGTTTTATTATGTGAGTCTTTTTTCGATGATGTGGAATGCAAATGCCTATGTGATGTATTATTACACTTGTGTGTGTATTTTTTTTATATGATTATGCATGATGCTACGATTGGATTTTTCCTATATGCGATTATGAATGTGCCAATTTAGAATATCATTAGCTATTTGATCTGCGACACTATTGAGGTTTCTGGGAACATGTGTGAATGTGATGGATTCAAATGTTCTAACCATCTGTTTAGTGTGCAGAAATTTTCTAAAGAGGTAGGGATCATGTACACAATAGTAGTTGTTCAACTGAGAAACAAGCAGCTAGGAGTCTAAGAAGACATCGAGAAGGTGGATGCCTAACTGGAGAGCGGCTGCCAAGAGGCCATTGACACCATCATATTCAACCTGGTTGTTGGTCGCAGTGCCCACGTATATTCCATTGATATGGATCAACTCATGTGATGGGGAGTAGATGACCCATGCAGCTGAGGTGAGGTTCGGAGACGATCTGCTTGCTCCATCAGTGAATCCCATGTATCAGTCTGAGGTAGGATCCATCTGGAGCAATGAGGGGAAAGAGAATTCCCGGATCCAATTTTCTTGTATGAATTCGTCCAAAGATCATGAGTACATAATATATATCATCAAAGTATATAAAAACATAATAAAAATGTACATCGAGGAGGTGCCTCACCAAAAAATCATGAAAGTGCTTATACCTCCCAGTGAGTAGACTACCATTTTCCAAGTGCATACATGCTTCAAGTGACCAATCAAATGTACTCCAATGACATAGGGGAGGATGCCATGTCATATAATTCTTTTCCAAAAGGTTTTGATATGCATCAGAATATTCATCCATGTATTCTTTCATCCAAGAAGTGGATGAAGAATCTCCACTCAAATCTGAACCAAATAATGAGCAATAAAAACCACGGGGGCTTCACTTGTTGAGCAATATCCTATCACGTTAGTTCATATTGTGGGTTTTAAAATTATTAAAAATTGAACCAATATATTGCAGGTATTGGGGGGATGAGGGGTTTAAGGTGGGGTTGGGTAGGGTGGTTTATAAGGATTGAGGTATAAAAAGGGGTGGGGATGAGGTTTTAAGTATTGGGAGGGGGTTTCAACAAAAATAGTTTGGGTCAATATCTCTGGAAATTAAGGGTATTCTTTAATATCCCATGATCGCACGTGCTATGTGAGATGTTCACTAAGTGAAGTCCCCGTGATAAAAACAAGGAGACTTCAAATGACTGAAAGAGGTCTCACCCATACAACCATGAATGAGTGAATCATAAAGATATAAGAAGTATGTGTCTGGTAACAAAAATGTTCTCCCATCATAAATCTATTCACCCCATTTTCGGATGAAGTTCCTCCAACATCAAATGAACCAAGTGTTGAGCAAGAAAAACCATGAGTCTTCAAGTGACTCAAATTCATATCATAGGTGCATCCATGTAGATGTGCATCATCAGAAAGTAACAAGGAATGTTGCTGCAAATGTGAATAATAATGTGCTCCAAATGATATGTAATGTACATCAATATAATCATCCATGTGTTCTTTCATCCAATAAGTGAATGGAGAACCTCCACCAAAATCTGAAAAAAATAAGGAGCAATGAAAACATGAAGACTTCAAGTGGCTCAAACAAGTCTCATCAATACACTCATGACTATGTATGTCATCATGTAATATCAGAGGATGTTGCTACCAATAACAATGTTCTTCAATCATATAACTCTTCACCCAAGTGTGGGATGAAGTTTCTCCAACTTCAAATAGACTAGGAAAAGGGCAAGGAAAATAATGAGTCTCCAAGTGACTCAAGTGAACATCATAGGTGCACCCATGGAGATGTGTATAATCATAATGTAAATAAGGATGCTGCTGAAAATGTAAATAAGATGGTGCTCTAATAATTCCATCATCAAAAGGAGAAATAGATTGAGTATTTACATCAGAATACAAAATGTTGGAGCAAGAGGAGCTCCATCAAAAAGATAAATGGCTCACCAAGTGCGCCTCACTCTACCGAGCTGAAATATGGTGAAAGAATGTGAGATGGGTGGGGGAATGAGCTGAATCCTGAAGTTTCCATGAGCTTCTATAGCTACACCTTTATATTATGACTCCATTGAAGCTCCTTTAAATACCTTAGTGGCATCTCCAATCACCAATTAGGATGGGAATCTTTCACCCTCTAAATTGGCTCAAGCATGAACTAGTCACTCACTAGATCTCTCTCTTCACAACAACAAATTTCACAACTGATCAAAAAGATCCTTCTCATGTCTGCTCCATGTATTTTATAAACATTAATGGTCTCCTCAACTTCCAAATAAATCCATAAACCAAATCCAAGTAGAATTGGTGTGGCTTCTCATGCTATGCCATGCGGCCTCTCTCTTCACCTTCCATCTTCTCCCAAATTGAGTAAGAACCCATTGGGATTCTCCAAATCACATGAGAGATCTATTGGATGCTCTACTTTGACCTGATATGTCATATATGTCAGATGTCAGCCTTCATATATGACTTGTGTCATAACTATCATAGAGTCTCCATCATTGGTGTCATAGATGTCATAAGTGTAAGGGGAATCTAGCCAAGTGTCCATGAAACTCCCCATTTGGCTCTTCTTTGCTCATGTAAGTTACACTTCATCCCAAATTTTACCTATGAAGTATATGGAAAATTATATTGACCTTATAGTCCATTCAAAACATTAGGCTTTCAATAGATTTGAAATTGCAAGAGGTGTATGCTATTTAACATAGGAATTCTAGCTTGAGTGGGCCCCATAGTCTCCATATGTCTCCATTTTTCCTAGCCATTTCATTCTTCACTTTCATTCATTTAATTGAACTTATTAAATAAATATTGTATTCATTCTAATGTCTAAACATCATTTATTGTCCCCCTTATTCCAAATCTCAAAGCTTCCACTCCCAACCTAGGAAACAAGTAATTTTCCTCCTTGGCAATTATTTGACCTTTAGCATCAATTTGACAACTTTCATGAATATGGAAAATGTGATTTGGCCGTTGTGACCCAATGCAAAATTTGGGACATTAAAGAGGAACTGCTGAATGGGAACAATTATTTACAAGCTTCACACATACATTTGAATTCACAAGTGAACATCCGGCAATGGATGCTGTGCTACGGAAAATGAAGGAAAATATATTTGAAGAAATCACAGTCGCAACCACGAACTTCCATCAATGCAGTGTGAAAGTACACCACTGCATGGAATTTTACAATATTTCAAGAGAATCAGATGATGATGATCTACTTGAGATAAATATACTTGATGCAAAAGGTATGCATGCAGTGGAAGGAGCTGGTATTTCTAGTGACTAATTCCTAAGTCCACTCAAGATCAAGAAAATAAATATTGGATCATCTGAAAACCCACAGTTTTCCAATATTGGAGATTTCTAGGACGATGAGACTGTGGGAAAGATCACTGACTTACTACATGAATTTGAGGATCTATTCCCTACCGAATTTTTTGAGATGAAAGGCATAGTCGGAGACCTTGGTGAAATGAGAATACCTTTGAGGCCCGACACAAGGCCAGTCAAGCAATGACTGTACAAATTAAACCTGTGCTACAAAGAAAAATTTAAAGTTTAACTAGACCGAATGCTAGAGGCAGGAATGATAGAACCTGTTTTGCATGATAAGAAAAATTTAGGTGAAGTGAGAATTTGTGTCGACCTGAGGAAATTAAATTATGCATGTTTGCATGATCCGTTTTCGACTCCATTTACAGATGAAGTATTGGAGAATGTCAAAGGACAGGAAATGTATTCTTTCACTGATGGATTCTCAGGCTACCATTAGATAAGAATCGCACATGAGGACCAACACAAGACTACCTTTGAGACGGAGTGGGGATGCTACTAGTACATGGTAATGCCCTTTGGACTCAAGAATGCACCTGCAATTTTTTCTAGAATCGTAGTTGCTGCATTTAAATATTTTATACATAAATTTCTTGAAATATAATTTGATGAATGGACAATAATTGGTCTTGTAAAATACCATATAAAGATCCTCAGCACGATGCTAGAACAATGCCACCAGTATCAAATTTCTCTAAATTTGAAAAAGTGTATCTTTTGTGCGCCTTTTGGAGCTTTGTTAGGCCATATGGTCTGCGACGAAATTTTGGTTGACCCATCCAAGGTTGCAATCATCCTTGAATTACCACCACCTACCATGGTTAAGCAGTTAAGAGCAACCTTAGGGAATACTGGATACTACAGAAAATTTATCAAGCGATATGTGAAGGTGATTGCCCCGATGGAGAGACTGCAGAAAAAATACACGAAGTTTCAGTGGACAGAAGAATGTCAAGAGAGTCTATACAAGATGAAGAACAAGATGGCTACTGCGCCAATACTTGTATTTCTAGATTGGGAAAAAGAGTTATATGTTCATGTCGACGCATTGTTTGTTGCACTCAGCATGGTACAGACGAAGTCGGGTGAAGGATCAATTGATCACCCCATTTCATTTGCTACCAGAAAGTTATCAACTGTGGAGAAACATTATACCACAAATGAGAGAGAAGGGATAACGATGGTATATGCGCTGCAAAATTTTAGAAACTATTTACTAGGTGGACATTTTAAGATGTACACTAACCATTTTGCACTAAAATATTTGGTCAATAATCCAGCATTGGGGGGGAATATATGTCAGTGGCTTCTTCTCTTCCAAGAATTTAATTTTGAAATAATTGTTAAACCTGGTTGGTTGAATTTGGGACCAGACCATATTTCAAGGATTGAAAGCAGAGAAGGACCTACTAGTGTGGAAGATAATATTTTCGATGTGCAAGTGTTTGTGATAACCATGTTTGATGATCAATATAGAAATATCACACATTTTCTAAGTACGGGTTATGTGCCAACTAAATTCACCATTGCGCAGAAGAAATAATTGGTGGTGTGAGCTACATATTTCTATTTGATTGTCGGACACTTGTATGAAATGGGTGCTAATGAGATACTTTGGGGATGCATCTTGGAACATGAACAGTTGATGATGTTAAGTGAAGCGTATGCTAGTGTTGTAGAAGGACACTATGCAGGAAAAGATACAATGTGCAATATATTATAGGAAGGGTTATGGTGTCCCACCATGCACGCAGACACTTGAAAATATTGTCACAACTGTGATGTCTATCAAAGAACTTGGAATCCATCCTGAAGAGATGAAATTCCATTAGTACCGCAGGTAACAATATAGGAATTTGACAAATGGCTTGTTGACTTCGTATGACCTATCAGTCCAGTAGGAAAGAGCATGAGAGCAAGGTATATTATCATTGTGACTGATTACCTCACCAGATGGGAAGAAGTTGTGCCAGTAAAGGACAATACTACTATGACAAATGTGAAGTTCTTATTTTAAAATGTTGTAACAAGGTTTGGATGCCCAAATATTTTTATCAATGATCAAGGTACACATTTTTTTAATGAATTGATTGAAGAACCGACTGACAAATTTTAGATACAACATAGAAGAACAACTCCATATCACTCTCAAGCAAATGGAGCTATTGAAGCATTTAACAAGATTATAGAAAATGCACTTACAAAGGTCTACAATGCGGGAAGGGATGACTGGGATCAGAATATCTCTACAATACTATGGACATATCGCACAACATGTAAAAAGTTGACAGGTCAGACACCATTTAGACTGGTATATGGAAAAAAAGAGGTCATGACTATGGAATACATTGTAAGAGTTGTTGTGATCACTAAAATGACAAATGTTGATATTGTGGAAGGTATATTACTTCAACTAATACACTTGGAGGAAGAACGCTTTATTGCAGGATTTCACCAGAATCTAGAAAAACAAAGGCAAAAGGTATGGCACGATTGACACATTAAGAGCACAAATTTTGAGGTCATAGGACTTGTTCTTATGTATGATAGTAAATTATTCAAGCATCTAGGAAAGACGAAAAAAACTGGGTAGCACCATACACTAATACAAAATGAGGAATTAGCTACTACGTGATTGAAAATTCTAGTCACCACAAGTTTTTCAAGTGATTTACTACTAAATATGAGCAATTTGGACTGAACCAACTATAAACGACTAAAATTAATGACTAATTTAGTCACCAGTTAAAAAATATGACTAGATAATAAGTGACAGAGTTAAAAATGACTAAGATAAACGACTAATTTAGTCACAACATAAAAATGACTAGCTAGAAGAATATGAATTAGTCATTTTTAATTGTGTTGTGGAGAATTGCAATTTTGACAATGAAGTGTAAATTTTGTAAATTGTTTTCCTTGTATTAGTAATATTGGTGCCATGCACCTCAATCTTCAGAGATCCAATAAAGCAATTGCATGAATTTTCTCTTGACCATCTTTATCCTTGATGCACCATTGAAGCAAACCTGGTTAAGTGTGTGCGAAAGGAAAATTAGGTTCCTTATATTACATCAATTATAAATTAGGTAATGGAACCAGTACCATATCGATACCTAGAAGTATCATAGCTAATTGTTGTTCATATGTGTCCTCCACAGCCCTTTTCCACTAATCACATCTTTTGGGTCGTTTATAGTTCTTATGCCAAAGGTAATTATGAAAAACTGATGACAATGCCAATAATCAGTATAATGACAGTTATAATGAAGACGATCATGATGATGCCAGGATTGATGATTACGATTATAATGACAATGATGATGACAACAACAATGATGGTTATGATGGCAATGATGACATTGTTGATCATGTGATTATATGATGAGAGAGTGATCACAATTGCAAGAGACGATTTTCCTCTTGTAGTGAGCATTCTAGATCTCAGTTGTACATTATAAGTTTTTCCAGGGAAGAGTCACTTAACTTTTTGTTTTTGTCTTTGTATGACGTAGGATCTTCTTCAACTAGTGAATCATCATATGTAATGCATTGTCATTCCTCCTTTCATCCCATTGAGGTAAGAACGTGTCTGTGTGTCGTCCCATTCAGTTTGTTGAGGGATATGAACTCTTTTCTTTTGGGTCTGAAGAACAGGAGGGTATGTTTGAACGGTGTCTTTTCTCATTGTCTGTTTTCATCTTGGAATGGGTGTAGGGAGGAGTTAGGTTAATGGGTACACCCAATGCACTGGGACTACATCACACACCTCCCTGACTGGCACTACCCAACCTGCGTGAATGCCACTACCTGACCTGCGTGAATGGCACAACCTCTTGGCCCCTTGCTAAATCCCCTCCCTGAATACTCATTGTGTTTGACCGTTAATAAACGTATGTAAGCATCATCATTTTCCCCAGGCAAGCAGTAAAGAAAGGTTGGTTGGCAAGGAAGGTTGGTTAAGACCATGTCTCCCTACGACAGGTCATATAGTTTGTAAGCACCAATTGTCTTTGATTTCATGACCTACTACTATTCTTCTCAACCTGTGAACTCTTTTTTTATTTTGAGCAACCCTTGAACTATTGCAGGATCCATTCGAAGATAGCCCCTCACTACCCTCTCCATGATAAATTGTTGCATGGCATGCCTGGTCATACTTATTCTCTTTAGGGCATAGTATGAATGGTTGTCTATTGCTTTATTGCACTAGGAGGGTCAACATAAATTGATATGGGTATCGGGGGCAAGCCATTTCGACGAGGGTCAATCACTTCAAATTACACATTTGGGAGGGACTGGGTCCCTTACCCTTATGTGGGTGGGGAGATGGCATGCCAGGTAGCAGGGATTATCCCATGAAGTTGGACGGATTTTTAGGGCACTTATTGCTTTATCGAACCATAGATAGCCCTTACTCCTACCAATTGCTGCTGGATGGCATGGAGGATGCTTGTCTTACTTATTGCTTTAGGGCATGGCTAGTTAAGGGATTCTTATGGATTGAAGCTAGGAAATGGGTAAGGAAATTATTGCTTGATTGGACCAAGCAGGGGAGGGTCAATCGCTTCAAAGGAACCATTGGGTTGTGGGGACCCCCTATTGGATTGGAGATTTTTAGGGGATATGCCAAAGCAAGGCAGCAGGCAGGAAATGTTGAACAAACGTGTCAAGAGGAAGGAGACCTGGGAAAGAACAGACATATTTTCTTGGGGTAGAAAACACACTCATTAGGGAGTGACTAAAGATAACACGAGTTACTTCACCCAGTATGGATCTGTGACCAACATCCCCATCCGTCAGAAACCCGCTAGTAGTAGATCCATAAGGCTGGCTGTTTCTGACTCAATCGCTTCTTCATCAATAGGCTGTTGTTAGATCAATCGCTGCTCAATCAATCACATTTTGGCTGGGCTTACTCAATCCATCAATCAATTCTATTTAATCTAGCTACTTCTGCCCCAATGGTCTCAGTTCATATCATCTGATTAAGGCTGGCTTCACCATCAATCCTTCCTTCAATCAAGCCTTCCATCACGCTGTTCAATCCATTCATATCATCTAGCTGGCTTACTATTTCTATTGCTTGGCTGGCTGGAAGTGCTATCGTATTATTTTACCTATTCTAACTTTTTAGGAAAGACCCTATTGTATCATGCAATTCAGGAAAGACCAGCCTATTCGTGCAGTTCAGGAAAGAACCTCTACAACAAGCCTTTTCCAATCAAGGACTCGGAGATCCTTAGGAAGGAGGTCTCGAATAAAAGGAGAGGGACTTTCCTGAGGTTAATATGGGAAGGAATAACTCCTCTATTATTCTTAGTGAACTCCTAACTAAAAGGAATACATTACTCAGTGTAGATACTATCACTTAGGGAAACACAACTCTATAAGGAAGATATTACTTGGTAGAGAAGGAATCCATTACCAGGTACAACAACCTCTTACTTACTCTAAAAATCCATGACTAACTCTCTTTATAACTATGAGCTATAGCTCTTTCCCTCACACATTAGATCTTATTCACAAAACCACTAAGCAACAAACACACGAAAAATTTAGCCTAATAATTTGGAGAAGTTATAATTCAGAATGCAGAGAATTCAATATTTGGGATACATTGTGGATGAGTATGGTGTACAAGTGGATCTGACCAAGATTTTAGTCATTCATGATTGGCCAATCCTAACCACATTAACAGATCTCCTGAGTTTATTGGGCCTCACAAAATTCTACCGTAGGTACATGTTGGGGTTCTCTCATATTGCTGTGCCAATAACCTAATTGATGAAGGATGGAGCCAAATCCAAGTTTGTTTAGGCTGAGTCATAATAACATTCAAGGATCTGAAATACTACCTCTTCTTGGCACTAGTGCTCATTCTATTAAACCTGAAATAACCATTAAAGCTTGAGACATATGCCCCAAATTATGTTATCAATGCAGGCCTCACTCACCATGGACATTAGGTGGCCTATCATAGTAAGACACTCTCTGACATTATTCATAAGTATCCCATCTAGAAAAAGGATATGTACTCTATTGTGAAAACATGTCAATAATGGAAGAATTAGATTCTGTGGAAGTAAATTAGAATCCACATTTCTCAAAAACCCCTACAATTGATGTAGACATAGAGAAAGTTATAGAATGAACACTCTCAAAAGTGGTCCATGTGCCTACAATAATTCCACTAGAACATTAAGTACAATATGAGTAGAAGAAAATGAGTTGTAAACTACCTAAGTTAGCCTATAATTGTGGTGCTACCCATAGTTATCAACTCTTGTGCAAATGATACCTATGAGTCACCCTAATTGTATTCCATTGACCCTAACTCCACTACTACATATTAGGCACTAGGTGTAGGTAAAAAAGTGATAGAATTGAACCTCCAGGCTGGAATTCTATTCCATTTGGGACATCTATCTTCCTTCAAGTGAGCATGAGAAGCTAATTTGGGATGCACATTGTACCCCTCTCTCGAGGGGAAATGTGGCATAAAACGTTTGTGTGGTGAAGACAATATAAAGTGGTGTTGTAAAAGTATTTATATTGGACCAAACTCTTACATGAAATTAGTAAGTATATCATATCATGCACCACCTATGCTATCACTAAACCTATCATCAAAAAGTAGGGGTTGTACATTCCTCTACCTACCATAGATAAGCCCTAGGAGCTAGTCTCCATGGATTATATATAAATTCTACCCTCAACAAAGGTCCGGAGGTCTTGCGCTTCTGAGGGCAAGGATGGTAATTATTTTTTTGTGGTCATTGATCATTTATCTAAGATGGCCAATTTGGCACCTTACAAGAAGATTCTAATATTATAAACCACTACTAACCTCTTCTTCAAGTTTGCTTAGGTTCATTTTGGGCTGCCATGGACCATTATTTTATATAGGGATAGTGGGTTCGTTTGTACTTTCTGGTCCAACTTATGGTCTCTGATGGACACAAAGATGACCAAATCGACTATATTCCACCCCGAGACAAATGGATAAATAGAGGTAGTCAACAGGATAATTGTGCATATCCTACAAATGTACAACTCCAACAATCCACATACATGGGACTAGAGCATTCCTTATGTTAAACATAACTACAATAGAGCCCTCCATAGATTTATTGGCCACAACCCTTTTTAAGTGTTCTTAAGGATCTAGCCATTAGCCCCCATTGGCATAGATCTACTCCACAGGATGATTGCTCCCTTGCTTGGACTGAAAAATCTTCCATGGTAGAGATAGAAACCAAATTTGTTTCATAAAACCAGCAAATCCAATAACAAGTTCATAATAGATTTTAGAAATCCAATGCCAAGTACAAACAGTGACATGATTAACATAGGGTTCTACAATTGAATGCCTAAAAAGTGTGTGAGTCCGGGATCTGCAGGACATAGCTCCGCAGGACACATCAATAAACAAAATCCTAGACTCAATCACGCATGTAGCAGCATGAATATTTAAGCTTTTTGGGCTACAGACTTAACACTCATAGATATGCTCCTTGCGCTACATACTGGGGGTGTATGCTTCCAAAAACGATTCCTGGTCTGGACCCTACCTAGATGTCCCGAGACTAAGTGGTTGGGTTCACCTCTCCCCAAGGATTCATGGAGTCAGGTGATATCCTATTGCAACATAGATTGGATGCTTTTTCCATCGACCTAATGTTTCAACTAGTGGGTAACATTCCAATGCTTCATGCCAGGTCACCTTTCAATACTTCTACTGGCTCCAAATGGTTCTACAGGTGGATATTCACCTTCCAATGAATGCTTCATGGTATGCCCCTGCCTATAATATGTGCTATGAGTAAGCGATTATTTCTCGATCATTGAACCAGGTATATGGTGGGGGGTTCAGGTGATATCCCCTTAGAGAAATCTATCCGCACTTAGCTACATAGCTTGGATGCAAACGGAGAAGTCCCTTGGAGTTTTTGACCATACAGACTTTATTTCAATGTTTTTACGGCTGCTTTGATCTACCACTCATGTAGCCTACTTATCATTGGTATTATATTACCACACATGAATTGGATTTGCATGCATGATTGGATTCATGTTCTAACACCTAGCTGCCGAACAGGCCCTGACTCTACCACTCATGAGAGCCCTCATATGTCCCCTGACAATAGAGATAGATTAGTTGATGTCTCCTTTGATGAACTCTCATGCAAGGCCTAATGTTATCCACCAAGGCCTTATGTGGAGGGTTTGTGAGATCACCCCAGAGATCTCCTTCGATACAATGCCGAAGATGTAACCTGTTGTATCACGCATGAAGGATTAATAGAGATGTGTGGAAATGAAGAGAGGGAAGATAAATGTTCATCATAGGGCATAAAAGGTCTTACTTAGCTACCTAACACCGCAAACTTAGATGCTTACACCTAGCACTTAGATTTCAATCACTGGGTAGAAAAGGCCTTGCCCAATGTGGACAAGACCTCTGGACCTTACTTACCACTTAGATTGGATTTATGTTATCAGTTGTGGATAGATGTTCATTTCAAGGCACTGGGGATTAATCAAATTATACATAGATTAAGGTGGGGGTGCTGTGGGCTATTGTCTTAGTGCCCTGCCCCCGAACCCCCCCTCTCTCTCAAAGGTTCTTTACTCCTTTAGCCCACGTCAATTATACAAGGCACTTGGTCTTCAGCAATGCTCAAAGAGCCCCATTTGATCGGAATCAGTTCAGGCACGCAGTGAATCGATTCAAGAAGATACTAAAGGAAGGGAAAGCAGCAAAGCCCGTTGATTCAGTGGTTTACTTTCACCTCCTTTATGCTATTGTCGTATTAGTGGTAACTTGCTCTCCCAGAAGCTGTATCAGTGGGACCTCCTATCCCCATAATACTAAGAAGTTTAGATAATAAATTCGAATAAACTTGGCTCTCCCAAAAGATGGGGTTGTTGTGAAGCCCCTCTCCAGAAGGAAGACTGATTAGTTCCCTTTAGGCACTCCTTCTCAGCCATCCTAATTAGAAACCCATCAGTATAGAGAATCAAATTGAATCAATTCTTTCTCTGCTCTTCCTTCGCCATGTCTATAGTCCACCCACTTGTGTTTGTTGGTGTTGGCAGGCGCATATGTTTCCTTTTCAATAAGGTGTGTGATCTAGGTATTTTTCTAGGATAGGGTTGGGACCCCCCCGTGCAGAGTTGGCTGTTGCAGGCTAATTGAATGCGGCGAGAATGCAGACTGACTGACTAAATGTGGACTGCGGATTGAAAAGCAGACTGAACGCGGATTGAACAAGTATGCGGGTGAACGGATCGTGGCCTTCTCCTTCGTCTTGTCTAGTGGTGATGCAGCCTCATTCATCTGTTGGATTTCCCTACCTAAAACTACTACTAGAATATGGGGGCTATCAATCAAATCAATAACTATAAAGCCTCGACCTCCCGGTTCAATATTGGCACTAGCGGATACAAGGCACTAAGTGTCTATCTGCCTATATGGCACATGATCATATCCTTGAAAGTTGCATAATAAGTAAGCATCGTGCATCAGTTCCAAAACCTACAAGGAGAAATCGACACCTGGATCTACTCTTGGAATCAAGTACCAGCCAGCATTAAGTACTGAGAATGCATGGAACAAATATGGATCGAGTCCTGAAAAGAGATGATCTTTAGTAGTAAGAGATGGTTAATAGTATTCTACAAATGTACAATTCCAAACATCCCTGCACATGGGATGAGAGTCTTCCTTATATTCATCATAGCGTAAATTGAGCCCTTCTTAGCTCTACTAGCCATAACCCTTTCCAAGTGTGCCTGGGGTTCCAGCCATGGGTTCCACTAGCCATTGCATATACATAGGAAGAACCTCCACATACTCAAACTGAGGCTGATAAGGCCAAATTTTTTAATGGATTCAGCACATCCACCAAGAAGTTCATATCATCTTGCAGAAAGCTAATGCCAACTACAAGCAATGATATGACCAACATCGTGTTCCACAAAAGTTTTAGGTGGATAAAGTCTGGTTGCATTTACAACATAAAGAGCATCTTGCAGGGCACCCATTGCAAGCTTCGCCCACTTTGATATGGGCCTTACACCATTACCAAGGTTGTAGATGAGAATGCTTTTGAATTAACAATTCCTCCATTCCTTTTCCTTAATCCAATTTTTTATGTGTAGCTCCTTGCCCGATGTGGACAAACCACTCCATTCCTTTTATTAACCATATTTTTCACTATATTGGACACCTGAGAGGTAAACGAGAATTTGATCCATGATCCAATCAACATACAACTCTATCAGGTCGTTAAAGGTGGGCAGCTTCTTCACCAAGGTCGGTGGCTCCATAGGAACCAAATGCCATAGAAGTTTCCCCATATCATGCAAGAATTTGATGCAATGAAGACCGTTTCTTCCTATGGGGGGGGAGGTTAACAAAACCCAACCAAATATTAGGGAACTAGCTACTCCCTCCACAAAACATGGGTGCGTAACTCAGCTGGATTACTCTCCTATTCACAACTCAGGCAGATTACTATTGCTCAACGGGATCCTACTTGGTACATTTTGATTTGTTGGATGACTGATCGGGTTCAATCCATCTTAGATAGTTCGTGTTTCCCTGTTCCTTTAGTAGTTGAGCAGTTGTAACTTCCCTTATTTGAGCGTTTCCAAACTTGACCTAATGAACCGAGTAAGCAATTAGAGTATAGGCATTATCCTAAACTGAGCAAGCAGTTTATTATAAAGCTATCCAAGCATATCCTGCTAGTTAAGAAGCAATCTATCTAGGATTACACTATTCAAAGTGTAGGCTAATTAGTTGGAAGAAGTGCTCCATGTTGGCTATGAAAGGTGTGTTTGGCGCAAACAAGGTGCAATGTTACAGGGGAGAAATGAAAAATGAGGCGACAGTGAAAAATGTGCTTGTTGGCAATATTAGAGGGATAAAATGTCAATTCGTAGGGCTGCTACCTAGTTCCAAAACAAGTCATTCAGTAACAGTCGTTGATTCAGATCCAGCTTTAGATTCATATAAGTATCGGGGGTATTCCCTTTCCTAATTTGCTCTGGAATATGCAAATAATCTATTCTCGGAGATGTGAAGATAAGCATTATAGGACAAGCAATAGCAGTTATACCATTCCAGGATATCTGGTAATATCAATACATAAAGGTAGCATCTAAATATTATAGAGAATGCAAACGAAAAGCGAGGTGACTAAGTGGTATATCTAAGAGGTAGGAGAGTGAGGGGATTTATTCACTCATCCGACCAAAGAAGGATGAAGGTCGAGGTCAAGGAATATTTTGAAGGCTATGGCTGCTATGGGGAATGACCAGTTCATTATGAAACTGGGCATGTACAACTTATCACAGACTAGAGCTTCTCATTCCTGCACCAACCAGAGGTTTTTATGTGCATAGAGGTTCCATGACTATATTTTGATGCGATTTTTCTAGCTCTGATTGAAAAATGGACATGACAAGCGACTATGGCTAGCTACTGCTTTGACAACTTGGCACTTACTCCTAGGCACTGAGTAGAGGTTCCTATGAGTATAGTTTGAATGTGTATAGTTTCTATCTAGGACGGTGGCAATGATTGACTATCGGAAACCCTATGGCTAGACCTTCCATCTAGTACCACTGGCTATTACCTCCTGTAAATAACTATCTCTTTACAATGCCCTTAAGGAACATACTCCTAGTCATGGAGAGCTGGTCACATACAACTAGTGGGAACTAACGTACTATGGGGCACGGAGAACATGGCACAAACACCAACCTATCGGGAACGGGGGATGGAAACTGGTGAGCAATAACAAACACATCCTGGGCACGTGCTATTGGAAACTGGTAACGTAGAACGGGTAACATGGGATCTACAACCGATTACGTATAACTCCTACGCTTTCCCCCTTTCAATATGTGGGCAATCAATCAAGATCTATCTGGGCAAGCACCATCCTTCTTCAATGAGGCAAGGAGAACCTTAAATTAGGACAAGAATTATTCTTATTTTTAGGCAAGGGAGAACTCATACCCCTTCCAACTGAGCAAGCACTACCATTCTTCCCCTCCAATGAAGTAAGGGATAATTAACACCTTCGAAATGAAGCAAGGCAATAGGCCTTCTCCTTCCAATGAGGTAGGACTTCTTTAGACCCTGACAATCTGGGGAAATCACTATTATGATTTTATATCTCCCTTCCAATGAAGTAAGACCAACCCCACACCCTTTGAATCAGGTCACTAGTACTTCTCCCCCTTCGTTAATGAGGTAAGAACTCTTTCAAACCACCATTATTTCTTTCTTCATCAGGCATCCTTTCTTTCCTTCACACCAGGTAAGGGACAATCTATATTTATTATAGTTTGCCCACTTCAATATATAGAGCTTCAATCATTTTTCATTTACTAAACAGGAAAGCCAGATCAATATCTATAGACGAATACTTGCTTTTAGGATTACTTTAATTATCATATATATATATGGAAAAGTGACTCAACATATTTTGTTTGGGGTTTCTTCTTATCGAAGTCAATACGGGAGGATAGAGTTTCTTGATAGCATTTCATCGTGTGCAGGATTGATGCTGCCATATTATTTGTATTGCGGCTGATTTGTCGGTCAGCTTGAAGAGGGATATCATCTTGCTAGAAGGTGGTGGAAAAGATGCATCACACACAAGGTTGATCAATCAATCACATCTCTCGCTCGATTACAAAGGCACAAGTCGAGCACAGTCGATTGATGTATTGACTTGGCTGGTTAAACCATAAATTGATCATCAAACAACCTTTAATTAACTTAAGAATCTAATTGCTTTTAGATATTTCACGTGTTTTCAAGTTATTAAATACGTAAGATCTTAATCCTGCTATGTATCTCTGTCTTATGTTTCTGAAAATCAGAAGATAAACATTTAAACTAAATAGGATGCATAGAGGAAAACCCTCTCTGTCTGGAAATTGATCAGTTGTTGCCTAATTTTGATAGAAAATTCCTCTACATACCTAAATGATGGGGTGGGGTTACTATGGTAGAGGTCGAGTACAACTACTAGGATCTAATAAACTATGGCATCATCCATTCCCAAAATGAAAGTGAACATTGAAATATATTCCTGGTACGTGCTTTAAAGTGGGCAAATTTCTTGATCTTCCATGTAGTAGACGGGACCTTTTCCATGCCCTGGTTATACACTAATTTATGAAAATAGCCCCCGACATTAAAACTCCTAAACCATTTGGCATGCACTTTAGAGGGAAAGACAACAATTCCAAGGGAAGTTGCCATCGTGATGAATATGGTATAGGTGTTAATCACAAACACTTATGCCCATTGGCAAACGTAGAATTAGGGTTTATCTGCACATAGTTCCACAAATTAAGGAAAGGGGTAAGTATCAATGACCATGTCTTTTTCTAATACATACATCCAATGAGGATTTGTAGAAATCCCTTGCATAAAGTGATCATATGCATCTCCAATTAATTGAGGAGGGGTGGAGTAACCAAGCGGGGAAGTGAGGCTGGTGGTGTTTTGTTTCCTTCGTGGAGTGTGGCCCACTTGGTCATTGCGGACGAACCCTATGAAAATTAAAGTAGTGAAGGGTCCTAAGAGCAAATAAGAAAGTGGTGCTAACAGGTATAGGTAGTACATTGGGTAATGATTATCAGGTGGGTAGCAGACATGAAATGAAAAGTAGGTAGGTCTCTTAGCACCTAACAGTGGGTTATTCTAATGAATGAAGAGTATAGGCTCAGCCGAACCAAGAACTGAATATGGGATACTAAGAATCAATATTGCGCTATATCCCCACCCCAATTACTTTATTCCCGACTTCAGCAATGGGTTGGTTAGTAAGGGATAAAGAAGACTATCTCCCTCCATCAAAACTGTAAGGTATCCAGTAGCCCACCCAGGGTGTAAGTATAAACCTTTAATCCATTGAGCTTCTAAAGTTAATATGAATGTTATAAAAGTTCCTATCCCCTCTCTTCAATCAAGATTATCTAAAAGCTATGCCACTTGGTCCATCAATTCCAAAAAGCTTCTGAAATGCAATTCAAAATATATCAAATATTACCAGGATAATAATGAAGTAAGTGTTCTGAAAGTTGTATCGCTCACTAATATAAGGCATATAGGGGGTACTATGTGATGGTGATATGTGTGTGGGGTAGTATTATAGGAAGGGGATAGTGTTATCCTATCCTGATAAGAGAAACTTATAGCTGTTCCCACTAAGTGATTAATTAAAGAAGTGTTATAAGGCAGGTCTAGTGATTCAAGCAGGTAACTAATTAGAAGGTGTAGGAATTAAAAGATGGGTATATTCCTTTCCCGATGCGGACAAGACCTCCGAACCTTCCTAAAATGTAGTGTATTCTAAGGTATGAAGTCGCTTTCCCGCATCGGGAAAGGTGCTATGCTTTTTCCTAAAAAAGGAGGGGAAGGACCCTGAGGTCCTTAGGAAGGAGGTCTTGACTAAAAGGAGAGGGACTTTCCCGAGGTTAATACGGGAAGGGATGAATCCTATAAGAAAGAATTCCTCCTCAGCGGGAACACTAGGTATGGTACCCAGAGCATCCATCTAAAACCAAGTTGAAGCCTGTGCTGCTGTATGCCCACCCATTCTATCCCATCCCATTCTGTATAAGTTAGATAGCAGTATCCCCGCTAAGCAATTCATTAAGCGATGGTGTTTTATAGGGTGAACAGTTCTAGGTATTAAGGTGTATAGGTTTCTATGGTAAGGCAAGGGTAAAAGGGTGAATGACTAGCATGATGCCTCCCCTCAACTACGAAGCGTCATTCCTAGCTGAAGCATTCGAAGTAAGATAAGTAGTATGAGGTGGTTCTGATCCTCTCCCGTCCTGAAACCATAATATAAGAGAAGGGTAGTGAATAGCAATCCCTCCTAATATGATAAAAGGCAAGTGTGAGCATCATATCCTAGCAATGTAGTATGAACCCTTCGGCCACAAACTAAAAAATGTACCATTACATCATTGTATTCACCTAAAAATAGACAACCTTACTTTCCGGTTGATTGTAATGCTATAGTGCTACCACATTCTGAAGGTTTCACTCAACAGTTCTTATTTATATCCAATCAACTATAACAGGGATCTTCCTCGAGTCATTGTAGCCACTCATATAAGTTGACTAGGAACTCAACCCAGAAAATAGAATAGTAATCCCTCGTAGCATCTCCATACAATACTATCTCCCTAAATTTCTTAATGTTTCATCCCCGTAACTAAGCTTATTGTAAAATCAACTTATTTACCTGTGCTATATGCAAAAACTGTTCATTTCTTCTGGAAATGTCAATAAGCCTACATATATGAAGCATTATTTAAGAAGTTTTCCTGGCCATGTTCCTGATGCTGTTGAAAAACAATCTTAAAGATAAAAACGTCACTTTGGCAGGTCTTTTTCTTGCTCAATTGAATGGATTCATCATGGAAACTTGGCAAGAACATTGTCTGGAGAAAAGAGTAGCTAAAGATTTTAAGCAACACTATTCCATGTTTTCCCTTGGTTTTTGCAAATATGTTGCAAAAATTCCAGATTGGGGATGTGATGCCCACAATAGAGGACACTTTGGGTGTGATTCATGTAGTTGTAAAAATAAAAAGCAGCCAAAGTATACTAGTGCACCTAGATTTCATCTAGATAAAGGCTACAAGCATAAAAAAGGAAAACGTTTCAAGAAGAAAACATATTTTAAGAAAACATCTGGACCTGCACATAAATAAAAATGTTTTATCTGTGGTAAAAAGGGTCACTAGGCTAACAAATGACCAAATAAGAAGAAAATCCAAGACTTGTCGCTATGTTCTCCGAAGAACCAGATCTATCTTTGTGGGATCTAGCTTGGTGTACATCAAGAGATTACCCTGAAGGTGAAATTGTCTTCTTATTAGAAGAAGGTGATTCCTCTGATTCCGACCCTGTTTCAGATAAATTTTCACCTTCCTCATTTGAATCTTATTCTTTTGATTCTAATGAAGACACAAATTTAGGAGGATGTTCGGGTCCTCCTGATTTCATCTTTTATATGTTCTCTTCTAACCCACCTATGGTATCTTTAGAATTAAGGATTTTTGAAATTGACAAAGAATTGTCTGAGAGTCCAGTTCATCAATATATAAAAAGGAAAGATATGAAAGATGAAAATAGAAAACTTTTAACAAGAATAAAATCAAAAGAGAAAGTCTTAGCAACAAGAGAGAAATCTATCTCTCCAAAAATGAGCAAGAATCCAGCATTCTACCAACCTGCAGATTTATACAAAAGCTATCCTGATCATCATGAGGATAGACAAAAGTTCAGAAAAGATAAAGAGAATCTACTTAGACTACAAATAAAAGATAAGTAGAATTCTTTAAAGTAGATAGTAAAAGAAATAGAGGAATTGAAAAGAATTCTTGAAATAACAATCAGAGAAAGAGACTGGTCCTCTGATGAAGAAATGCGCAGAGCCTATGCTGAAGCACTACATTCACCAAAAGCTACTGGAAGTCCAAAACATTCTCACCACACTAGCAACTCAGAAGCAGAATATTGCCATAATGAATAAATGTCGCTAAGATCTTTAGGGCTATTCACTGGTCCTAAATATTTTATTAAAATAAAATTTTGTCCATCTAAATACAAATATTATGAGCTTGATTGTATGATAGATTCAGGTTTCCATATGAATTTGCAAAATGGGAATGTTATACCATCGTTCTACTGGGAAAAAACAAACGAACATGGTGTAGCCATTGAAGGAACTACTGTACAACTCAAAGGAAGAGTTCTAGATTTTCCAATAAGCATCAGAGGAATAAAATAAGTTCTCTACCTCAATAGACTAGATAATCTTAAGGAAGATTGCATAATAGGCTCGCCTTTTTTACATAAAGTTAGCCCCATTACAATCGATGAGCCCAATATTTTTTTTACTTGTACAATAAATGGAAGAAGAGTTTCCACCTCTCTATACTATTCTGCTTCTTTCAAATGTAAGAATATTGTTTCTCAATCTAACCCCACTCCTAGTCTTGCAGAACTATTCAAATGGAAAGATGCATTGCCTATGCAGAAATGCATAGGGAATTTGCCCTCTCTGAAATTTCCTCAAAATTAGAGAAGGATTGCACCTCAAAGTCACCTAATGCATTTTGGACTAGAGAAAAGTACTTTGTCTCTTTACCTTTTAACCCTCTAGAAAAAACAAAATCCAAAAAATCCTCTGCTACACTTATGTCTTCCTAAGAAAGAGAATTCTGTGCAAACGAAATTAAAGAACTATTAGACAAAGGTCTCATAAAATCCTCTAAGATCCCATGGGCATGCCGAGCATTTGTCGTCAATAAACACTCTGAGATAAAAATAGGAAAAAGAAGACTAGTTGTGAATTTTAAACCCTTGAATAAAGTCCTTGAACCAGTCCGTTACCCTCTCCCTAATAAATCTAGTATTTTGCAAAGAATAGAAGGATGTACAATTTTTAGCAAATTTGATTTGAAGTTTGGTTTTTACCACATTGGAATTGAAGCAAAAGATAGGTTCAAAACTACCTTTGTTGTTCCTCATGGGAAGTATCAGTGGAAAGTCGTTCCATTTGGCATCAATAATACACCACATTAGAGGAAATTTCAACTCAAAATGGGTCTCCTAAAAAAAATTAATAAAATAATATTTATTAATTTTGGAGGAAGAAAAGAAAAAAAACTACTTTTTTGTTTGTATTTTCGTTATATCTCCTCCTGTTTTTACTCAAATTTTGATCAAGAGAGCTCGTTTGATGCGGAATTAAATTTCACATCCAACGAGTACCCATTCGACATACCTTTGACAGACCAGGCTCCCCCAAAAACAAGAAATACCAGAAAAAATGTGATGATGACATCATCATCACATTTTTTCAAATATTTCATGTTTTTGGGTAGTAGGGTCTGTCAAAAGTATGCCGATTTGGTACTCGTTGGATGCGGAATTTAATTCCACATCCAATGAGCTCTCCCGATCGAAATTTGAGTAAAAACACTGGGAGATATGTCAAAAATACAAACAAAAAAGTAGTTTTTTTTTTATGATACCTATCCCCAAATTTATATTGAAAAGGTGCTTAAGACCTATACGATATTTCAAATTTAAAGGAATTTCATTGGCTAACACATGATGACATGGAGTTTGAGTTAAAGTTAAAAGGCCCATTTTTAGTTGAAATTTGCTAGAGGAGTCAGAATTTCAAAAAAGAATGGAAGATATCTTCAGAGAAAAGAAATCGGCATTAGTGAATATAGACGATATTCTTATTTGTTCCAAAAATTTGGAGGAACATTTAAAACATGTTCAAGAATTTTATTCTTTGGTTTTTAAACATGGGTTGGTTTTGTCAAAATGCAAAATGGAAATTGGCAAAAAGTATATTGAATTTTTAGAATATAAAAGTAAAGGACAGATGATTCTTCAAGAACATGTCTTGAAGGTTTTTTCTCACTTCCCTAATCAGATCTTGGAAAAATTTCAACTGCAGATATTTTTGGGAAGCCTAAATTATATCAGGCCATTCAACAAAGTATGGGCATATGACATTCATTTATTGCAACAACGACTGAAGAAAAATCCACCACAATGGAATAAAGATATGGAAAATGCAGTAAAGACAATCAAAGAAAAAGTGAAACAAATCCCTCACCATTTTGAAGCTAATCCTAAAAATATAGCAACCAGTTGGAGTGCTAATTGTTGGCCATTTATTATGGTGTCCTGTGTTCTTTTGTATAATACCCAATTTGATAGAAGCTGAATAAGTGCTCGTATTTGGGCGCAGGATTGGCATTGTATGTTCAACATGGGTTGATCAAGCATTTTGGAGATCAAATTGTTCATTCCATTTATCCTGAAACCAAGAGTACGAGGAGATGGCGAAGGAGAAGTGTCAGGAATTTATGACATTTTTGTATGAAAAGGAGGAGGAGGTCCTGTTATCTAGGGATGGTTGTGCTCTTGATTGGTTGGGTTTTAAGATCCAACATTTTCTCTTTTAGGGATTTTGAATGCTGATAAATATTTATCTGAAGGAGCATTCAAAATTCTTTAAAACTGGGAGACCATATCTTTTAAATCATTGAGTTTAGCTTGGTCTTCCATTTCGTGAACAAAAAGGAATTCTGGTCTTTGGTAATCTTCTCGAATACTCATCATTCCAAATGAGTATCTTCTTTCATGTTTGGCTTTATGACCTTTAGCTGCAAGTATCTTATTGTAAAATCAACTTATTTACCTGCACGAAGCTTATTGTAAAATCAAGTTGTGGGCCGAGTATCTTCTAAACCAACAACTTGTGACAACACCTGCTCCATCAGAGGGACATAGTAATTATCTTTATCAGAAGCCCTATTCGGATCACAAAAATCAACACAGAAAAGTATATCCCCGTTCTTTTTTCTAATGGGAACTAACTTCACAACCCATTGACTATGTATCACGGGAAAGATAATCTTAGCAGCTAGTAGTTTATTTAATTCATTCTTTCCTAATGGTTGCAAGTTAGGATGCATTTTCATTAATTTATGTTGAAATCGTTTAGTTTTGGTTATAAAGGAATCACATGCTAAATTATGTTTGGTTCGAATGTTTTCATCTCGTCATAAGTCTAGGAGAACACATCTTTGTATTCCTTGTACAACTTAATGAAGCATGATTTTTCTTGAGGGGTACAGTTTGAGCCAAGACTTATATTTTTTGGATTTTCTTCTGTACCTAAATTAATCATGTCAAAATACAAACTAGAGATGCTTGTTTTATAGTTTTTCTACTTTTTTAATCTATCTTGAATATTGATTTTTTTTTCAAATTTAAATGTAGATATAGGTACATAGTTTACCTTTGCAAATGCATCGCTTACCGAATGTGGGGTATTTATTACGAAAAAATCATGCAGGTTTTCGTCATGTTTTATCTCATCTATTGAAACATCCAGGAATGCATATTTAAGTGTGAATAAATCAATAATATGTTCATCAAAATCAAATACACATCAATTAACAATATTATCAATAATCAAAGGATGAAAAATCAACTGAATTGAAAAAACATTAGAGAAAAATTCTTTAGGTGGTATTAGCCTTGATGCTACATTGGCTAATAAATCAACTTCCCGATTGAGATATCTAATTGAGAATTGAGAATTGAGATATCTAAGACGTAGAATTGAGAAATAGAATTCCATACCTCAGACTGATAGTTTTTCAAATGGAGCGAATTACAATGAACAGTGTTCTTTAACTGTTTGATAATGATTTTCGAGTCTCCAAAAATTTCTAGAATCTTAACACCTAAGTCAAGTGCCTTCATGATCCCTTAAATCAATGATTTATATTCGATAGTGTTGTTCGTGCACTAGATTTCTAGGCGACAAGATATCAAAACTTTATTACTTTTCACATCAATAAGTAGAAAACCAACACCAACGCCTTCGTTAGAAAGTGATCCATCAAAATACAAAGACCAAACTTGACTATTTACATAATTATCTACACTATTTACATATTGAAACAAAGAACAAGATGGTGTATTGTGTGAGAAATGGAATAATTCATAATGCTAAAACTGATTCTCAGGAGGAGAATTTTCGTCCTAAAAATTTCTAAAATAAGTATCAAAACCAAAATTACAAAGAATATTTTATGTAAACATGACTGGTTCATTAGGATCATTTAACTCTGTTACAATATGTTTCATATACCTTTGTTTGTTCATCCTTATATTATTTGGCTTACCGTTGAGGGGAAACCATATATGTGACCAATTTGTTGCAAAATATCCCTTCAGTTGCTTTGACCAATCCTTGCTAAGGAACAACTCATATGCTTTAGGTATGTCAACCACAACAATATCAATAACCCAGTGCACTTTAGGACTAGAAAAAATCCTGATCATCACCTACTTCAATACTCCTAATACCTTTACCTTAGAACAATCCAATTGTATAATTTGAGTCGCAGATGGTGTGAATTTTACATTCAATTTTTTATATACTGAAAGAGGAATTACATTAGAAGATGTGCCTGAATCCACCATACAATTGTGGACATTTTTATTAAATATTTAAAAGTTAAGAAGGAAAGGTGGAGTAGTTGAACTATACTTCTTGCTTATTGATGAGGCATTGACCGTGGATTGAATTTCCTTGCTTTCAATATTTGATACAGTTTTAGGATTAACTGCATTGGTTTTTTCCTTCGGGGATGACTTACTGCATTCTTTCTAAAAAACCATTTATTTTATGGGCAGTAATTTGAAAAGATCATAACGGGAGATGTTGGGTTTTAGCCTTTTCATGTCTTCTATGTGGTGATAGGCAATATCAGGCAAGGATGATTTACTAGTTGTAGTTTGATTTTTCTTATTAGTAGCTGAACTTTGATTTTTCTTTTGGGAAACAAGGGAATGTATGTGAACAGGGCCCTTACTCATAGTATTATAAGCTTGTTGTTTAGCACTAACAACAAAAAATTCATTAATTGAATCACCACCAACAACATCCCTGATTCCAACATCCCATAAATGACTTACCATTGGTGGAGAATCGTTGTCTTCCTTATTTAAACCTTCATCCTCATTTTCACTTCCTTGATCAACAAATTGACTTTGCTTATCTGAAGACGGTTCGAAGCCAACAATCAAATATTTGAGAACCTCTACTAAATATTTTGTAGTTATTCTTATGCTAGTGGGACTTGCTTGTTTGGCTGAGATTGAAAATTCCTTCTAAAGGAACGCTTGTATGACTCACCTGTATTATGCTTAATATCAACAATTTCATTAGATATCTTTTGGAGAGCTTTATTAATGCTTCCAAAATCTATATCATATTGATCTCCTTTTAGCATTGTGGTCTTATGAGAGTGTTCAATCCTTTTCTTTGAAGTAGAAGGATGGTTAGATTGTGTTTGAGTGGCATCTGTGACGTTGATCATATCCTTTTCAACAAGAATGTATTCATCAAAATCTTGTTGCAATGTAGTCTTATGAGATCGCTTGACCCATACAATAGTTTCATGAGTTAAGGATCTCACATAATATGCTATTTGTAGGTTCTCATGAGGCCAAGAATCATCAGGTATTTTATTTTAAAGAGTAAGAAATCTCTGATTGAAATACTTGAACTTTTACTTAGGTTCCATTTTGATTTTAGATAAGTCCATAACTAGATCTTCAAGAGTTCTGCCATCCCCGAATTTCTCAAGAAATACTTTTTCAAATTGATCCCAAGAAGTTGTCATACTTATGGGTTGAGTGAAGTACCAAGTAGAGGCATTTCCCTCAAAAGTGTATGGGAATAGTCTACAGACTATGTCCTCATGTTCAACATCCCTTAGTCTCATACTTAGCATGAACCTTTTAATATGGTCGTCAACAGGTTGTTTAGTGCCGGGATCAAATTTTGTTAGGCACTTCTCAGGATTTTTAGGTAAAGGATGCTATGACATGGGAATGGCTACATCGTCCCGATCCATCCAAGTTATGTTTGGTTTTAAATTGTGAGCCTAATGAGGCTATCTCTGAGACTAATGGGAACTAATAGATGAATGATTAGAGAGAGTTTTAGAACTACATTCTTGATATGAGTTGCCACTAGAAGAACCTAAAGGTGATTCAGGTGGGGATGGTGGTTGTCCTGATCCACTCGATCCGAACACCAATTGTGGTCAACCACTTATACTATGAAACAAGAACTCGACACAGTTCTCATTTTTCTCTCTCCTAATCTTAGTAGCTATTATTACCTCCGTTTCAAAAAGGGTTGATACCAGTATCACACATTTTCATTTTGAGGCATTTTTTTGGCCCTTTGAATCATCTTTGTCGGAAAGTATTTTTTATTTATATTTTCAAGTGTGTTTTTTAGAAATTTAACAAAATAACATACATTTAGAAGAAAGTTATAATGGAAAACATATATATTTTGCAATTTTTTCTTTAAAATAAGACATTTTTATGGACAAAATAAGACATTTTTATTGAAAAATTTGTAAACAATTCTAGAAAATAAAAACATTGAAAACCATTTTAAATGGATTTTGAGAGATATTTTGTATAAAAACGATACTATTTTATATTATTTTCCAAAAAGAGACGATTCACATAAATTCAAGAAAAATAATACCACATATTTGTAAATAACACATTAAAAACATTATATATAGAAATTTATTTCTAAAATAAAGTTTGAAAGTCAAAACATTGCTAATATATCTTATCAAAAATTTGTCAAATTTAACATTTTCTTCAAGACATGAAACTAATCAATAATACTAGGCTGACCAATTTCTTCATCGAAATTGGAATTTTCTAAGCTTGGCTTCCTTTAGGAACATCAATGTCCTCTTCCATTGGGTCTTCTATGTCTGAAAGATGCCCAAAGTGATCCTTTACAAACATCTCTCCTAATGGGGTTTGAGGCTATTACATTAAAAAAATATAAATAATTTTTTTTTGAAACACCCCTCTAACCCCCACAACATTAAATTTAAAACAATATTAATTTTTTTTTTTAGAAACCCTGCCCTAACCCCTACAACATCAAAATTTTAAACAATATTACATTTTTATTTTTATTTTTCCATTTTTTTCTCTTTTGAGAGACCTTATTCTTTGGGAAAGTATCCTTCATATGGCATGCCTAATAAGAAACTCTACCCATAAAAGTTGTCATTTTGGAATATAAAACCTAATTCATATTGACATTAGACAACAACATAGGTAGTTATTCCGTTTTGGACCTCGTTTGCTTTGGACTTAAATTTGTAGAATTAACATAAAGATAGGAAGATACTATTAAAACTAATTTTAAAATCCAATTAATTTCATCATATACTAGCGTTGATGATCTAGAACAAGGGCATTCTCATTTGTTGTTGCCAATTATTACAAACTTTGCACAATGTCATATAACCTATTTGCCATACATAATATTACTGAACTAATATACATTCACATGTTCATAAAACCATAATATGATTAAGGGGAAATGGTCTACTCACATATTAATTGCACATGTACATGATTTACATATACAGTCTGAAAAAAAAAAAATTTGTTTACCTCTTGGTCACTATAACTCTCTAGGTTGGCTCCATAAACTAAGTAACTAATTTCTCTACCTTAACTAGGAATCCAAGTTAAGTATATGTCTTATTATCTATTTCCTTATATCTCTATTTTCTTAATTATTAAACCCACCTATATAACAATTATGAAACACAAAAGGTATACAAAACACCACTTACTTTAAAAAAAAAATCACCAACCCAAAGATTGGCTTTAAGGGACGTCCCCAATTTAATGTTATATCATTAAATCATTGTTCGTCACTCTAACCTATGTTATAATAAAAATATTGTGAATATATATATTACCTTAAATAATAATTATAACATATATATAATGACGAACAAAGCCTTTAGAAGTTGAAAATTTATTGAAAAAAGCAAAATGGTTTTGTTCATTGGCTGGGTGGGCTGGTGGCACATCGTGCATCACATGGGCAGGAAGGGCGTCTGTATCAAGGGAAACTTTCATGGCATCGGGGCAAGGAGGGCGATCAGCTAGGGAAACTCGCATAAAGGGCAACGAAGAGAGGGAAGGGTAGGTTGGTTCTAAGTCTTGGATACCTCCCCTCTACATGCATGGGAGTTATGTATATGTTTATATGGTTCTTCATCTAGGAATATATGCATGGGAGTTATGTATATGTTTATATGATTTTTCATCCAGGAGTACAGACAAACATTGGATCCCTGCCTGGGCTCCATAGATTTTTTTTATCAGCGACAGTTTAGTATTAATTATTAACTATAATATTTTTTGTATAGACAGAATTGAAATGTAGTAGTGGTAAAACCCTAATTAGGGTTAGAGCGAAGCAATAGAGTAAATACATAACAGATATAGTCATTATGTGGAGAAATTGGGAAATTTAAAGAGTTCAATAATATTTTATTTAATGGTTGAAGCTTGGTATATAGATAAAGAAACCTAAGGTAGTCTAAAAATAGCTTGTTGTTAAATGTTTTTTATAACCTTTGCCAAAATGTAATCTTTACTAATAAAGCTAAACAAAAGCCTTTTAGGATGAATGTGACTTTTGCCCTGTCAATAAATCCTAATCCTAATCATCGTAGAGTACTTCCATGTTGTCTAACGAATTTTTGTTCATAAACATAGAGTTCTTACCACTATCATAAAGTAGTTTCCATCCTTGCCCTTCTATGTAACCTAAATGAAATTACTTTTATAGAAATACATGTAAGAATGCAAGTGAAGTGTTTATGAGATTTCAGTAAACTAAACAATGATCCGCGAAGGATCAATTACTCAACCTACTTCAAGTTAGGAGATAGTGAACAACATTGGCTCACCTCTAACTTTAGGCTTCTACAGTGAACCAGGGTTGATTTCGTGTGAAATTAGGTGATATGTTGTTCAACTGGAGTCGTTGCACGGCATGTAGGTTAGTGGCCAGTAATGGAGGTGTAGAATCCAATCTTATTGTTTCACCACCAAAAAAAGGTAAAGGTGTGTGACTTCTTTGATAGGTGTGAACATGGAAAAGGCAACGCTGGCTATGCATGCTGAGAGCCATCATATTCCTACCTGCTCTCTAGTAGTTTATGTCATTGATTTTCTTCTCATACTTCTTTCTCTATTGGTTCATGTGTGATCGCCTTCACTGGAAAAAGGTGACTTTGTTTTACACATAAGGCTCTCAATATAACATGTTTTTTTATTTATTTTTCTGAATTGATTACATTTTTCTAAATACATTGTTGTTGTTTTGTTATTCATTTTCTATACCCGGTTGTTTTTCTAATTAAGACTATGGATAATATATTTGTTGAGACTGTAATAATGAGTGTATATGTAAACACTATATTGACTCCATTTTTGTCATCATTTTTTTTAATTTCTTATCTATATTTTGAAAAGGAAGATTTTTGCAATTTTTGAAATTGAAATAGATCGTTAGCTTCGATTTTTAAAAAGAAATATATATCGATTTTTAAAAGGAAATATTTAAAAAGAAATATATATCAAATCCAAAGCCAGGTTGATATCATTTGTCTTTGGGCATTTGAATCCTTCCTTGTACCATTGTCACATGAGGTAAAACCTATTTCCTTGGTGTCTACATTTACATGTTCATATGCATTCTTCATTTTTCACAGTAACAAGAGAATATTTTGGGCGACACCTTTCAGTCAACGCAATGTAGGTGGTGAGTGCCTAAAATAACCCCAAATTACTTGGATGATGGCGACTGTTAACAAATGATCAAACTACCAATACAGTCTACCCAAAGTTGGTGAGAGCTCGAAAAAATATAAGTGTTACGATTGCTATAAGTTTAGATTTCCCACGCAACCTTGAAATTGCAGAAATGCACACTAAAGTGTGTATGTCTTTCATATTAATGATGCTAATGGTTGACCACATTTGATTCATAATAATAATAATAGATGAATTTTAAAATTGTATTTTCAGTAGTTCCCCAAAGTGGTTAGACTATGGTATCCATGTGTTTTCTATTTTTGCCTGCGTTGAGCTGGATGGTCTGCATCACTGAGCTCGGTTCTCTCAGAGCTTGAGCTCTTGGGTGATAGATGGAGACTGCACAAATGGTTTTACACAGGGATCTCTTCCCAATAAACACCAACCTATTAGATTCTTCATGCACTTACCAATTGTCACAGAGTGTATGCCAAGTGCTTCCGAGTCCAATCCTTGGTTTATGTTGTAGCCTAGTGTCGTTTTTTTTGCTCTCTCTGGAAAGCCAGATGTTGCTCTGAAAATTTCTTGGGCCGTCAACTTCTTCCATGTAATTTGAGAAAGAATGAGGTCTTCAGTTCTATTCTATAGAAATAACTTTTTCATAGTCACGCAGTCCCTGATCTCTATGGCTGAAGAAGAGGCGACAAGTCCCTTATCTCTATGGTTAATCTCTATGGTGGAAGAAGAGGTGACCAGAACAGTAAAGAGGGCAACCTTCATGGACAAAATTTCATTGCAACTATTCTTATAGACATCTTCACCGCTGCTACTTTCATGGTTGGATCATAAACTATTGGAATAAACTGATAGCTTAGATGCTATACGAGATGTTGATGAGGGCGTCTAAAGCTGGGGAATTGACTGATTATTGGGTCATGTTGCTAGTTAATCCTATTATACTTTGTCTTAAAAATATATGTTTATAATCGAAATTCCAGATTCTATTAAATATCTTTTTGAATGGAGCCTGCGCAATCACTTGCATTGGCAAATTCATTTATTGGATGCACAAATTATGGCATCATGATGAACAATATTTCAGTTTCTTCCAAGCGGTCTGTAAATTTACAACCTATCTCGTTGCCCACAAAAATTCCAATGTCTATGTACACTTCCATGGATGACAGCGTTGTAGCGGCGTCGACTAAAGGATTCAGAGTATTAACTGATAATTTGTCAAAGCTCTAGATGAATAATTTGAAGTTCGAGGAGGAATTGACATTGGATTAAAGATTGCATTCAGAAAATGAAGATAAGTTTATGCATGGTTATTTAGAGTACCATTGTTTTATGTATTGATGGGTCCATTTCAAAAGAAACCATTTACAGAGTTTTTTTGTTTGTATGATAAATAATAACCATTGGTTTGCTGAGTGGCCTCTTATCTGAGAGCTTTCCCTATCTTGAGTTGTTGTGTTATACGCCATTTAGACTTTTACCTCAGAACTTTGCTGAAGTCGAAACCCCAAGTCTTATGTATGCAAATTGTTTTCTTGTTTGCACAATTCACCTTACCTTACCTGGGATCATTTGAGTACACCTCTTCATGAAAAAAGCATATATTTTTTTGTTAATAAGACATATAGGCCTACTCCAGAGGCGATGGTTTGAACATAGAGGCTTGAGCTTCCCTAATGATGGCGTTGGATGGTAGGATGACAATATATGATGCAGATCATCCAACAGGCATGGTTCGAGATGGAAACCCTTTATATGGAATAGAAATTGGGATTATGTTAAAGCACCCATAACAAAACCAATTCTATGGGCGCTTTGCTCCCTTGGCAGCAAAAGAACCACCCCTAACTGGTGGCGCAATTCCCTCCGCTCCCTTGTTAGCAAAAGAATAGCCCCTAACTGGTGGCACAATTCTCAGGATCACACCACCAGTTAGGGGCGGTTCTTTTGCTGCCAAGGGAGAGGAGCGCCACTCCTTCCCCCTCTTCCTTCTCTCCTACGGAAATATGCCTGTATAAGCTGGCGTGGCGGATTATATGACCACCGCTTATGATAAAAATATTGTGAATATATATATCATCTTAAATGATAATTATAACATATATAATGATGAAGGAAGAGGGGGAGGGAGCGGCGCTCCGCTCCCTTGGTAGCAAAAGAACCGCCCCTAACTGGTGGTGTGATTCTTAGAATCGCGCCACCAGTTAGGGGTGGTTCTTTTGCTGCCAAGGGAGCGGAGCGCTGCTCCTTCCCCCTCTTCCTTCTCTCCTACAGAAATATTCCTATATAAGCTGGCGTGGCGGTTCTGTGACCACCGCTTATGACTCTGGATTGGGTGTGATGGCTATTTGGTGGCTTTACTAAGCTGGACTAACCACAGTCACACTTGTATTTCTATCTCAACCGATTAGTGCTATGTATTTGGCAATGGGTATTCCACCCATTGGCTCAACAGCATCTGACTAATCAGACTGAAATGCAATTCAATTCCGAGAGGCCTCAAGCGTCCAATTATATGTTTTTATTCCTCGTAGTAGGTGGCTCTAAAGTTGGAGTGTTCCTATTCTTCAATCATTATTTTTATAGCTCCCATTGTACTTTACCTTCCCAGAGAAATATATAAACAACCAATGGTAATCTATTTTTCTTCGGTCCACTAAGAAATAGAGTCTTCTTCCAGTGCGCATCTCTTCTATTCTTTCTTTCTACTAGGAATAGAATGCAAATAATGTCTGGTTGCAGCTAGGATCCCTGAACTAGCTCTCTACGATTTGTTGTCGGATATAGTGGCCGGTCTACCCCTCCAGAAGACCTATTAATTGTGGGCATCATATGGATCTGTTGGGCGCTTGAAAACCCATCTTAAATATCACTTTCAGGTTGGCATCTGACATAGTAATAGTGCCAAAAGGAACTACTGCTTGTTTGAGTCGAATGGAAAGAAGGAAATATTATCCCCTCCGAGACAAAAAACCAGCGTACAAAAAGGAAGTGTTCTATGTGAGCTTGAACTCCACTAAACTAGCGGTTTCTCCACTACCGCTTTCCCTAAACTAGCTAAACTTGCTTACCAAACTAGCCCTAAACAGCTTAACTAAACCTTAAGCCTAGCTTACTGTAGCTACAGTAGTTGTTGATTGATTCTCATTGCCCTATATTCACCCTGTGAGCGGCCCTAGCTAATAAAGTTGTGAGCCCCTCTTTCAAAGGTCCTTCGGACCCCAACTAAGGTGAGCGAAGCAAACTACAAATCCTCAAAATAAGTTGATTCCTAATATTTCCTTTCCTAATAGAATTCCAAAGAAAGAAATAAAGTGGATTGAACCCGTTAGCAATGAAATAGCTTGACTAACGGCACTGAAGGAAGGTTGATTCTCTTAGCAAAACCGCTTTCCATGAACTGCCGGCTATGTGTGTCATGTGGATATTAGTTAAGGTGCTCTGTCTGATTAAAATGCTAGCGTAGGTGCCGCCTTAAAGGGTTAGGGGGGGGTATGCTTAGAAAGAGCTGTCAGTAGAGTCTATCTTGTCTGGTTGGTAGAGCTAGTAGTAATGGTTGGTTAGAAAGACCATCCTAACTAGCTGGCTGATTAGTTGCTTATCCCTTTCCTTCTTTTGACTACTAAGAGCTCGCTGGTATGAATATCTTCTTATGTTAGGCTGATGACTAGTAGTACTTTTGATCTCTGTTAGGTCTATCAGTTACTAAAGTAGTGAGCTAATCACTTTCTCACCCCGTTGATCTCACCCCGTTTAGATTGGGGGTTCACTATATAGAAAACTTTTAGTTTACTCGGCTCATGGGTCAGATGTAAGCAATGTAACTTTATATGTGACTCGATCTTTAATCTGAAGGGATAATTACTCTGTTCCAACCTCTAGTGTCTTTGTTAACCCCGCCTATGCAATCGCTTATGCGGGCTACCAATCTACAATGATGGAATCTCGATCTTCAACAGGTGAAACCACTATAGAGACCAGAAAAACTACTGAATCAACAGGTTAAACTGATTATGGGACTGGAATTGAGCAAGGTACTGGCAGGGATGCTCCTTTCTTTACTTCTGTTACTTTCACTGGGTAGTCCACTGGCTGTGATGCTGCTACCTTCACCTTTGCTACCTATGCCTTGACTTCCATTTCCATTTGGCCGGGCCGGTGGGAGACACATAGAAATTGTCCGTTCACATACCTATTCTCTTTTGGTTCCCACTCACTTGGTCATTAAATGACTTGGCTTTATAGTTACAATTTTAGCACCTATTTAAGAAGCAGTTGAAGATAAATCCCTTCGCTCATCTGCCCTTGGTTTTCATTCCATCCACCTTTTTGGAACTAACTGGTGAAGCTATAGCCGTTACTAGCTTTCCTTCTACCTTCGCTTTTGGCTGAGATGCTTATTTTAGTCTTCGAAGTAAGACTGTACTACCGCATTTATTCACTTAGGTTTTTTTATAATAGAACAATGATTTATAGCTTTGCTTTGGAGATGGTCTGAGAACGATTCCAAGAGTGTGATACATGAAAGCTTTAATCTCTTTGCATTGATTGAACAATAGACAAATCAATATGAGATCCTTTTGTCCTCATTATACTTGTAAATGTCTATAATTGGTCAACCCACGAACCCTAATTTTTATGTATCTATTGCTGCATTATTATCTCTGACTGATACATCTACTCCTTTGAAGACTGATTTGTTGGTGAAACATGGAGCTCAGTATACACTACTGCTTTAAATGTTGAACAACTTTCGACATGGAGACAGTAATGACCATAGCCAGGCAATCATAGCATTTAGTCACTACAACATCCTTGAGTAGGTGGAGATACTATGGAGAGATTGTATGCTCCCTGCTCCCTCCCCCTCTTCCTTTGTCCCTCCTACGTGATCGTGTAGGTTTTTTTAATAGAACAATGATTTACAGCTTTGCTTTGGAGATGGTGAGAGAACGATTCCAAGAGTGTGATGCTGGCAAGCTTTATTTTCTTTCCATTGATTATTGTTGGATATGAGATCCTTCTGTTCTCATTATAGTTGTAAAATTGTTTCTGTTTCATGATAGGTTTTGTTCCATGCAAATAACCCTCCAGTTTTGCTTCCATTTTTGTATTGTCCAACATGGAATAGATATTTTACTTAGCTTTATGGTTTCCGGCAGAGTTTATATACTGTGATTAATGAATGATTTGGAAAAGAAGGTATTTGTTTGCTTTTCATTGTATTTTTCTTAGCTACGAGTTTAACAGAAGGAAAATAAATGAAATACAATGCCCATAACAGGAGTCAAATTCGTTCAATGTTGAACTTGAAGGAAGATTATGTTCATAGTGTTTGACTAGTCACATGTTAATAATGGATTGTAAAAGTAATTATTCATGGTTTCTTCTGCTTCCAAAGTTATTTGTCTCGAATTAAAATTTAATCATCTTGGATGATGCTTATTCCTTTATATGCAAGAGATAAAGGAATAAAATAAAGGACTCCATAAAAGATATTTAACAATTTAAATTACTTTAAAATGACAAAGATATTAATACTTTATAATTGAATTAATTTTACTTTATAAAATATGTTTAACAATTTAAATTACTTTAAAATGATTAAGATATTAATACTTTATAATTGAACCAATTTTACTTTATAACTTGTAGTTTAGGCATCTGAGTTAGAGATAAAGGAATAAAATAAAGGACTCCATAAAAGATGTTTAATATTTTAAATTGCTTTAAAATGACAAAGCTATTAATATTTTATAATTAAACTAATTTTACTTTATAACATGTGGCTAAACATGAATAACTCACAATTGAACAATTTAATTAGAAAAATATAACGAATAAAAAACTATTTTCCATTCCATAACTATCTCTCAACCATTTGATCCTTATCTTTGAACTATGTTGTGTGCTAGTTATGGTTAAATGCATCTTGATTAAGATTTAAATAAGCTTAAGTTAAAGGATGGTTAAAGGAAGTGATAACAATTTGTTTTTGTTTTTGTTTTTGTCTTTTCATATCATTTTTTGTTATTTCTATTTATTAAATAGTATTTGTTTTGTGTTTATATTAACTCTAACAATATGTTATGAATAATGGATATAAAATTTTATATTTTAGCCTTTGTTTAATAGCTAGCTATCTTTACAAAACTAAGTGGTTGGTTGTGTCTATTGGAATTCACCGACCACATTACTTGTGCCTGTGTTAGTATACATATTAGAAAAAATAATCTACCAAAACAACAACTTTGCACACTTGTATAATGAATTTAAAATATTAGTGAAGCCATAAATTGATTCTACATTACTCTTTAGATATATCAGCCATGCAGATTTCAAGATCCAAGGCAGAAACATTTGGATGAAAATTGGAGAAATTGAAGCAAACTCTCAAAGAATTTGTATAACATCATGGATTGATACGGTATTCTTACAACATTCTTTATGTCCGAAGACACAATGGGGTATAGTGATTCTAGTGATATATATTGATGGCATGTTTATAGGTAAAATTAAAGTTATGCTTAGCTTTTGACACAATAGATGTAGGTCATTTGCATTATTCATTATAAAGTTTAAAAAATAGATAATTATATTGTTTTATTCACACACAAAATATGTTAAAAGTTAGCTACACAATTTTAAGATGACAAATTGTAAAATCTAATTTATAACTAAAAAACTTTAGTCAAAACTAATTCAAATGAAAGTGACAAATCAATCTACAAGAAACTAGTCGATACATTGATCGATTATTCCCACAAAACCTTAGTTGAGTTGTGCATTTAGCATTTATAATAGGGACGACAATGTTTTAAATTTTGTAAATGTAATGTTGTTGGGGATTTTAGGGGGTTTAGGGGGTTAGGGGGAGGTGTTTAATTTTTTTTTAAATGTAATGTAATGGGGGAGGGTCAGCACGTTAGGGTTTAATTTTTTTATTTTATTATATCTAGTCATTCATGTGCATAAAATATAGATTCTAATGGGGTGTGAGAATCCATGGATGAGTTTGAATAATTTCACATGAAACATTTTAGATGTTTTTATTAGTATGATGTTTGTAATTGAAACTCTAAAGAAGTTTTTGATCATTTATATGAATAATTTGTTCTTGTAGGGTTTAATATATGATTCCATTATGGATCACATCATAACTTGTTTGCTTTTAAATGGTTAGAGTGGTGAAATTGTTTATGAAATATTTGTTTTTATTTAATACGCAAGTTTCAAAAAAGTTGCAATTTATCTCTTGAAGGAAAACATATTTTTCCAATTTAGAGGTTGATTTCAAAGTTTTTGTAAACCAGAAGTATGGCATGTTTACGCCATGGAACTATTTTTTACCCCCCAAAAAAAACGTGTATACTGGTATCAACACTTTTCTATTTGGGGGGTGTTTTTTGTGTTTTTTATGCAAAAATCATCGTTTTTATGGCTAGAGTTCTCATTCTTAGTATAAAGTTCTTGTTTCATTGTATAAGTGGTTGGTCAAGTGGTGAAAGTGATTCACCTCAATTAAAACTAGGCTAGTGTTGGTAATGATCTCTTTGGGGAGTTTCCTAGACAGGGTTGATTAACTCTACCCAACCATGAAAAATATTTGGCTAATGGAAGATCAAAAGGATCTAGATTAGTTTGTTGATTTCTCTCTATGTTTCGCTCAAGACAATCGATTATCCTTTCATGTACCTCTCAACTTTTTTCCAACCGGGATTGAGTTCTCGCTATCAATTGGTTAAAGTTTCAATAAGTTGTCGAAATTGTGAATCATCAACTTTAGGGTTGAGGTTGTAGGATCATTTTGGGAGCATGTAATCCATGGTAACGAGGTTGATATAGCATCCAGTTGAGTATCAGTTGCGACAATTGTTCAAATTCGAGGATTAGAGTGGCTATGAGTGACTATGTTAGTAATTTAACCCTTCTTCTAGCGCCATTTGTTGACGCAATGTTTATGCACTAAAGTCATCTGGGAGGAATTGGCCCAGTCTGAAGGTGTCTAATTTACCCTAAGTCATTAAAATAACCAATCCTAACAGGTTTTACAGCTCTGTTTGGCAGGATTATTTCTAACTGGAAATACTAAACTAAAAGAAATACAAAAAAGAAACCAATGTACTACAATATGTACATAAAATCAGACGAAGCTCCTACTTTGGTGTAGAATGTACAAATGAATTTAGAGATCTCAAATTATTTACTCATATAAAGTGTAGATAAAAAATAAAATTATGAAACATAAACAAACTAAAATTCTTGAGATAATATTTATACACAAAATAATCAGTAAGATATCATAAAGGTATTAGCAAGAAAACAACTCTAGACAAAGTGGATGTGAGTCATCAAGTCATGATAAACTTATATGAGAATAAAAATAAATAAATTTATCTACTATTAACTAAGAAAATTAATTAACTACTCCTTGAATGATATTAATTAATCAGATTGGTTGATACCAACAAAAGATAGTGCAATAAAGTTATCACCAAAAAAAAAAATCTAGAGTTTCAATGGCAACTATACTAAATAAGCTGCCATTGATAAAATCAACTAACTATTTCATACTTACACATGTGATTAGTATCAAACAATTCAATTATCCTTCAAACATTACATAACACCTAAGTAAACAATTGTACTTTAAAGAAAAAGTTTCCTGATTAAAGAAATAAATTGTCAAAGGCAAATGCTAGTGAAAGAAACTAGTGGTTAAATCTGGAATAAATCAAACAACATGAATAATGGGTGAGTGCATGAAGTTGGTGGACCTTTTAGATGCAACTGGATTTTTCGAAAAATGATCATGTTTATGCTATAACTTTTTCTTTTCTCAACCATTTCATAAAAAATTATACGTGGAACTACTAGACACTCACCTCTACACCCTATAAAAAAATCCAGTCCATCATCATTACATTAAGACCTTGAAAAGTTGCACTAAGGCATTTATTCCAGTTTGTGAAGAAGCTAGTGTTTAACCACTCATTACAATTTGCCACAATTTGCCACGGAAAATCATTTTTTAGGAAATATTAAACATAAATAGAAATTCTTATGCATATTATAAATATGTAATTTATATTCCAAAATATTATATTTTTCTATTTTTGTTCAATTTCTATTGTCTTCTAACTCTTTGACTCAAAAAACACATTGTTAGTGTTTTTTCCGTAACTTTTTCAAATCTTGATAGTTTAAAACAAAATTGTATGGTGCACTAGAAGGAATGACATATACATCATATAAAAAAACTTATTTCATGATTATTGCATTAAGACCTTCAAAGGCTACACCCACAAAAGACATACCATTTTAAAGGAATGATCACTTAGATAATTATTAAAAAAATAAAAAAAAAGACTAATTTTATTTTTGAAAAATAGTGTTGCACTAGGGCAATATGTTCTCTACATGAATGCGAATTTGTGTAGCCTCAAACCATTTCTTTTCCGTGAAAAATAAAAAGTGATTGTTAGAAAAAATGGAACTTGACATAGGTATGGGAATTTTCATTACATTAAACTTATATATTCAGAAATGTGATTCAATTTCATAGATTTCATATTTGTTCCTAAAAAAAGATATTTTATATAAGTATCTCAAAAAGTCCAAGTAATTTGAGGGATTCCTGATTTTTTAGTTTTTTATTGCATCTAACCCGCCAAAAGTGACCCTCATTAGCTTGCACTCACCCTAATCACAATGTCTAAATATATAGAAAGGTAGGGTGAAAATTACCATGTAACCAATGATTTTTGACAAAATTCAAACAATCAACAAGCTCTATAATTTAAAATGCATATGTACGTAAAAATTCAGAAACAAAATAATAGCGGTAAGAATGGATAGTGAAAATATACATAAAACTTTGTGTATATCTACCATACAAGGTTCATAGAAACAACTACTAAGTCTTCATTGAATGTTTTCACCAACCTAGACCTGAACCCCTTCAAAAAGTTCAAGATTCGACCTTTTATAAACTAAGTTTACTTCATCTCATTCGAAATCCAAAGTCAAACTTACAAAATAGGAGTATTAAACTTTAATGGTATCCCAAGTTTATCAAAAGTTGTTTAAGAAAATATACTGATTTTAACCACTTTCTAATGTGCAAACTATATGCTCAAAAGAATGCCCCATTCTTATAGGCATTAAATCCCACAAAGCCTTGAAACGTTATACCATTCCCTTCTTGGCAGTGATATCCAATTCAAAAAATCTGCCCTCCGCTCCTGAGTAGAGCAAGGAGAAAATAAAGAATTCAGAGATTGATATATAGAGAAAACATTAAATGAAGTGGCTGCAAAATCTACAATTCTCTGCAGCTACTTCTATTGTAGCAAATATATTAAAAACGTCAAATAAAAACAATTTAAATAAACTAAATAACTTACCACTATTGAAAAAACCGGAAACTTGAAAGCTATTTTTATATATACACCAAAATAATGCATAGACTTGAATCATTTCGGCTTATATAGCTCGGAAGAGCTAGAGTTGACAAATATATTAACACCTGAAGTATGGATAGTAAAGCCAAAATAAAAATCTTTGAACATTTTCTTCATCTCATTGATCTCTTCTTGATGTTGCTCTCTCAATGATCTCTTCTCAGTTTTAAGCTCATTAGTCTGATTCTGAAGATATTTGATGCGGTGTGGCATAGAATGAATTTTCGTCTGGTAATGTACAATTAAATTTTGACAAACTAAGGTACAACCTTATTGTATGCCTTTTGCATCTCCCTCAGAATAAAGTGGATTTGTACAATCAAGTTCAGTTTTGAGACCACTGAATGTCACAACAATACCTGCAAAATCTGGTTGAGACCTCAAGACAGATGGGAGATTATTTAACAAAATGAAACTAAGAAGGCCATTAGTCTGATTCTGAAGATATTTGATGCGGAATTTTAAAATTCCTTTTTGTCCGAGTAGAAAGTGTTGCGGAATATCTAAAATTCCTTTTTGTCGGAGTAGAAAGTGATACACATGATACCGCCTGATGCACTTTAGTCAAAACTTGTCAAAACTTTACCATCACTTATTGATGTGAAAAGAAATGAAGTTTTGACTAAAGTTTGCCTTTGGATCTAGAATGAGATGAAGTAAACTTAGTTTATAAAAGGTCGAATCTTGAACTTTTTGAAGGGGTTTAGGTCTAGGTTGGTGAAAACATTCAATTAAGACTTAGTAGTTGTTTTTATGAACCTTGTATGGTAGATATACACAAAGCTTTATGTATATTTTCATTATCGATTCTTACCACTATTATTTTGTCTCTCAATTTTTATGTACATATGCATTTTCAATTGCTTGAATTTTGTCAAAAATCATTGGTTACATGGTATTTTTCACCCTACCTTTCCATATATTTAGACATAGTGATTAGGGTGAGTGCAAGCTAATGAGGGTCACTTTTGGGAGGTTAGATGCAATAAAAAACTAAAAAATCAGGAATCCCTCAAATTACTTGGACTTTTTGAGATACTTACATAAAATATCTTTCTTTGAAGAACAAATATGAAATCTAGGAAATTGAATCACATTTCTGAATATATAAGTTTAATGTAATGAAAATTCCCATACCTATGTCAAGTTCCATTTTTTCTAACAATCACTTTTTATTTTTCAAGGAAAAGAAATGGTTTCAGGCTACACAAATTCGCATTCATGTAGAGAACATATTGGGCTAGTGCAACACTATTTTTCAAAAATAAAATTAGTCTTTTTTATTGCTTTAATAATTATCTAAGTGATCATTCCTCTAAAATGGTATGTCTTTTGTGGGTGCAGCCTTTGAAGGTCTTAATGCAATAATCATGAAATAAGTTTTTTTATATGATGTATATGTCATTCCTTCTACTGTACCATGCAATTTTGTTTTAAACTATCAAGATTTGAAAAAATTATGGAAAAAACACTAACAATGTGTTTTTTGAGTCAAAGAGTTAGAAGACAATAGAAATTGAATAAAAATAGAAAAATATAATATTTTGGAATATAAATTACATATTTATAATATTCATAAGAACTTCTATTTATGTTTAATATTTCGTAAAAAATGATTGTCCGTGGCATATTGTAACGAGTGGTTAAACGCGAGCTTCTTCACAAACTGACATGTTGTTTGATTTATTCCAGATTTAACCACTAGTTTATTTCACTAGCATTTTCCTTGGACAATTTATTTCTTTAATCACGAAACTTTTTCTTTAAAGTACAATTGTTTACTTAGGTGTTATGCAATGTTTGAAGGATAATTGAATTTTTTGATACTAATTAGATGTGTAAGTATGAAATAGTTAGTTGATTTTATCAATGGGAGCTTATTTAGTATAGTTGCCATTGAAACTCTACAGTTTTTTTTGTGATAACTTAATTGCACTATCTTTTGTTGGTATCAACCAATCTGATTAATTAATATCATTCAAGGAGTAGTTAATTAATTTTCTTAGTTAATAGTAGATCAATTTATTTATTTTTATTCTCATATAAGTTTATCATGACTTGATGACTCACATCCACTTTGTCTAGCTAATACCTTTATGATATCTTATTGATTATTTTGTGTATAAATATTATCTCAAGAATTTTAGTTTGTTTATGTTTCATAATTTTATTTTTTATCTGCACATTATATGAGTAAATAATTTGAGATCTCTAAATTCATTTGTACGTTCTACACCAAAGTAGGAGCTTCGTCTGATTTTATGTATATATTGTAGTACATTGGTTTTTTTTTTTGTATTTCTTTTAGTTTAGTATTTCCAGTTAGAAATAATCCTACCGAACAGAGCTGTAAAACCTGTTAGGATTGGCCATTTTAACGACTTAGGGTAAATTAGACACCTTCGGATTGGGCCAATTCCTCCTAGATGACTTTAGTGCATAAACATTGCATCAACAAATGGCGCTAGAAGGAGGGTTAAATTACTCACAGAGTCACTCATAACCACTCTAATCCTCCAATTTGAACAATCATCGCAACTGATACTTAACTATATCCTATATCAACCTCGTTACCATGGATTACATGCTCCCAAAATGATCCTACGACCTCAACCCTAAAGTTGATGATTCACAATTTTGACAACTTATCGAAAACTCTAACCAGTTGATAGCGAGAACTCAATCCCAGCTGGAAAGGAGTTGAGAGGTACATGAAAGGATAATCGATTGTCTTGAGCGAAACACAGAGAGAAATCAACAAACTAATCTAGATCCTTTTGATCTTCCATTAGCCAAATATTTTTCGTGGTTGGGTAGAGTTAATCAATCCTGTCTGGGAAACTCCCCAAAGAGATCATTACCAACACTAGCCTAGTTTTAATTGAGGTGAATCACTTTCAACACTTGACCACAATTGGTGTTTGGATCGAGTGGATCAGGACAACCCCCATCCCCACCTGAATCACCTTTAGGTTCTTCGAGTGGCAACTCATATCAGGAATGTAGTTCTAAAACTCTCTCTAATCACTCATCTATTAGTTCCCATTAGTCTCAGAGATAGCCTCATTAGGCTCACAATTGAAACCCAAATAGTCCTTGGATGGATCGGGACGATGTAGCCATTCCCATGTCATAGCATCCTTTACCTAGAAATCCTGAGAAGTGCCTATCAAAATTTGATCCCGACACTAAACAACCTCTTGATGACCATATTAAAAGGTTCATGCTAAGTATGAGACTAAGGAATGTTGAAGATGAAAACATAGTCTATAGACTTCCCATACACTTTTGAGGGAAATGCATTTACTTGGTACTTCACTCAACCCACAAGTACGACAACTTCTTGGGATCAATTTGAAAGAGTATTTCTCGAGAAATTCGGGGATGATGGCAGAACTCTTGAAGATCTAGTTATGGACTTATCTAAAATCAAAATGGAACCTAAGGAAAAGTTCAAGTATTTCAATCAGATATTTCTTACGCTTTAAAATAAAATACCTGATGATTCTTGGCCTCATGAGAACCTACAAATAGCATATTATGTGAGATCCTTAACTCATGAAACTGTTGTATGGTTCAAGCGATCTCATAAGACTGCATTGCAACAAGAGTTCAATGAATAAATTCTTGTTGAAAAGGATATGATCAACGTCACAGATGCCCCTCAAACGCAATCTAACCATCCTTCTACTTCAAAGAAAAGGATTGAACACTCTCATAATACCACACTGCTAAAAGGAGATCAATATGATATACATTTTGGAAGCATTAATAAAGCTCTCCAAAAGATATCTAACGAAATTGTTGATCTTAAGCATAATACAGGTGAGTCATACAAGCCTTCCTTTAGAAGGAATTTTCAGTCTCACCCAAACAAGCAAGTCCCACTAGCATAAGGATAACTACGAAATATTTAGTAGAGGCTCTCAAATATTTGATTGTTGGCTTAGAACCGTCTTCAGATAAGCAAATTCAATTTGTTGATAAAGCAAGTGAAAATGAGGATGAAGGTTTAAATAAGGAAGACAACGATTCTCCACCAATGGTAAGTCATTTATGGGATGTTGTTGGTGGTGATTCAATTAATGAAGTTTTTGTTGTTAGTGCTAAACAACAAGCTTATAATACTATGAGTAAGGGCCCTATTCACATAGATTCCCTTGTTTCCCAAAAGAAAAATCAAAGTTCAGCTACTAATAAGAAAAATCAGACTACAACTAGTAAATCATCCTTGCCTGATATTGCCTATGACCACATAGAAGACATGAAAAGGCTAAAACCCAACATCTCTCTTTATGATCTTTTCAAATTACTACCCATAAAAGAAACGGTTTTTCAGAAAGAATCCATTAAGTCATCCCTGAAGGGAAAAACCAATGTAGTTAATCCTAAAACTGTATCAAATATTGAAAGCAAGGAAAATCAATCCATGGTCAATGCCTCATCAATAAGCAAGAAGTCTAGTTCAACTACTCCACCTTTCCTTCTTAACTTTGAAATATTTAATAAAAATGTCCACAATTGTATGGTGGATTTAAGCACATCTTCTAATGTAATTCCTCTTTCAGTATATAAAAAATTGAATGTAAAATTCACACCATCTGTGACTCAAATTATACAATTGGATTGTTCTAAGGTAAAGGTATTAGGAGTATTGAAGTAGGTGATGATCAGGATTTGTTCTAGTCCTAAAGTGCACTGGGTTACTGATATTGTTGTGGTTGACATACCTGAAGCATATGGGTTGTTCCTTAGCAGGGATTGGTCAAAGCAACTGAAGGGATATTTTGCGACAAATTGGTCAAATATATGGTTTCCCCTCAACGGTAAGCCAAATAATATAAGGATGAACAAAGAAAGGTATATGAAACATATTGTAACAGAGTTAAATGATCCGAATGAACCAGTCATGTTTACATAAAATATTCTTTGTAATTTTGGTTTTGATACTTATTTTAGAAATTTTGAGGACGGAAATTCTCCTCCTGAGAATCAGTTTTAGCATTATGAATTATTCCATTTCTCACACAATACACCATCTTGTTCTTTGTTTCAATGTGTAAATAGTGTAGATAACTATGTAAATAGTCAAGTTTGGTCTTTGTATTTTGATTGATCACTTTCGAATGAAGGTGTTGGTGTTGGTTTTCTACTTATTGATGTGAAAAGTAATAAAGTTTTGATATCTTGTCGCCTAGAAATATAGTGCACAAACAACACTATCGAATATAAATCACTGATTTAAGGGATCAGGAAGGCACTTGACTTACGTGTTAAGGTTCTAGCAGTTTTTGGAGACTCGAAAATCATTATCAAACAGGTAAAGAACACTGTTCATTGTAATTCGCTCCATTTGAAAAACTATTAGTCTGAGGTATGGAATTCTATTTCTCAATTCTACGTCTTTAATATAAATTCAATACCTAGATATCTCAATCACGAAGCTGATTTATTAGCCAATGTAGCATCAAGGCTAATACCGGCTAAAGAATTTTTCTCTAATGTTTTTTCAATTCAGTTGATTTTTTGTCCTTTGATTATTGATAATATTGTTAATTGATGTGTATTTGATTTTGATGAACATATTATTGATTTAGTCACAATTAAATATGCATTCTTGGATGTTTCAATAGATGAGATAAAACATGATGAAAACCTACATGATTTTTTCGTAATAAATACCCCACATTCGGTAAGCGATGCATTTGCAAAGGTAAACTATGTACCTATATCTACATTTAAATTTGAAAAAAAAATCAATATTCAAGACAGATTCAAAAAGTAGAAAAAACTATAAAACAAACATCTCTAGTTTGTATTTTGACATGATTAATTTAGGTACGGAAGAAAATCCAAAAAATATAAATCTTGGCTCAAACTGTACCCCTCAAGAAAAATCATGCTTCATTAAGTTGTACAAGGAATACAAATATGTGTTCTCCTAGACTTATGACGAGATGAAAACATTTGACCCAAACATCATTTAGCATGTGATTCCTTTATAACTGCAAACTAAACCATTTCAACATAAATTAATGAAAATGCATCCTAACTTGCAACCATTAGGAAAGAATGAATTAAATAAACTACTAGCTGCTAAGATTATCTTTCCCATGATACATAGTCAATGGGTTGTGAATTTAGTTCCCATTAGAAAAAAGAACGGGGATATACTTTTGTGTGTTGATTTTCGTAATCCGAATAGGGCTTCTGATAAAGATAATTACTATGTCCCTCTAATGGAGCAGGTGTTGTCACAAGTTGTTGGTTCAGAAGATACTCGGCCCACAACTTGATTTTACAATAAGCTTCGTGCAGGTAAATAAGAGTATTTTACAATAAGATACTTGCAGCTAAAGTTCATAAAGCCAAACATGAAAGAAGATACTCATTTGGAATGATGAGTATTCAAGAAGATTACCAAAGAAAAGAATTCCTCTTTGGTCATGAAATGGAAGACCAAGCTAAACTCAATGATTTAAAAGATATGGTCTCCCAGTTTTAAATAATTTTGAATGCTCTTTCAAATAAATATTTATCAGCATTCAGAATCCCTAAAAGAGAAAATGTTGGATATTCAAACCCAACCAATCAAGAGCACAACCATCCCTAGATAACAGGACCTCCTCCTCCTTTTCATACAAAAATGTCATAAATTCCTGACACTTCTCCTTCGCCAGCTCCTCGTACTCTTGGTTTCGGGATAGATGGAATGAACAATTTGATCTCCAAAATGCTTGATCAACCCATGTTGAACATACAATGCCAATCCTGCGCCCAAATACGAGCACTTATTCAGCTTATGTCAAATTGGGTATTATACAAAAGAACACAGGACACCATAATAACTGGCCAACAATTAGCACTCCAACTGGTTGCTATATTTTCAGGATTAGCTTCAGAATGGTGAGGGATTTGTTTCACTTTTTCTTTGATTGTCTTTACTGCATTTTCCATATCTTTATTCCATTGTGGTGGATTTTTCTTCAGTCGTTGTTGCAATAAATGAATGTCATATGCCCATACTTTGTTGAATGGCCTGATATAATTTAGGCTTCCCAAAAATCTCTGCAGTTGAACTTTTTCCAATATCTCATTAGGGAAGTGAGAAAAAACCTTCAAGACATGTTCTTGAAGAATCATCTATCCTTTACTTTTATATTCTAAAAATTCAATATACTTTTTGCCAATTTCCATTTTGCATTTTGACAAAACCAACCCATGTTTAAAAACCAAAGAATAAAATTCTTGAACATGTTTTAAATGTTCCTCCAAATTTTTGGAACAAATAAGAATATCATCTATATTCACTAATGCCCATTTCTTTTCTTTGAAGATATCTTCCATTCTTTTTTGGAATTCTGACTCCTCTAGGAAATTTCAACTCAAAATGGGCCTTTTAACTTTAACTCAAACTCCATGTCATGATGTGTGAGCCAATGAAATTCCTTTAAATTTGAAATACCGTATAGGTCTTAAGCACCTTTTTAATATAAATTTGGGGATAGGTATCATAAAAAAAATACCTTTTTTGTTTGTATTTTCGACATATCTCCCAGTGTTTTGACTCAAATTTCGATCGGGAGAGCTCGTTGTATGCGGAATTAAATTCCCCATCGAACGAGTACCCACTCGGCATACTTTTGATAGACCCTACTACCCAAAAACATGAAATACCTGAAAAAATGTGATGATGATGTCATCATCACATTTTTTCAGGTATTTCTTGTTTTTGGGGGAGCCTGGTCCTTCAAAAGTATGCCAAGTGGGTACTCATTGGATGTGGAATTTAATTCCACATCCAATGAGCTCTCTCAATCGAAATTTGAGTAAAAACAGGAGGAGATATGTAGAAAATACAAACAAAAAAGTAGTTTTTTTTCTTTTCTTCCTCCAAAATTAATAAATATTATTTTATTATTTTAACGATTATTTTATTAATTTTTTTTAGGAGGCCCATTTTGAGTTGAAATTTCCTCTAATGTGGTGTATTATTGATGCCAAATGGAAGGACTTTCCACTGATAATTCCCATGAGGAACAACAAAGGTAGTTTTGAACCTGTCTTTTGCTTCAATTCCAATGTGGTAAAAACCAAACTTCAACTCAAATTTGCTAAAAATTGTACATCCTGCTATTCTTTGCAAAATACTAGATTTATTAGGGAGAGGGTAATGGACTGGTTCAAGGACTTTATTCAAGGGTTTAAAATTCACAACTAGTCTGTTTTTTCCTATTTTTATCTCAGAGTGTTTATTGACGACAAATGCTCGGCATGCCCATGGGCTCTTAGAGGATTTTATGAGACCTTTGTCTAATAGTTCTTTAATTTCGTTTGCACAGAATTCTCTTTCTTAGGGAGACATGAGTGTAGCAGAGGATTTTTTGGATTTTGTTTTTTATAGAGGGTTAAAAGGTAAAGAGACAAAGTACTTTTCTCTATTCCAAAATGCATTAGGTGACTTTGAGGTGCAATCCTTCTCTAATTTTGAGGAAATTTCAAAGAGGGAAAATTCCGTATGCATTTTTGCATAGGCAACGCATCTTTCGATTTGAACAGTTCTGCAAGACTGAGAGTGGGGTTACATTGAGAAACAATATTCTTACATTTGAAAGAAGCAGAATAGTATAGAGAGGTGGAAACTCTTCTTCCATTTATTGTACGAGTAAAAATCATATTGGGCTCATTGATTGTAATGGGGCTAACTTTATGTAAAAAAGGCGAGCCTATTATGCAATCTTCCTTAAGATTATCTAGTCTATTGAGGTAGAGAACTTCTTTTATTCCTCTGATGCTTATTGGAAAATCTAGAACTCTTCCTTTGAGTCGTACAGTAGTTCCTTCAATGGCTACACCATGTTCGTTTGTTTTTTCCCAGTAGAACGATGGTATAACATTCCCTTTTTCCAAATTCATATGGCAACCTAAATCTATCATACAATCAAGCTCATAATATTTGTATTTAGATGGACAAAATTTTATTTTAATAAAATATTTAGGACCAGTGAATAGCCCTAAAGATCCTAGCGACATTTATTCATTATGGCAATATTCTGCTTCTGAGTCGCTAGTGTGCTGAGAATGTTTTGGACTTTCAGTAGCTTTTTGTGACTGTAGTGCTTCAGCATAGGCTCTGCACATTTCTTCATCAGAGGACCGATCTCTTTCTCTTATTGTTATTTCAAGAATTCTTTTCAATTCCTCTATTTCTTTTACTAGCTACTTTAAAGAATTCTGCTTATCTTTGATTTGTAGTTTAAGTATATTCTCTTTATCTTTTCTGAACTTTTGTCTATCCTCATGATGATTAGGATAGCCTTTGTATAAATCTGCAGGCTGGTAGAATGTTGGATTCTTGCTCATTTCTGGAGAGATAGATTTCTCTCTTGTTGCTGAGACTTTCTCTTTTGATTTTATTCTTGTTAAAAGTTTTCTATTTTCATCTTTCATATCTTTCCTTTTTATATATCGATGAACTTGAGTCTCAGACAATTCTTTGTCAATTTTAGAAATCCTTAATTCTAAAGATACCATAGGTGGGTTAGAAGAGAACATATAAAAGATGAAATTAGGAGGACCCGGACATCCTCCTAAATTTGTGTCTTCATTAGAATCAAAAGAATAAGATTCAAATGAGGAAGGTGAAAATTTATCTAAAACATGGTCGGAATCAGAGGAATCACCTTCTTCTAGTAAGAAGACAATTTCACCTTCAGGGTAATCTCCTGATGTACACCAAGCTAGATCCCACCAAGATGGATCTGGTTCTTCGGAGATCATAGCGACAAGTCTTGGATTTTCTTCTTATTTGGTCATTTTCTAGCCCAGTGACCCTTTTTACCATAGATAAAACATTTTTCTTTATGTGCAGGTCCAGATGTTTTCTTAAAATATGTTTTCTTCTTGAAACGTTTTCCTTTTTTATGCTTTTAGCCTTTATCTAGATGAAATCTAGGTGCACTAGTATACTTTGGCTGCTTTTTATTTTTACAACTACATGAATCACACCCAAAGTGTCCTCTATTGTGGGCACCACATCCCCAATCTAGAATTTTTGCAACATATTTGCAAAAACCAAGGGAAAACATGGAATAGTGCTGCTTAAAATCTTTAGCTACTCTTTTCTCCAGACAATGTTCTTGCCAAGTTTCCATGATGAATCCATTCAATTAAGCAAGAAAAAGACCTGCCAAAGCGATTTTTTATCTTTAAGATTGTTTTTCAACAGCACCAGGAACATGGCCAGGAAAACTTCTTAAATAATGCTTCATATATGCAGGCTTATTGACATTTCCAGAAGAAATGAACATTTTTTGCATATAGTGCAGGTAAATAAGTTGATTTTACAATAAGCTTCGTTACGTGGATGAAACATTAAGAAATTTAGGGAGATAGTATTGTATGGAGATGCTACGAGGGATTACTATTCTATTTTCTGGGTTGAGTTCCTAGTCAACTTATATGAGTGGCTACAATGACTCGAGGAGGATCCATGTTATAGTTGATTGGATATAAATAAGAACTGTTGAGTGAAACCTTCAGAACGTGGTAGCACTATAGCATTACAATCAACCGGAAAGTAAGGCTGTCTATTTTTAGGTGAATACAACGATGTAATGGTACATTGTTTAGTTTGTGGCCGAAGGGTTCATACTACATTGCTAGGATATGATGCTCACACTTGCCTTTTGTCATATTAGGAGGGACTGCTATTCACTACCCTTCTCTTATATTATGGTTTCAGGATAGGACAGGATCAGAACCACCTCATACTACTTATCTTACTTTGAATGCTTCAGCTAGGAATGACGCTTCGTAGTTGAGGGGAGGCATCATGCTAGTCATTCACCCTTTTACCCTTGCCTTACCATAGAAACCTATACACCTTAATACCTAGAACCATTCACCCTATAAAACACCATCGCTTAATGAATTGCTTAGCAGGGATACTGCTATCTAACTTATATAGAATGGGATGGGATAGAATGGGTGGGCATATAGCAGCACAGGCTTCAACTTGCTTTTAGATGGATGCTCTGGGTACCATACCTAGTGTTCCCATTGAGGAGGAATTCTTGCCTATAGGATTCATCCCTTCCCGTATTAACCTCGGGAAATTCCCTCTCCTTTTAGTCAAGACCTCCTTCCTAAGGACCTTAGGGTCCTTCCCCTCCTTTGTCAAGAAAGAGCATAGCACCTTGCCCGATGTGGGAAAGCGACTTCATACCTTAGAATACACTACATTTTAGGAAGGTCCGGAGGTCTTGTCCACATCGAGCAAGGAATATACCCATCTTTTAATTCCTAGACCTTCTAATTAGTTACCCGCTTGAATCACTAGACCTGCCTTATAACACTTCTTTAATTAATCACTTAGTGGGAACAGCTATAAGTTTCTCTTATCGGGATAGGATAACACTATCCCCTTCCTGTAATACTACCCCACACACATATCACCATCACATAGTACCCCCTATATGCCTTAGATTAGTGAGCGATACAGCTTTCAGAACATTTACTTCATTATTATCCTAGTAATATTTGATATATTTTGAATTGCATTTCAGAAGATTTTCAGAATTGATGGACCAAGTGGCACAGCTTTTAGATAATGTTGATTGAAGAGAGGGGATAGGCACTTTTATAACATTCGTATTAACTTTAGAAGCTCAATGGATTAAAGGTTTATACTTACACCCTGGGTGGGCTACTAGATACCTTACAGTTTTGATGGAGGGAGATAGTCTTCTTTATCCCTTACTAACCAACCCATTGCTGAAGTCAGGAATAAAGTAATCGAGGTGGGGATACAGCGCAATATTGATTCTTAGTATCCCATATTCAGTTCTTGGTTCGGCTAATCCTATACTCTTCATTCATTAGAATAACCCACTGTTAGGTGCTAAGAGACCTACCTGCTTTTCATTTCATGTTTGCTACCCACCTAATAATCATTACCCAATGTACTACCTGGACATGTTAGCACCACTTTCTTATTTTCTCTTAGGACCCTTCACTACTTTAATTTTCATAGGGTTCGTCCGCAATGACCAAGTGGGCCAAACTCCATGAAGGCAACAAAACACCACCAGCCTCACTTCCCCGCTTGGTTACTCCACCCCTCCTCAATTAATTGGAGATGCATATGATCACTTTATGCAAGGGATTTCTACAAATGCTCATTGGATGTATGTATTAGAAAAAGGCCTAGTCATTGATACTTACCCCTTTCCTTAATTTGTGGAACTATGTGCAGATAAACCCTAATTCTACGTTTGCCAATGGGCATAAGTGTTTATGATTAACACCTATACCATATTCATCACGATGGCCACTTCCCTTGGAATTGTTGTCTTTCCCTCTAAAGTGCATGCCAAATGGTTTAGGAGTTTTAATGTCGGGGGCTATTTTCATAAATTAGTGTATAACCAGGGCATGGCAAAGGTCCCGTCTACTCCATGGAAGATCAGGAAATTTCTTTAAAGCACGTACCAAGAATCTATTTCAATGTTCACTTTCATTTTGGGAATGGATGATGCCATAGTTTATTAGATCCTAGTAGTTGTACTCAACCTCTACCATAGTAACCCCACCCCATCATTTAGGTATGTAGAGGCATTTTCTATCAATGTTAGGCAACAACTGATCAATTTCCAGACAGACAGGGTTTTCCTCTATGCATCCTATTTAGTTTACATGTTTATCTTCTGATTTTCAGAAACATAAGATGGAGATACATAGCAGGATTAAGATCTTACGTATTTAATAACTTGAAAACACGTGAAATATCTAAAAGGAATTAGATTCTTAAGTTAATTAAAGGTTGTTTGATGATCAATTTATGGTTTAACCAGCCAGGTCAATACATCAATGGGCTGTGCTCGACTTGTGCCTTTGTAATCGAGCGAGAGATGTGATTGATTGATCAACCTTGTGTGTGATGCATCTTTTCCACCACCTTCTAGCAAGATGCTATCCCTCTTCAAGCTAATCGACGAATCAGCCGCAATACAAATAATATGGAAGCATCAATCCTGCACACGATGAAATGCTGTCAAGAAACTCTATCCTCCTGTATTGACTTCGATAAACTAGAAACTTTAGAGAGCGATGCTTGACCGAATAATTACAAGCTCTTAATCCTTAGTAGCCAGAGAGAGATTTGATGCGAATGACTCCACCAGAGACCCCATTTCAAAGGCAGGGTGGAGCAAATGGGAGACTCAACCGAGCCCGATAAAGAATATTGGCCAGCAAGCACGGCGCATGAGGGCTAGGCTCTCTGAATGGGGCCGTTGGGTGGGCCGATTAGTCACTTTTCTAGCTATATCCAACAAGAAAAAGAGCTATTGAAATTGAAAAAGAGCCCCCATTAATAAGAAACCCCAAACAAAATATGTTGAGTCACTTTTCCATATATATATGATAATTAAAGTAAGCCTAAAAGCAAGCATTCGTCTATAGATATTGATCTGGCTTTCCTGTTTAGTAAATGAAAAATGATTGAAGCTCTATATATTGAAGTGGGCAAACTATAATAAATATAGATTGTCCCTTACCTGGTGTGAAGGAAAGAAAGGAGGCCTAATGAAGAAAGAAATAATGGTGGTTTGAAAGAGTTCTTACCTCATTAACGAAGGGGGAGAAGTACTAGTGACCTGATTCGAAGGGTGTGGGGTTGGTCTTACTTCATTGGAAGGGAGATATAAAATCATAATAGTGATTGCCCCGGATTGTCAGGGTCTAAAGAAGTCCTACCTCATTGGAAGGAGAAGGCCTATTTCCTTGCTTCATTTCGAAGGTGTTAATTATCCCTTACTTCATTGGAGGGGAAGAATGGTAGTGCTTGCTCAGTTGGAAGGGGTATGAGTTCTCCCTTACCTAAAAATAAGCATAATGCTTGTCCTAATCAACTAACTATTTCATACTTACACATCTGATTAGTATCAAACAATTCAATTATCCTTCAAACATCACATAACACCTAAGTAACCAATTGTACTTTAAAGAAAAAGTTTCCCGATTAAAGAAATAAATTGTCGAAGGCAAATGCTAGTGAAAGAAACTAGTGGTTAAATCTGGAATAAATCAAACAACATGAATAATGGGTGAGTGCATGAAGTTGGTGGACCTTTTAGATGAAACTGGATTTTTCTAAAACTGATCATGTTTATGCGATAACTTTTTCTTTTCTCAACTATTTCATAAAAAATTATACGTGGAACTACTACACACTCACCTCTACACCCTATAAAAAATCCAATCCATCATCATTACATTAAGACCTTGAAAAGGAAGCTCGTGTTTAACCACTCGTTACAATATGCCAGAGACAATCATTTTTTACGAAATATTAAACATAAATATAAATTCTTATTCATATTATAAATATGTAATTTACATTCCAAAATATTATATTTTTCTATTTTTGTTCAATTTCTATTGTCTTCTAACTCTTTGACTCAAAAAACACATTGTTAGTGTTTTTTCCATAACTTTTTCAAATCTTGATAGTTTAAGACAAAATTGTATGGTGCACTAGAAGGAATGACATATACATCATATAAAAAAAATTATTTCATGATTATTGCATTAAGACCTTCAAAGGCTACACCCACAAAAGACATACCATTTTAGAGGAATGATCACTTAGATAAATTTTATTAAAAAAAAAAAAAGACTAATTTTATTTTTGAAAAATAGTGTTGCACTAGCCCAATATGTTCTCTACATGAAGGCAAATTTGTGTAGCCTGAAACCATTTCTTTTCCCTGAAAAATAAAAAGTGATTGTTAGCAAAAATGGAACTTGACATAGGTATGGGAATTTTCATTACATTAAACTTATATATTCAGAAATGTGATTCAATTTCCTAGATTTCATATTTGTTCCTCAAAGAAAGATATTTTATGTAAGTATCTCAAAAAGTCCAAGTAATTTGAGGGATTCCTGATTTTTTAGTTTTTTATTGCATCTAATGCGCCAAAAGTGACCCTCATTAGCTTGCCCTCACCCTAATCACAATGTCTAAATATATGGAAAGGTAGGGTGAAAATTACCATGTAACCAATGATTTTTGACAAAATTCAAACAATCAACAAAGCTGTTTAATTTAAAATGCATATGTACATAAAAATTTAGAGACAAAATAATAGTGGTAAGAGTCGATAATGAAAATATACATAAAACTTTGTGTATATCTACCATACAAGGTTCATAAAAACAACTACTAAGTCTTAATTGAATGTTTTCACCAACCTAGACGTGACCCCTTCAAAGAGTTCAAGATTCGACCTTTTATAAACTAAGTTTACTTCATCTCATTCGAAATCCGAAGGCAAACTTACAAAATAGGAGTATAATTATGGAAAGGTAGGGTGAAAATTACCATGTAACCAATGATTTAAATTGACAAAATTCAAACAATCAATAAGTTGTATAATTTAAAATGCATATGTACATAAAAATTCAGAGACAAAATAATAGCGGTAAGAATCGATAATGAAAATATACATAAAACTTTGTGTATATCTACCCTACAAGGTTCTTAAAAACAATTACTAGGTCTTAATTGAATGTTTTCACCAACCTAGACCTGAACCCCTTCAAAAAGTTCAAGATTCGACCTTTTATAAACTAAGTTTACTTCATCTCATTCGAAATCCGACCTTTTATAAACTAAGTTTACTTCATCTCATTCGAAATCCAAAGGCAAAAGGCAAACTTACAAAATAGGAGCATTAAACTTTAATGGTATCCCAAGTTTATCAAAAGTTGTTTAAGAAAATATACTGATTTTAACCACTTTCTGATGTGCAAACTATGTGCTCAAAAGAGTGCCCCATTCTTATGGGCATTAAATCCCACAAAGCCTTGAAACGTTATACCATTCCCTTCTTGGCAGTGATATCCAATTCAAAAATCTGCCCTCCCCTCCTGAGTAGAGCAAGGAGAAAATAAAGAATTCAAAGATTGATATATGGAAAAAAACATTAAATGAAATGGCTGCAAAATCTACAATTCTGCAGCTACTTCTAATGTAGTAAATATATTTAAAACGTCAAATAAAAACAATTTAAATAAACTAAATAACTTAGCACTAACGAAAAAACCGGAAACTTGAAAGCTATATTTATATATACACCAAAATAATGCATAGACTTAAATCATTTCGGCTTATATAGCTCGGAAGAGCGTGAGTTGACAAATATATTAACACCTGAAGTATGGATAGAAAAGCCAAAATAAAAATCTTTGAACATTTTCTTCATCTCATTGATCTCTTCTTGATGTTGCTCTCTCAATGATCTCTTCTCAGTTTTAAGCTCATTAGTCTGATTCTGAAGATATTTGATGCGGTGTGGCATAGAATGAATTTTCGTCTGTAATGTACAATTAAATTCTGACAAACTAAGGTACAACCTTATTGTATGCCTTTTCCATCTCGCTCAGAATAAAGTGGATTTGTACAATCAAGTTCAGTTTTGAGACCACTGAATGTCACAACAATACCTGCAAAATCTGGTTGAGACCTCAAGACAGATGG